>CM035156.1:112049759-112486460 GCA_020205615.1 Panax quinquefolius
TTTACTTAATTTCCCATAATGAAAATCTTAATGTACAATTGTTACCATATTAGGAATTTTAGGGATAAATTATACACTCACATCATATAGTCCATATACATTAAATATATGCAATAAAACAATGCATTCGTGTATTATTGTCTAGTTAGTTCCATAATTAATTCTACCACTCATATGATCATATAATAACCTTATTATATTAATATTTTTTTATTTATGTTAAATAAATAAATTTATTCCATCCTTGATTAATTACCACTTAATATATTATAGTTTCATATAACTTAATATATAGTCACACAATGTCATTCTTTACACTATATATAGTATAGTTGTATATGCACATAATAATCAATATTATATTACTAACTTACTTATTTATGTTAAATAAATAAATCATGCACTTCCTTAATTAATTAACATCAATATTAATTAATCCAACCATTGATTAATGTAGTTATGGATTTCCATAATCGTTATTCATCTTTATAATATATTACAATTAATAGTAATCACACATTATTAGTTAATTTCTAAGAATTCAATATTCTACCACAACTATTATCAATTAATTAATATAACAATTAAAAATTAATATTGGTTATTTGCGCACTTTATTTCATGGTTCATAAATGTCACATACGCCACATAATTGTTTCATTTAATTTTCAAAGGTAGAAGAATTAATTTTTTCTCCAATGACGACCATTGGCGCAATTGCTTGCTTGATTTATCTTCTTGGGACGGCGCTAGAATTGTGCCATGCCCCGACAAAGCGGCAAGACTGGTTTAGCTTCAACCCGTGTTAATTTTCAACGCTAAATTCATTTTATACGACATGAATTGATGTCCACAAAGGTGTTACTACACGTCTACGAGTGTATTCAATACTTATATGAAATCACATAATCATTCCCGATTAATCTTCCTAATTCCTGTTTCAACTCGCTTAGTGAATTCTCTTGTTTCACATTATGCCACACAAGGCATTTCACAATTCTCATTGTCACATCACACTTCTTAATACGCATTGGCCTAATACTAATCAATTGAATTAACCAACTCACAAAACATCAACACTTATATTCATATAAATATTATTTCCATTAATATATTCATTTAATGATACGTGGAAATTCTCGTGTATTACATGTAGTGGCCTCCTTTGAAAAATCGAGAGTCATTTTTGGGACGTGAACTGGCTGACATGTTTTTATAAGCAATAAATGATCAGTAGGTAGAAAATGGCCCGTGCGGTTTTTGCTCTTCTTCCGCGTGAAATTACTTTTGATCTGGTCCGTTAATTTCAAAATTTATTGATCAAAATCGTGCATTAAAAAATCGGTTTTCAAAATTACAATTTTGCCCCAACTTCAAAAATTCTATAAATAGGGAGTATTTCATTCATTTTGTTTTTACCAAATTAGTGAAAAGAAAATCATACTCTCCTTGCCTATATTCTCTCTAAGCTTTATATCTCTTCTTATAAAATTTACGAATTTTGAGAGAAAACTTGAGTCCAAGTATTGAGATAAGTTTGATTTCTATTAAATTATTTCTTACTTGTAATTTATCTATAGATATACAAATACATATTGTTCTACAAAATTCTATATATTCATATTTCATCTATTTATCAAATAAAAGTATACTTGGCAAGCGCAAATATCGGAGAGATAAACCTCTACGGAGAGGAATCCAGCCGCACGATTCCTTATAGTCTTCAATAACCTTTTATTGATATTATTTATATAAATATCATAAAATAGGTACGTCACTTGATAGCTCAAAACAACACTGAGATACTGCTCCAAAAAGAGTAGTCATCCGAACCGGATTTGAGAATCGTAGTGATTTATTGAAAATATTTATATAAATATCAATTGTGAAAATTATAAATTCTGTCATACTTGGGCGCCAAAAGGCTAGGGAGATAAACCTCTACGGAGAGGAATCCAACCGTACGATTCTTTATAGTCTTCAATAACCTTTTATTGATATTATTTATATAAATATCATAAAATAGATATGACACTTGATAGCTCAAAACAACACTGAGATACTGCTCCAAAAAGAGTAGTCATCCAAACCGGATTTGAGAATCGTAGTGATCTATTGAAAATATTTATATAAATATCAATTATGAAAATAATAAATTCTGTCATACTAGGGCGTCGCAAGGCTACGGAGATAAACCTCTACGGAGAGGAATCCAACCGTACGATTCCTTATAGTACTAAGTGACACTATTCATAAAAGTTCACATAATAGATAAAATATTCTTATATATTATTTGAGTTAAACAAGTAATATTTGTCATATCGGTTTGTGCTTAATTGAGATTGTATTTGGTAAATATTGATACTCGGTAAAAACTAACCAAGAAATAATTCTATATTATCCATAGAAAAACACTCTTTATTTTATAGAATTGTTAATTTTTATAAAGTGCTTTAATATTATATACGTGCTTAATCGAAGCATAAGTGGATCTAAACAAAAGTTCTATATGCTTTTAAAGAAGCTTATCATTGAATATAAAAGTCCTTAAACTTTTATCTTGATATATTTGTTCTTAATTTTCTATCCGCTTATTTGAGAATCATTATTCAAGACTTAACTCTTATCAAACTTATTGAAGATGTGATTTGTTGTAAACTCATTTGTAAGCAGAGAAAGGATTAGAGTTAGTTTATTTTATGTACTTGTGAGAAAATGAGTAATTCTTGACCAAGACCCGAGTCTTAGAGAGGTCGATAGGAAGTTGAGTCTCTAGTGTACTTATGAGGTGAGGAAGAGACTTTTGTTTCAAGACCGGATCATAGAATAGAACTAATCTCAAAAGGTGGTATATAACTAGACTTGAGGAAGGAGGTGGGAGCTCATTTGTCCAAGATAGAATAGTTAAATAGTTGAAAGTTTATACATAAAACTTTGTAAAGGTTTCTCACTTTGTTGAAGGAGTTTGTTATTCTTGATAGTAATATGATCTCAAGTTCAAGTAAGGACTTGAGGCGGGCGTAGCAACATACCAAAGGGTGTATGTTATGAACCGGATAAATCGATGTGCAATATGATTGAATTTTTATATCTTGCATACTAATTACTAAAACTGCTAATTAATAACTAAAAATTTAAAAAAAGGCCTTTTTTAACTGATAATAATCTATTCAACCCCCCTTCTAGATTATTATTGACCTTTCAGTTTGGTTGCTTGAATTTGCATAACAGGTTGGTTAGGAATATGAAAATTAATGACCTTACAAAAGCAATTAATTTTAGCATGATGAGTAGTTAACCAATCAATCCCTAAAATTACATCAAATGCAAGTATTTTCAAAGAGATGAGATCAACAGGTAATGCGGGGGTGTCGATTTAAATCAAACAAGATTTATAAACAATGGATGTAATGAAGGTTTCTCCCGGAGTTTCAACAGATAAGTCAAAGTCTAATTTCTCAGGAGTCAAGTTTAAACGTTGAGCACAATTAGGTGAAATAAAAGAATGGGTAGAACCGATATCTAATAAGTTATAGACTTCACAAGAGTTTATGATTAGCTTACGCATGATAACTTCGTTCGGGTTCCTCACTTTTTGAGAAGTCACGACAAACGCTCTCCCTTGAACCACCGATTTTGACTTATCCGAGATAGCCGTTGGTGTCATCATTACCATTGGACTTAACTTCGCTATAGGGCATATTCCACCCTCAACCGCTTTGTCGTACTCCTGATACATGATCTGAATCATTAATCTTCGATCCATATCGAATTGGGGTTGACCGCTCTGTACAGGGTAATTCAGAACTCGATGTTGGGTTCTTCTAATTGCTATCCAAAAAGAGAAATACATATAATCTATTTTAGCCTTCTTGGATCGGACGTCTCTTTCTATAATATCAACGCGTCATGCGACTTTTACCCATGCATCCTCCGTTCTCACTCGTTCAGTTGTTTCTTCTTTCAGCTGATATTTGACATTTGCATTCTCATATTCTAACTCTATTATCATATACTTTGCCAAAGAGAGCTTCATTCAAGCTTCAGCATATCGGATAGCAAAATCTTGAATTGTTGCATCCCTTTGTTCCACGACAAGCATTCATTCTTCACCTGCTCTTCTAACTCACGAATACGATCTTGCGGTTCTATATTTCGATCATAAAATTCTCCTAATAAAGAATGAATACAAAGGTTTATCAGAAGACCCTAACTTTTTATGAATAAATATTTAATTTTCTCTAATTATTATTTTGAATAATAAGGTATTGATTTCATATAATATTGTAGTTATGGGTGATATGTGCAATTTTTACAAAGTAAGAAGATGTCATAAAATATTCATTTTATTGGGAAATATTCGTTTTTGGCCTGGGGATATTCTTTTTGTCGGGAATATCAAATGCGATGGCTAATAATCATTGGTGGACCATATAATCGGAATAAGCGCTTCGGATATAGAAAGCGCGAAATAACCTTTTATAAAAATAACGATAAATTTTTTACCGTTAACTATTGAAATACCGGTGATAAAAAGTACGGTGATACGGCGTTATTGCACAATGAGCATACGGTATTACGCGATATCTCGATTATTTATTCTTACGAAAAAGTCACTCAATAATTGATACGATAAAAATTGCACAATCTTTCATATTATTGATGCAATAATTGCTTCTGATGATAAGCGAATAGTATTTTGCATTATTGATTCAATAATTATGATAATAATAACTCATATTATTGAAATGATATTATTAGATAACATTATTAATAATGTCTAGAAAGTTCTGTCAAGGAAATTGGTTAGGTAATATAATTGCGCGCCAGTAAGGAGATATCTTTATCGGAAAGCCCCCTCTTTCCTGGGAACGATCTAGTTGTTAGTATTGTGAATCTATAATATTAATTAGAAATAATTATTGAAGAATTGTAAATAAGTGATGAATATGGTAAGTAAATATTTCTTTAAATTTTGATATAAATGGAGGAATTTTAGAATGAGACAATTGTCGAAAGTTGTTATTTTTTTATGAAATCATAATTATTTTCTTTGATAAAATATTTATTCAAATATATTATTATAATATTACATTATAATGGTATAATGTGATAATATAATAGTATAATTTTATAATTTAAATGGCAATATTATTATAATAAATTTATGGCATAAGAATAAAATGAGGTGGAAGAAAGCAAATTGAATTTGGATTTCTTTTTAATAATTTTTAAATCTTTTAAACATGTGAATTAAGTGGGAGTTCTCATTTTGAATTTGATCTCTCCTTTTTCAAAGAGGTGTGCTGCATTATTTTCAAAACTAATGCGCGTGTGTAAATTTGTCAATCTTGGTGTGCTAGCATCTTCTTACAAATAGGTTGCTTAGTTAAACAATTAAACTCACACTTGGAATCGAGAAAATCCTCTCTATAATATTGAGCGTATTTTTTATGAGTATAAGGATATTTTGAGTGTTGATAACAGTCGAAGATTTCCTCAACATAATCTCCGTTATTCTAGTCAGAACTACTTTCCTACTACGAATTTAATTTTTTTTCTTTGTCCAAGTTATCTTTATGAATCTTATTCTTGAAATTGAATTAAGTATTATGATCTCACTTGATTGATTCTTTATATCATTATCATCATCTTCATTCTTATATTGTGTTAAAAGTTATCTTTGGCTTGTAGTGCAAAGATAAATTCACTACTACAAAATAGTAAATAGACAACACTTAAAAAAAAACATTTTTTATAAAAATATTGTGATATTTTTTTTTCTGATATTTTTTAATAAAAGCGTTGTCGATTCGTATAAAAAATATTATGTATTTTATAAAAGTAATTTTTGATTTTAAATAGATAACGTTTTTAAAAACAAAACGTTACCTATCTACAAAAACACGGAACTTAAATTTTGAAATCAGAAGAAGGACGATAGTTTAGATCTACTTTCTTATCTCTTGCAGCAGCTCAAATTCACGCTCTTGGAGCAAACACCATCTCTTCTCGCTCAAACAATCCAACCCTTCGTTTGTTCCTCTCATTTTCTCTCCCATTTTCTCTCCAGTAGCAGCGACGACAAACCTTCCTCTTCTCACTCCTCTTTTCGGCAACCTCATCCCTTCGTCGCTCCCCTCGCCAGCGGTTAAACCCTAGCTTACCATATGCAAATGGAACTGGAGAACTCTCACCGGTTAAGAAGAGCTTTTTGATTCAAACTCCGAACGAGCCTGCAGGCAAGATCCAGATGTACTCGCCAGAGTTCTATGCCGCCTGTACCGCTAGTGGAATCTTGAGCTGTGGACTTACTCACATGGCCGTTTCTCCTCTTGACCTTGTCAAATGTAATATGCAGGTATGAACTCGGTTTCATTTAGTTAATCTTTTCGATTTTAATCTGCTTCAATTTCGTCGATTTAATTGTTGATTTCGTTTTTCAGTTGTTTCATTGTTGGTTGTATTGATATGTTGATATCTTCGTGAAATAAGTGACTACATCTATTCCTAGTTGTTGGTTATTGTGTTCCTTCGGATGTCGATTTTGTTCTGGACTCGATCTGCTCTAATGTTTTATAACTGTTATATTTTTTAATGATTTTTGTTTCACATTTTTTTTATGGTTCAAGTTCAACAAGTTTTTTTAAAAAAAAATTTATATTGAGTTCGTTCCAAACTCATAAGAGGAAAATTACAATTGACTTCTGTAAGTATAAATATACTAGAGTGCCTCATTTCTCAAGAGCAGAAGCTCTCTTCTTAATTTTTAAATTTTTACTAAGTTGCTCTTATACTTTGTAACTGAGGAGTACTATTATATGTTGTTAGGTTTATTGCTTTTACATAATAAGTTTTAAGCCAATTTTATGATTAGGATGTTACAGAAGTACTTCAAAATATTTTGTGATGTTTTTGTGTAAGTTAATTTGGTGGTTGTCTTGATTTTCATTAGTGAAGGATTGTGATTGAAGGTTCAACCATTTCAGGAGCAAATACTAATTTTGTGATTAGCTAAGGATCAAAGCACCATCTGTTGCACTTGCAGGATGGTCTTTTTGGTACAACTTCAGTGCTGAAAACTCAAGCTTGATACTCTTCGAGATCTCCATTTTGTGTTGGCATGTTTTTTTTTTTTTTTCCCCAAAAAAATGAGTGGATTTCTTGCCAGCAAAAAGATAATAAGAACAATAAAATCAGCTGATCTCCATTTTGTTGTAATTGCAAGGAAACTGTATTTACTTTTTGAAAATATATTTGCAAGTGAACAAGTTGTTCAAATTTCGTAGTTGTCACTGTTTAGTGCTCTTCAAAGTTAGTTTATTTTCTTGTTTATATTCCTACAGCGGACCAATTTACTCAAGAGGTAGAATAGAAGTGCCCACTTTTCCTGGAATGGGAAGTATTGTCATTCTTCAACACTAAATCTCTGAAAGACTGAGTTTTTATGTTGATGCAACTGCACTTTGGTCTGCAAAGGAGTCATTTTCCTTGCAACTACTGTAGTGCGGTGATAAAAAAATTTATAGCTTACAGGTAAAGACCTTAAAGACAAATGTTAGTACTAGATTATGGTTTTAAGTATCGTTATGTTCAAAAGAATTAGTTTTCATGCCTGGGGGAAATCAGAGATACCGTATTTTGACATTCTAAGGTCATTGGAGAATAATGCAGTTAATAGAAACATGTTTTGACGTGATTTCTTCACTTCTACTGGTTATTGCTTGTTCTGCTTTCCATTTGATGATAGTTCCATATGCGATATCTCATAATCAGATTGACTGTTACAAAAAAATAATCTTTACATTTACTTGGAAGTTAATCATATTCAACAGCTTTATCCGTATTATTGCTCGGAGCTTAGTCATATTCAACAGCTTTATCCATGCCATGCTGCAGTCCTTTTATTCTTGTTGGCTTTTGTACACCTTAGCAAAGAGTGACATTGATTCATTATTTTTCTTATTTGCAAACCAGAAAATATTAGAACTATGCCTAATAGTTTATTATGTCACCATTTTAGTTTTCGTTTTAAAAATTTCTATTGCACTTATATTCCTTTTCTGTTTTGCTGATCTTTTAACTGAAAAGTATGTCTAACTTTGTTTCTTATTGTTTCTTGCAGTATTACAACAGCAGCTGTACTTGCAGTTATGTACAGTCTTACCAACTACCAACAACTTCCTGATGACTGTTTCCGCTATGGTGTGTTGTATAAATATATTTAAGACTACATCAGGATGCTGAAGAAAATTCATATTTTCGTGCTTTGAGATGCTTAGCGAAAAGCCGCTATTGCTTATGTTATAAAAGTCCTAATATTGTTAGAGAAGTAGGATGCATTATACTCTTCTATTCTTATTTACATTTAAATAATGTTTCAGATTGGAGAGAACCTAGGCATACATGCACTCGTCCCCTGACCTCTCTAGAAAAGGGAAGAAGAAAACTTTTGTTTACTCAATATATCGTGGATATAAATTTATTATGATGACTGTGTGATCTTATTGTCTGGACAACCTAGTGCTAAAACTTAACTCTTTTCTACAAGCATTACTTTCCTGCTACTGTAATTTGTAAATAAATAAGAATACTTACTATGATGCTTCTATTTTTCATCTGAGCAGGCTTTTTGAAAGCAATCAGCTCACAGGCGGTATTCCTTCTAGTCTAGGACTTGTCAAGACCTTGGAGGTGGTGTGAGTATCTTTATCATATACTTGGAGCAAAATCTGTTACATTTCTTTATTAACTTTTTTCCTTAATCTGTACAAGTATTGAACTGATTATTCTGCGATTGTTACAGATGGCTAGACAGAAATTCATTCAGTGGGCCTGTCCCTTCAAATCTCAACAACCTTGTCAATGTCAATGAATACTAAACATGTTTAGTATTCATGCCTTGCTTGCTTTCTTGGGTAGACCCGTGAACATGCCTTGCTTGCTTCACACTTGGTTTCAAGTAGATGATCTGTTGCTGCAATAAGGTCAGTTGTTTTGCACATAACTTGTTACAATTTGTGGGTTAATTGTTTGCTTGGTTTTAAGTTATATTTCCTTTTCTATGTAGATGGATGCCACAACTCCCAAGTACTCCAAGGGTAGGTACGAATGTTGCTGTTAAGGATCTCAAGCGTGGTTATGTTGCCTCAAATTCCAAAGATGATCCCGCCAAGGAGGCTGCCAATTTCACTTCTCAAATCATCATCATGAACCACCCTGGGCAGATTGGAAATGGATATGCTCCTGTACTTGACTGTCACACTTCCCACATTGCTGTCAAGTTTGCTGAACTGGTTTATGTGATATCTACCTGTGGGCTACACTGGATATAATATATTATAATTTCTGTTATGCAGCTAGTTTGTCTAACTGCACTCTTGCTGGCATCAACTTACCTCTTGCACTGACTTGGTTACCTTCAGATGGAACTACAAATTGAGGGCTGGGTTGAGGCTTAAGAACTGCTGTCTGTGACAGCAGTGGCTGCCACAACACACAGATAAAAAGAATCTAGCATACTAATTACTATTGAAGCATACGAGCAATGCCTCAAGATAGATCCAGATTATCGTAATGCGGGCCAGGTATTGTTAGTCCGCTACTCTTTACTTAAATTGTGAATGTCTAGTTCTGAATTAGCAGAATAAATAATTATAAAAAATAGAAAAGAATGTCAAGTTCTTGTATTTGTAGGCCTTAACATCCTCTAGTATTTCTTTTGTTTCTCTTTATATTGTGCATTTTGCAAAGATTTTGGTGGTTAAAATTCAAGAAAAATTCTTCCATCAAATAAAGGCTTGTTGGTTCTCATATGACAAAAGATGGATATACCTGATTTTATCACTGTTTTATGTGACTTCTTATCCTAAATTAAGTGTTTATAAGTTCATGTGTAATTACTTACTATGATCAGGCTATTAAGGAATTGGTTGATCTTCTGATGGAATTATGTAATGGTGGTTGGAATATCTCATTTTGTTAAAGATTTCTAGATTTGCTATCAACTTCATTTAGCATACAGAATGCCTAACCTTTCAAATTATAGTGTCTCATGGTTTTAGGATACTCTTAACAGTTCTGTCTCTTACCGCTAATTTATTGAATTTTTTCTTGCAGAATCAATTGCTAAAGGTTGTGCTCTAGAATGTGCTATTCTCTAGAGTCATCCACGCTTCAATGAGCTGCTTCAGAACATATTTACTGTAGGTGCTAGTGCATTTAATTTTGAGGATTCCTTTCATGTGTATTTTTTTTTATTTTACAAGTTATCAACAGGATGTTGCTAAACCACTCAATATTGTCTGTATATAATACTACACTATTGATGTTATATTTTAATGGATGTAGTAATTTGAAATTGTAAACGAATGGTATTATTGGGATGTATTTTGAATGGTTGATACATTTTGGCTATATATCATATTATTAAGATATATTGCGGTGCATTAGTAATATAGGTGAATTACATCTTTTTGTTTTCTTATTTCTTTTATCTACAACATTTAAAAAACGTTGTCTGATATACTAAACAACATTGTTCATTGTTATCCAAAAAATGTTGTGGAATCATATCTTCTACAACGTTTTTAAGCATCTGTTAATTTTTGAAAAATAAATTTACGTTTTTTTTTAAAAAACGTTGTGTATTGTGTTTAACTACAGCGTTTTAAAAACGTTGTGTAAGGGTGTCAAATAGATAACACCCTTATTCAACGACGCTTTTTCGATGTAAACCACTATTTTTTTTCGCATTGTCTATTCTTTGCTTTAGTAGTAGTATTTATTGATTGGTATGATTATGATCGAAATTGTGTATTGGTATAATCATAACCTTTAATGTCTGAGATAAATTTTGTGGTGAAAGTTCTTTTTTGGCCGTAGTGCGTAGATGGATGATTGTGTGTTTGGCATGATCATGACCACTTTGGTGATACAAACAATTAACTTTGGCCCGTAGTGCATAGATAATTTGTTGATTGAAAATAATTATTGATTGGTCTTATAGGGATAAAATATTGATGATAGACTTTTAAATCATAGAAGATAGTAGACATCACGCTACTCTACTTCTCTTCTAATGGATTGTTGTTTCATTGTAGTTGTTGATCAAAAACTTGTTATCTATTCAGATTCTATCGATTTTTTTTCCTGTTGAGAACTAAGGATAATTTATTTTATATTATCTTTGTCATAATATTCTTTACTAGGCTAGTTGAGCTCTGTGAGAACCCCAAATTCACGTCTCAAATCACAACGGATCTAGTACAATCAATCTATAACTAATTGCGGAAGATATAAACATAAGTTGTTTATACAATAAACTTTACACATTATTCCCCAAAATCGAGTAACCTTAACATATACACAATTCATAAACCATCTAATATATAACATTATTATCAAACTATACTATTACAAATTAGCTGCACATTTTATCCCAAGCTGAACTTGGCATTATCCTTTTCCTGTATCCGAACGCATTCGCCTTATTTGCAATGTTTTATCATCATATAGCAAGGGTGAGCATGAAAGTTGCCCAACAAGTTTAAATTTATTTAAGGTTATATCATGATTGAAAGAGTCTGAATAATAAGCTAGCTATAATTCATCAATATAGTTATGAATTAGCGTGAACAAACTTTTGACTGAACAAGTATTAAACATGAACAAATATATCTAGACCGAATGGTAATGAAGGTGATCAGCCTTTCTTACCTGACTTATACATGCAATATGTACAGAGTACAATTCTACAATGGCAATCAGCAATGATTAACCATAAGCATATTCGAGTGAAACAACTCTTAGTAGAGTTAAAGAAAAACTTGCCTGTTTCGTTGATTACCGTTACACAATTTATATTGCTTTATTCGAAGACCTAAAATTAGTAATATAGATCTCCAATATTAGAATAATATCATCACAATATAATACTATTATATATATATATATATATATATATATATATATATATATATATACACACACACACACACACACATAGAATAACCTAAAACACATAACACATAACCCTATCACCTATACAAGACATAAGGCATAGCATAAAGTCAAATTATTTACATCGAGTTGAAACCGACACATAATTCTAACATCCCGACTTGGCCTAGTGGGGACAAATATCGAGTTTAAGTTCAATTAATTTACTTTAAACACTTAACAATTATCTTAGATAATTTTCTTAGCGATCAAAATAATTTTTTAGGATAATTAATATCATTTATCATAATTTTTCAATCACTTATATCGTATTTATACAATATAAATACTACATTATTCCCTTATCATTAATATTTATTTAATATTAAATATTAATAAAAATCATAGCATAATATTATACTATAATTTATAATGTCACAAAGTATTTTTAATACTTTAAAATCATATTTATATGATTTTTAAACACTTAAAATATTAAAATATTAATATTTTCATGATAAAATATCAAAATTATATTTTATAACTTCAAATATTTTTATAACACTTAAATCATTTTTATATGATTTTTAAAACATTAATTCTATTTTTCCATAATTTATTTAATATATTTATTAAGTAAATTAATTATCATTAATATAAATTTATTAATGAAATTCATCATAAAATATCAAAAGTTATTGGAAATAACTTAAAATATTCTCTAATACCATAATATAATTTTTTCATGATTTTTTAAGTATTAAAATCATTTTAAATAATTTATTTAAAATTATAATTAAATAAATTAAATACCTTTTAAATTCCAAAAATATTAAATATTTATGGAATATACTCAAAATAATAAAAGCTAATTTTTAGACTTTAAAATAATTTTTATAAATTTATTATGTATTTTTAATAATTAAAAACTAATTTTCTCAATTTATTTAATAAAAATAATTATTTTTCTATGAAACTATCGCTAAAGGGGCCCTATAGCGACGAAATTGTCGCTATAGGTGTTCTTGGGTTGTTCTTCAACAAACCCAAAAATCATGTCAGTCACTAAGGGGCTTGGTTTGACCAGTTTTAATTCTATGATCTTGTTGCTTTCTAGGCTGGAATTTGTGTTAAAGTTGTAGTACTTATGTAATTCTACCATAGCATACCAAGTTCATGGCTAAACAACATCAGATCAGTGAGTTATAAGGCATTCAAAATCTTGTCAGGCCTGTTCTTCATTTTCCGGGTTACCCAGAAAATGAAGAACAACCAAGGTATCTACTTAGTAAGCTTAAATCATTGCATTCCAATCTACGATTGTGTGTTATAAAGGTTCAATCCGGTAGCGGAGATGTCAAGATACAATAATATATCAACATATCGACTTAACAACATCAAAACAAGAAGATCTAGATCGGTCGAACTAGGGTCAAGAAGCTGTTCTTGAACATTTAACCCGAAATGTTCTTGAGCAGGTTTGGTCAACAGTTGTTTGACCACCGATTACTCGATTACTGTGAAGGATCCGAGGGTTCTAATGACTTTAGTATGTAGATTACATGTCGGATACCAATATTCAACCAACAACATAACACAAACACTTAAAATAAGCGAGATCTAGAGCTCTGTGATATCATTGTCGAGATAAGATCTCGGGTTTTCGGGTTGCCCGAAACCCATACCGCGATGTTGGTCAATGCGGTTTGATCGCTTTCGTAACTCTCAATCTACTCATGATCCGCATTGTTTCTAGTTTGGATCATAGTCCACATGACATAGAACACATTTATAACATAAAACACCATAAATAATTAACACAGAAGAATATAAAGGCATTGACATATGGCTGTCAAGCCATATTTTTCTGACTTTTCCATATTGTTGAAATCTTTAATTTCGAGCATCAAAATGATATGGATCTAGGTTTTAGCAACCCAGATCATCAAATGACACCCTCTAACATAACTCTAAACAACAAATTACACAATCAAACATCAAATCATATGATTTAGAATTTTTAGGTTTTATACATTTCTAGCTAGGATCTTGATTCGATCATCATGATCCATTCTTGGTATTTTAAGGACTTGAATATGAACTGGTCCACTTAACAATTTCGTGGCTAAGAGGTTGAGAGAGTTTGGTTAGAGGTTGGTGACCAACATAAGCTACTTTGTGACTTTTCTCTATCTTAATCTATATATATTATAAATGTAATGAGTTGGCTGGCATTAGATGGCTGATATGTTTGATATAAATCACATTCTAGAGATAGGGTTGGTGAACAACCCACATTAGGTCAAGATCTACACACCAACTCATTAAAGAATTGCAAAAAGGGTAAAATGGTCATTTTCATATAATTTTAATTCTAGAATTGTCATTTGATGTAAACCCTTAGGGTTTAAACCTAAGGTTTTCATAAATCAATTTTCTAGGATTTCCAAATTAGGGTTTTCGAAATATAAAATTAATATTTCAAAATTATCATTAGGATTCTATATTTATATTTATATTTCCTAATCATAAACTCAATCTTGCTAATTAGGATTATTATTTCCTAATTAAAATGGCTAATTTAGCAATTAGGGGTTGAAATTGTACATTATAGTTTTGACGGAATAATTAGGGTTTTAAAATTTGAAATTGGGGTTTGCTAATGTATTAATCTTTACCCTAATTAATCATATAATTAATAACACTTAAGCAATATAATTCTCTAGTTAAGTTGCAGATTAGGGTTTCAATTTCCGTAATCGAAATTAGAGTTTCTAGATCGGTATTAGGGTTTTCTAATAATCAATTAGGGTTTCAAGTAATTCATTATGGGTTTTCTTAATAAATTATAATTAATGACGTTTAAATCATATACATAACATTTAAATTCCCAAATTAGGGTTTTTAAATTCCCAAATTATGGTTTCAATT
Source organism: Panax quinquefolius (assembly GCA_020205615.1). Classification (NCBI taxonomy): domain Eukaryota; kingdom Viridiplantae; phylum Streptophyta; class Magnoliopsida; order Apiales; family Araliaceae; genus Panax; species Panax quinquefolius. The sequence goes on from CM035156.1 coordinate 112,064,631, forward strand.
CTCGGAATCAAATTAGGTTTCTAGGCTGGTTTCTAGGGTTTTTATCCATTGCTAGGATTTTCTAACCTGAACGTTGAAGTTCTTAATATAATACTAGGGTTTGACATTGATAAAATTTATTTGGTCAAACCTTGACCCATAACCACATCTTTGAACACATATATACAACTATAAACACGTAACATATACACATATACACTTAATCCTCGAATATATAATTCACCAAATGCCTTCATGTAATTTTGAAATCCTCAAAATTTCTTCCCAAAAATATCAAACGATACACTTATTTTCTATCTAGGTCTATTATTTGACCTTAAATCCATCATTTAAGATTTTAATAAATTGTCTAATTTCTCGGGTTGTCACATTCACTTCTTCTAAAAATTTCATCCCCGAAATTTACCTTACACCTTACTCCTTATACCATGCACCATACACCATTCATACACATCATCACATACACCCAATACACCACTCACAAGAGTAAAAAAAAAATTTCAAATTGTGCTGAGGAGTCGTATAGACTATTTGTCTGTCATTTTTCGCAAAGGTTTTATAGAAATTTATCCGCAAACCGTCATTACTTATAGATACAAAGGGTGATTAGCCCGATATGCCCTGTACTGGCCAAGTACTGCTGGTTAGAACAATTTGTTCCTCTTATCGCCTTTTAGGCACACAAAATTTCTTACCTCGGTCTTATTGGATTCACTTTCAAAACAATTTGGTTTGGGAAATTTCTTTCATAGAACACTTAGAGTTTTCATAAACTTTGGTCTAGCTGAATTGAATAGCATAGACTCATATCAATAATTCAATTCAATCGAATTATTTAGGTGTAGCCAAACCCCGTTGGCAAATTAAAATCTTGAAAATATTTTTGAGAATGACGTCATGATGCCGTACTATATTAACAGTTCGTTTAAGAATGCCGTCATTGTATGAGTTCGTCATAACACATCATACAATAGTGGAACAATGATTTTTAGATCGAATTCACACTAAGTATTCCTGTATTTATAACTCTATCAACTTTTTATCATCTATGCACCAGGTTACATGGTACATGAGTGATAAATAAAATATATTTTGATATTTCTAATAGTTTGCGTCTAGCCAAAATAAGTAGCATAGACTATACTTTAAACCATTTCAAAAATGATTACGAGTCTACATATTTTTTTTAATTTTTTTTAAAAGAACATATTGCGTATTTAGCTTGATGTCAAAATTTTGAAGTCTAGCATAGCTAGGAGTTTTGGAAAATTTAATGTCTCCACTAATAATCGTTTGCTTAAAAAGTCTATCTATTCCTATTATCCTCAATACTCCATTCACATATAACTATACCCAGTTCGTCAAACCAGACTTTTGAGTTCATAAACTTGCCACAATCATATGAGTTTAAGAACTTAAACTAGTCAGACCTTTGACGTCCATTCGCTGAGGAGTTCATAAACATTTCATATAACTATGAGTCAAGTATGTCACATAAGTATGAGTTTTAAGAACTCGTACTTAACCTTATATTCTCTACCTATAACCTATCTATCTGTTATACACATGAGAAATGAATCATCCTCTTAACATGTATATAGCAAATAGCGCGACACAAACATTTCAATGATTATCAGTGTCAGAAACTAAGTGGTTATTACACTATGTACAATTCCCCGCCCATACAAGGACTCATACAACAACAATTTGTTAACATGAGTCTTCAATTGAAATCCCCACCTAATCTTAACTCCCTTCTCAATACGAATTTCATTTAATCCAGTATTCATAATCCTTTCTGAATCATACCAATTCATAGTACCACCATCACACATCAATCTTTTTGTAAACTTTTCAATCATTAGATTGATTCTTCTCCTGCTATCACCTTATCGAGATCACGGGGTGATTTCATCATTATATTATGATTCATTTCTATGCCTTGATCATTTTGCTTTTTGATCTCCTATCAATTTGAAATTTTAGTCTTTTAGACTCTATCTATTCACCACTATTTTTCAACTTTATTATCGAGTTAGGGAACTTTGTATCTTAACAACTCATGAGATTTAGTCTTTGAATCTTACAGACCAACTAACTTTATGTGAGTTAGTACTTATCCTAATCATTGCGGTTATTGGTCTCGTGTATTCCTACCTAGGTATACATCACCATCTCAATTTAGTCGCCAAATATACAAATATATACATGGTACAAAAAAATAGGTATACAAAACATACAACAAATACATGGTATAAAATTTAAAATAACTTAATTAATCGTGTAAAATACGACAAAACATATGTTGTGAGTTTTAATACAAATATTGTCATCTAGACAATATCCACACTCAATCGAGTCCTCATTACATTTTATTATCACTATTTAATGTAGAATAGTGAGGACTACTAATGCTATTATCTCCGACCGTCACTCCGCTTCCCGACTAGTCCCTCGCCACGCTCTCTCATTTCCTCAAGAGAACAATGAAAGTAAAAGGGTGAGCTCAACTAGCCCAAGAAGAAATATTATGACTAAGATAATACGTAATAAATTATCGTTAGCCTTCAACAAAGTGTTAAACTGATACAATATAACAAACATCAAGTTTAACTATAGCAGAACAAGCAATCCATTAAAAGAGTCAAGTAGAGAATAAAATCTACTATCTTTTATGATTTAAAAGGTTTTTCATCACTTTTATCGCTGAGACTCAACTTAATAAATAATCCACATCATCCCCGCACTACTACCAAGGATATTCATTAGTATCACAACCACAAATTATCCATGCACTACGGCCAAGGATATTCGTATTCATCAATGGTCATGATCATGCCAACAATCGGTCCATCAATGCACTACGGGCCAACGAGGACTTTTACCACATCATTTGTAACATTACTGGCCATGATTATACCGATTAATAATCCTCGGTCATAATCATACCAAGTCCATCTATGCACTACAGTGCCACAAATGACTTTCAACATAATATAAACATGAGGATGATGACAATGATATAAGAATTCAATAAAACAAGTTCAAGAATTAATTTATCCAGAACTAATAACGCCCAAATTGTCAACATGATACTTTTTTTGTAGAGTAAAATTCAAGAATGCTCGTAAGAATATTTCCATGAAAAAAGATATGGATGAAGCGCAAATATCAAGGATATTCCACTAATTTCATGGAGTATAGAAGTCAAAACTTTAACCAACCGAGTATAATAAAGAATGGAATAACAAAAGAAATCACCTGTGCATGCGATAGATCGCATGCATGTGTTATTCCAACAATGTAATAATAAATAACGGAACCAGTCACGCGTAAAACGCACGTATGTGATATTCCAATGTAATAATAAATAACGAAACTGTGTCATCGGTAAATCGCACCGATGTGATGTTCCAATGTAATAATAAAAATAATGAATCATAAATAATAAATGTAACCAATGTGATGTGTAAGAAATAAATAAAATGACATAATCAATGTTCCAATGTAATAATAAAGAATGGAATAATAAAGAAGAATTTCACCATGTAATATCACATGATGTAATATTTCAGATGACAAAGTTATTCCAACATAATGATAAAGAATGGAATAATGTAAGAATTTCACCAAGTATAGGGTAGATCATGTGTGTATACAAAAGTTATTCCAATGTAATAATAAAAAATGGAATAATGTAAGTTCTCTTCATGAATATAAAGAAATAATACCCCTTACCTTAGAACAAACCGGATATAGGAGTAGTGAAGTAGCGTAATACTTTTCTTCTTCTCTCTCTATAGTTTTCTCTCTAGAGTTTCAAAGTGAATTCGTAAGAAATAATGAAGGAATGAGCTTTATTTATAGGAGAATGGACTGAATAGTAACTAATTCCTGAACTGATCCGTATTGATTTACTTTTAAAAAATGATTTTATCCAGATTGGTTTACTATAAAATATTCTAATAAAACAAAATCTTTTAAATAAAATATAATATATTCTATTTATAATCTAATAAAACTAATAACTTTATAAAAGTATTATTTTTTATATAAAAAGATTTTACTATGCAAATACTAATAGTACTATGCAAAATACTATATATATAATAAAATATAATATATTCTATTTATAGTCTAATAAAATGAATAACTTTATAAAAGTATTCTGCTTTTATATAAAAAGATTTTACTATGCAAAACACTATATATATAATATAATATAATATATTCTATTTATAGTCTAATAAAAGGAATAACTTTATAAAAGTATTATGTTTTTTATATAAAAGTTTTTCTTTTTATTACATTAATAATACTAATAAAACAAAAACTTCATCATCATTATTATAATTCACACTATTAATCGACTGTGTCGTCCCGTGAAAGAGGGGCTTTCCAATAAGGATTTTCCCTATTGGCGCGCAATTAGGTGACCAAACCTCTCCTCGTAGTAACTTCTAGACATCGTTAATATTGCAAATAATAATATTAATAACTTCGTCATCTCAATTATTGATTTAATAATATATAAAATATCGACAATAATTGAATCAATTAACGTGAGATACTATGCAACAATTCATCAAGCAATAATTGAACAAAACCGAGTGACTTCTCACGTAAGCATCAATAATCAATACCGTGTGCTACTATGCAACCACGCCAGACATCGCATTTTTTTAACACCGGTGTTTCAATAGTTAACTATAAAACTTCCGCCATTATTTTCATAAAAATATTTTGTCATTTTCTCAATCCGATAATAATTCCGCTAGGGGGTCCACTAATGATTGTGTCGTCGCATTTAATATTCCCTCGTTAAAATGAATATTCCCCACCAATCAATAATATTATATAACAACTTCATGATATTTTGTAAAAATTTATAACTATTACCCACAACTATAACATTATATCAAATTCATTCCATAATATTCAAAAATGATAATTATAGAAAATTCATCTTTATTCATAAAAGTGGGGTCTTACAATCTCCCTTCTTATGAAATTTTGCCCTCGAAATTAGGGTACGCATACGGTATGTCAAGAGGTAAGGATACCTTGATTTCATTTCGATTCTAACTCCCTGTGTCATTTTCTCAACATCGTGGTTCCTCCATAAAACTTTCGACTTAGGTATAACTCGAGCGTAGAATATGTTCCTTCTTATCCAAGATTTGAACAGAACCTCTTCATACGTTAAATCTTCCGCTATTTCGTCCTATTTCTAACTCAATAATGTGGTTCGGGTCTTTCACATATTTACGTAATATGGATATATGAAAATGTTATGAACACGAGACATACTTCAGCAGCAGAAAGCGAAGTCTATAGCTACAATCCCTACTCGATCGAGGATTAAAATGGGCCAATGAATCGAGGATCGAGCTTTCCTCTCTTTCCAAATCTCAGTAACTCCTTTCCATGGAGCAACACGTAACAACACATGATCTCCAATATCGAATTCCACGCCCTTTCGATGAAGATCAAGATAACTCTTTTGTCGATCTTGTGAGGTTTTTATACGTTGTTGGATCGTTTGAATCTTTTCCGTAGTCATACGCGTATCAAACTCCGGTCCCAACAAACGTTGTTTCACCCACCTCATCCCAAAGATACCGAGAACGACACTTTCTTCCATACAACGCTCGAATGGAGCCATGCCAATACTTGTTTGATAAATCGTTGTCAGAAGAAAACTCCACCAATGGTAAGAACTTGTCCCAACTTCCTGAAGTCAAGGACACAGAGTCTTAATAAATCTTCAAGAGTTTGAATAGTCCTCTCGATTGTCCATCCGTCTCGAGGATGATATGCCAACTAAATCGAACTGCGCCCATAGCTTTTTGTAAACTAACCCAAAATCGTGAAGTGAATCTTGGGTCTCGATCAAAACTATGGATACCGGCATACCATGCAATCTTACAATCTCATTTATGTACATACGAAAGCAAGACGCTCAAGTGTATAAGTTTTCAGATTGGTAAGAAATGAGCAGACTTGGTCAATCTATCAACAATGACCCAAATCGCATCTACGCCTTGAGAAACCTTGGGAAGACCAAGAATTAAATCCATGGTAATGTGCTCCCACTTCCATTCGGAATTTCAAGTGGTTGCAATGGACCTTTTGGTACTTGATGCTCGCGCCGACTCGTTGACAAGTTAAACACCTTGAGATAAATAAGCGCTATCTCTCTCTTCATATTGCTCCACCAAAATGTATGTCAAGATCACGATACATTTTGGTACTCCTGTGATGGATTGCAAAACGGTGTGTTGTGCGCGCCCATCATGATTTTATACTTTAACTCGTGGATCGTTAGAACACAAAGTCCGGAGTCGACTCAAGTATTCCTTCTTCATCGATTTCGCTTCCTAAGATAGCACCTTCTTGACTTTCTTCCTCATACGCATCACCTGTGTCTCAGTAGCTTGAGCAAATTTTTAACTTTATCGATTAAAGTCTGGTTCTACTCAGATATATTCGCCATCATCACATGGGTCCCTCGAGTCTTTATCTCTATCTCCATCCTTTGCAAGTCATACAAAATGGGCCTCTCATATTGACAATATCGCACTCAGCATTCAAGATATGATCTTCTACTCAATGCGCCGCCTACCACGCTTGCTTTTCCAGATGGTATCGATGGTATGATCATAATCTTTCAACAGTTCAAGCCAACGTCATTGTCGCATGTTGAGTTCTTTTGAGTGAAGAAATATTTGAGGCTTTTTATGATCCGTAGAAGATCTCCACTTTCTCCCCATACAAGTAATGCCTCCAAATTTTTTAAGTGTGAAGACAACAACCGCCAACTCTAGATCATGAGTAGGATAATTCCTCTCATATTCTTTTTGAGTTGTCGAGAGGCATAGGCTATGACTTTCCCATGTCAGCATGAGAACACATCCTAACCCTTTGCCTCAGCATCATCGAGATGACAAATCCCTCCGAGCCGATGGTATATGTCGTAACAGTGTTGAAATGAGTCTCTCTCGAAGTTCTTGAAAACTCTTCTCACATTCCTCGCTCCAACCGAATTTTGTATCTTTCCGAGTCACCGAAGTTAATGGAGTAGCGATTCGAGAAAACCCTTCACGAATCTCCGATAATAACCAACTAAGCCGAGAAAGCTACGATTTTTCCATCATCGATTTAGGTTGCTCCCTAGCTTTGAATAGCTTCAATCTTTGTCGGGTCAACAGATATTCCATGACTTGATACCACGTGCCCAAGGAATGCTACTTCTCAAGCCGTAACTCGATTTCTTCAACTCGCATAAAGCTTATATTCACGAAGCTTTTGAAGTATCAATTTCAGTGTGTTGCTCATGATCTTCACAACTTTTGGAATAAATAAGGATGTCATCAATAAAGACGACCACAAAGTGATCCAAATATTCCTTGAATACTCTTGGCTCATCATATCCATGAAGGCAAAGCAGGAGCATTAGTCAATCCAAAAGACATGACTAGAATTCATAATGCCCGCATCGAAGTTCTCAAAAAGTCTTTTGAATGTCATCTGTTCTAATCTTCAATTGGTGATATCCTAACGAAGATCAATCTTTGAAAAAAATTTGGCGCGCTTGCAACCGGGTCAAAAAGTCATCATCAATGCGAGGTAATGGATATCTATCTATTTTGATAGTGACATGGTTCAACTCCCGATAATCAATACAAAGTCGTCGATACTCCCATCTTTCTTCTTCTTCATTTAATAGAACAGAGCACCCCAAGGAGAAGTACTAGATGAATGAAACCGATGTCTAACAATTCTCGCAATTGGGTCTTTAACTCCTCAAGTTCAATAGAGCCATTCGATATGGGCTTTGGAAATGGGTTTTGTACGGGTTCAAGGTCGATACAAAATTCAATTTCACGCCCGGGGTAGGCCAGAAGTTCTTCGTGAATACGCCAGAAATTCATTAACAATAGAAATATCATTCAAAATCGACGTATTTTTGTTTAGATCCGTGATATGAGCTAAGAAAGCTTGACATCCATTTTTCAATAAACGAATAGCTTTATGGCTCGAGATGACAAAGTGATTGATTTTAATGGTTTGGTTGCTTGAATTCGCATAATAGGTTGGTTAGAATATGAAAGCTAACAACCTTATTTAAAATAATCAATTTTTGCATATGAGTAGTTAACCAATCAATCCCTAGAATTACATCAAATGCAAGTATTTTCAATGAAATAAGATCGATGTGTAATGTGAGGGTACCGATTTGAACCAAACAAGACTTATAAACAAGTGGATGTAATGAAGGTTTCTCCCAATGGAGTTTCAACAGATAAGTCAAAGTCTAATTTCTCCGAGTCAAATTTAAACGTTGAGCGCAAGTAGAGAAATAAAAGAATGGGTAGAACCCAGATCAAATAAGGTATAAACTTCGCTAGAGTTTATGATAAGCTTACCCGTGATGACCTCGCTCGGGTTCGCTTTTCGGGAGGTCACGACAAACGCCTCCTTGCACCATCGGGCTTTGACTTTTTCGGGACGCCCTTTGGTGCCTCCATCCTAGTTGAACTTGTCTTGGTGAACGACAAAATCGGGCTAGTGACCTTCTCTTCCACAATTATAACACGCTTTGATGGCATCATCGCAGCTTTGACCGATGTGTCCCTCCCTCCGCATTTGAAGCATATGATAGGTGGTCGTTCTCCTTCCTTAACAACGGTGCCGGTGTCGACGTCTTTCCATCATCATTGAATCTCCTCTCTTGAAATGTCCATTCTTATTATTTTTTGGCCATGATTACCACCAAGTGGTTACCATTTCGCATGTTGATTCCTCCACGCTTATTGTCACCGCTCGATGATCGCTATCACTAGTATTATCATTTTGTTTACCGCTCTCTTTTGGTTGGGTTGACTCATTATCGCGCTTCCAATAATCGAGCCCTATTAACAACATCTCAATACAAACACGCTTTATGAGAGATAAGATATCGACGTATCTCGGTTTCAAACCTCTTAGAAACATTTCGCCATTCTCTCCTCATTATCAACCAAATGGGACGCAAAACCGACAACTCAAGCAAACTTGGCTTCAGATCATCGCGACACTGGCCATGTTGTTTTGCTCCAACTTGATGAACTCTACCTCTTTCATGTGATTAATACTTTGAAAGTACTTGTCGTTGAACAATTCTTCGAACTTCTCCCAAGTCATCTTCAAGGCAGCAGCAGTCGAGTACGCTTTACGTGATTCCCACCAAGAATCGCCTCTCCGCACGCAACATGAAGGTGGCAAAGGGAACTTTTGCTCCTGAGCATCCCAAGACATCAAATATCTTGTTGATCCGCTTTATCCACGCCTCCGCCTTTAAGTGGTTTTGGCTCTCCAAAAAACTTGGTGGTCCCATTCCTCGAATCGCTTAAGCGGTGACCGTCCGAGAGTTGCTGTGTTTCCACCGCATTTTTGGACAGGAGCCGCTTCTTGCCTCGATGTCGCATGAATTGCATAAAGCCTCCGAACATTCCATCGCTCATCATCTCGTCAAGTGTTGTTGTTTGCTCGAGGATTGTCGCTTTCCGGCGATGCACATTATCCTCGATTATTGATCCGTGGAGACTCAACGGTCTCCTCGTGCTCCATTGATGTTCTCAACATTCTCGGATGCCATTTTCAAATACCGCCACAAAACAAAGGTTAATTAACATATCAATATATTATCCCTATACTCTAACCGACCAATTAAATACCAAATAAACTTAGGTAGGTCATACTAGTGAAGGAATTCCCGCCTCTCCCTCCTAGTTCTTTGTCTCACATCTTAGCCATGGATCATATCCTAAGCTTTGATACCAACTCGTGACGCCCCCAAAATAGGTATACATCACCCATCTTGAGAGTCGCCAAATACATGGTATAAAATTCAAATACAACTTAATTATACAACAAATCGTGTAAAATATGACAAAACATACATCTTGTGAGTTTTAATACAAATATTGTCATCTAGACAATATCCACACTCAATCGAGTCCTCATTACATTTATTATCACACTATTTAATGTAATAGTGAGGACTACTAATGCTATTATCTGGACCGTCACTCCGTTCCCCGACTAGTCCCTGCTACGTTCTCATTTCCTGAAGAGAACAATGAAAGTAAAAGGGTGAGCTCAACTAGCCCAGTAAGAAATATTATGACTAAGATAATACATAATAAATTATCGTTAGCCTTCAACAGTGTTAAACTGATACAATATAACAAACATCAAGTTTAACTATAATGAACAAGCAATCCATTAAAAGAGTCAAGTAGAGAATAAAATCTACTATCTTTTATGATTTAAAAGGTTTTTCATCACTTTTATCATTGAGACTCAAATCTTAATAAATAATCCACATAATCCCTGCACTACGGCCAAGGATATTCATTAGTATTACAACCACAAATTATCCATGCACTAAGGGCCAAGGATATTCGTGTATTCATCAATGGTCATGATCATGCCAACAAATCGCCCATCAATGCACTACGGGCCAATGAGGACTTTTACCACATCATTTGTAACATTACTACCATGATTATACCGATTAATCCCTCGGTCATAATCATACCAAGTCCATCTATGCACTACAAAGCCAAAGTATGACTTTCAACATAATATAAAACATGAGGATGATGACAATGATATAAGAATTCAATAAAACAAGTTCAAGAATTAATTTATCCAGAACTAATAACGCCCAAATTGTCAACATGATACTTCTTTGTAGAGTAAAATTCAAGAATGCTCGTAAGAATATTTCCATGAAAAGATATTGGATGAAGCGCAAATATCAAGGATATTCCACTAATTTCATGGAGTATAGAAGTCAAAACTTTAACCAACCGAGTATAATAAAGAATGGAATAACAAAAGAAATCACCTGTGCATGCGATAAACCGCATGCATGTGTTATTCCAATAGAATAATAATAATAAATAACGGAAAGTCAGTCATGCGAAACGCACGCATGTGATATTCCAATGTAATAATAAATAATAAATAATGTGTCAAAAAAAAAACGCACCGAAAGGATGTTCCAACATAATAATAAATAATAACTAACAAGTCAGCGCATAAAACGCACGCATGTGATGTTCAAATGTAATAATAAAGAATGGAATAATGTAAGAATTTCACCATGTCACCATGTATGCAGATTCAGACATGTATAAAAGTTATTCCAACATAATGATAAAGAATGGAATAATGTAAGAATTTCACCAAGTATAGGTAGATCACATGATACAAAGTTATTCCAATGTAATAAAAAATGGAATAATGTAAGTTCTCTTCATGAATACGAAAGAAATAATACCCCTTACCTTAGAACAAACCGGATATAGGAGTAGTGAAGTAGAGTAATAATTTTTTTTTTTCTCTCTATAGTTTCTCTCTTTAGAGTTTCAGTGAATTGTAAGAAATAATGAAGGAATGAGCTTCTATTTATAGGAGAATGGACTGAATAGTAACTAATTCTCGAACAATCCCAAATTGATTTACTTTTTAAACTAGACTATCCGTATTGGTTTACTATAAAATATTCTAATAAAACAAAATCTTTTAAATAAAATATAATATATTCTATTTATAATCTAATAAAACGTAATAACTTTATAAAAAGTATTATATTTATATAAAAAGATTTTACTATGCAAAACACTATGCGCAAAACACATAATAAAATAAATACTATTTATAGTCTAATAAAATAAAATATAAAATATATTCTATTTATAATGTCTAATAAAATGATTATAATAATAACATAATTTATAAAAGTATTCATAAAGTATTTTATATAAAAAAAAGATTTTACTAAATCCAAATCCGATATATAAATTTATTTTGTATTTTTAATAATTAAAAACTATTTTTCTTAATTTATTTAATAAAAAATTATTTTTCTAAGAAATCTGTCGCTAGGCGCTTATAGCGGCGAAATTGTCGCTATAGGTGTTCTTGGGTCATTCTTCAACAAACCCGTAAATCATGTCGATCACTAAGGGGCTTGGTTTGACGATTTTAATTCTATGATCTTGTTGCTTTCTAGGCTGGAATTTGTGTTAAAGTTGTAGTACTTATGTAATTCTACCATAGCATACCAAGTTCATGGCTAAACAACATCAGATCAGTGAGTTATAAGGCATTCAAAATCTTGTCAGGCCTGTTCTTCATTTTCTGGGTTACCCATAAAATGAAGAACAACCAAGGTATCTACTTAGCCGGCTTAAATCATTGCATTCCAATCTACGATTGTGTGTTATAAAGGTTCAATCCGGTAGTGGAGATGTCAAGATACAATAATATATTAACAGATCGACTTAACAACATCAAAACAATAAGATCTAGATCGGTCAAACTAGGGGTCAAGAACCTTTTTTGAACATTTCTGGGTTTTCCAAAAATGTTCTTGAACAGTTTGGTCAACAGTTGTTTGACCATTGATTACTCTAATTCCGTGAAGGATCTGAGGGTTCTAATGACTTTAGTATGTAGATTACATGTCAGATACCAATATTCAACCAACAACATAACACAAACACTTAAAATAAGCGAGATCTAGAGCCTGCAATATCATTGTCAGATAAGATCTGGGTTTCTGGGTTGCCCAGAAACCCATACCCGTGACTGGTCAATGCAGTTTGGCTGCTCATAACTCTCAATCTACTCATGATCTGGCACTTTTTCTAGTTTCAGATCATATTTCACATGACATAGAACACATTTATAACATAAAACACCACAAATAATTAACACAGAAGAATCTAAAGGCACTGACATATGGTTGTCAGGCCATATTTTTCCTACTTTTCCAGATTGTTGAAATCTTTAATTTCGAGCATCAAAATTATATGAATCTAGGTTTTAGCAACCCATATCATCAAATGACACCCTCTAACATAACTCTAAACAACAAATTACACAATCAAACATCAAATCATATGATTTAGAATTTTTAGGGTTTTATACCTTTCTAGCTAGGATCTTGATTCTGATCATCATGATCTGTTCTTGGTGTTTTAAGGACTTGAATATGAACTGGTCCACTTAACAATTTCGTGGCTAAGAGGTTGAGAGAGTTTGGTTAGAGGTTGGTGACCAACATAAGCTACTTTGTGACTTTTCTCTATCTCAATCTATATATTAGAAATGTAATGAGTTAGCTGGCATTAGATGGCTGATATTTTTGATATAAATCACATGCTAGGGCTAGGGTTGGTGAACAACCCACATTAGGTCAAGATCTACACACCAACTCATTAAAGAATTGCAAAAACGGTAAAATGGTCATTTCCATATAATTTTAATTCTAGAATTGTCATTTGATGTAAACCCTTAGGGTTTGAACCTAAGGTTTCCATAAATCAATTTTCTAGGATTTCTAGATTAGGCTTTTCGAAATATAATATTAATATTTCAAAATTATCATTAGCATTCTATATTTATATTTATATTTCCTAATCATAAACTCAATCTTGCTAATTAGGATTATTATTTCCTAATTAAAATTGCTAATTTAGCAATTAGGGTCGAATTGTACATTAGAGTTTCTGACGGAACAATTAGGGTTTAAAAATTTGAAATTAGGGCTTGCTAATTTGTTAATCTTTACCCTAATTAATCATATAATTAATAACACTTGAGCAATATAATTCTCCGTTAAGTTCCTAGATTAGGGTTTCAATTTCCCAGAATCTAAAATTAGAGTTTCCAGATCTGGTATTAGGGTTTTCTAATAATTAATTAGGGTTTCAAGTAATTCATTAGGGGTTTCCCTAATAAATTATAATTAATGAACGTTTAAACCATATAATAGCATTTAAATTCCCAAATTAGGGTTTTTAAATTTCCGAATTAGGGTTTCGAATTCTCGAAACCAAAATTAGGGTTTCCAGAATCGGTTTCTAGGGTTTCTTTATCCATTGCTAGGGTTTTCTAACTGAACGTTGAAGTTCTTAATATAATACTAGGGTTTGACACTGATAAAATTTATCTGGTCAAACCTTGACCCTTAACACATACTGAACACATATACAACCATAAACACAGAACATATACACATATAAACTTAATCCTGAATAATTCACTAAATGCCTTCGCAGAATTTTGAAATCCTCAAAATTCCTTTCCAAAAATATCAAACGCATACACTTATTTTCTGTCTAAGTATATTATTTGACCTTAAATCCAACATTTCATATTTTAATAAATTGTCTAATTTCTCGGGTTGTCACAAGCTCACCCTTTCCTTTTTGGTTTCTTCTTCTCAGGGGGCGAGAATATAGCTAGGACTAGTCTGGGAGTGGAGTAATGGTTCAAGACGATTATTATAGCAGTATTCACTAATTTATAAAATAGTGTAACAATAATTGTAATGAAAACTTTATTCTAGTTTGGATATTATATATGTAAGACCTCAAATTTTATGAAATAAAAGTATTCAATTTTTCTTATAATTATTATTTAGTAATTGGTTAAATTGATAAAAGGTTAAACTTAAGGATTATATGTGCAAATTTTACAAAGTAAGCAAGTTGTCATAAAATATTCGTTTGGTCGGGGAATATTCTTTTTGTCGAGGAATTTCTGTATGATGATACAATCATTGGTGGACCCCACAACGGAATGACTGTCGGATATAGTAAGTGACAGAAATAACCTTTTTATAAAAATAACGACAAAACTTTTACCGTTAAACGGTTGAAATATCCAATGATAAAAGTACAGTATTACACGTGGTTGTACAGTAGCACACGGTATTGTACAGTATCTTTGATTATTGATGCTTACGTAAGAAATCACTCAGTTCATTTAATAATTGTCACAGTAGTTGTTGCATAATATCTCATATTACTGATTCATCTATTATCACAGTATCATCTGCACAATATTTTATATTATTAAATCAATAATTGAGACAACTTATTTATTCATATTATTATTTGCATTATTGACAATGTCTAGAAAGTTCTGTCGAGGAAATGAGTTAGGTTATTTAATTGCGCGCCAATAAATAGAAATCCTTATCGGAAAGCCCCCTCTTTCCTGGGAATGATCTGGTTGTCAATATTGTGAGTTATAATATTAATGATGAATAATTGTTAAAAGATTAAAAATATGTTTATTGAAGATAAGTGATTTATGGTGAATATTTATTCAATTTTTAGATATAAATAGAGGGGTTTGCCATTAGGCGTTTGTTGTAAGTTTGACTTTTTATTTTATGGGGAGATGTACTAATTTTTTAGACCATCGGTTGTGGTTTTAATAGTAAATCAATACGAACCGTCGGTTGCAATTTTAATAGTAAATCAATCTGGACAGTCGGTTGTGGTTTTAATAGTAAATCAATCTGGACCATCGGTTGTGGTTTTAATAGTAAATCAATATAGACCGTCGGTTGTGGTTTTAATAGTAAATCAATATTGACCGTCCATTTTAATAGTAAATCAATCTGGACCATCCGTGAATCAATTAGTATTTAGTCTATTCTCCTATAAATAGAAGCTTATTTCTTCTTTCATTCTCACTAATTCACTAAGACTCACAAGAGAAACTATAAAGAGAAAGAAGGAGAGTATTTTGCTACTTCACTATTGCAGTATTCAATCTTCTACTAAGGTAAAGGGTGTTATTTCTTTTGTATTTGTAAGAGGTATTATTTCTTTCGTATTCGTAAGGGATATTATTTCTTTCGTATTCGTAAGGGATATTAACTTTCGTATTCATTCTTTAATCTGTGAGAATAACCTGTCTACGTGGATTACTGTATGCATGGTGAATAACCCTTCATACTCATTCTTTTTTTGTGGAAAAAATTTGTCTACGCGAATTACCGTATGACGGGTGAAAATTCATTTGCAGTTTCGTATATTATTCTTTTCATATTCCTAAATCTAAACTTACTATAGTAAGTATTGCTTCTATAATCCCTGAAATTAGTAGAATATCCTTGAGTTTTGCGTTGATTCTAGTATCGTTTCATTGGAATATTGGTCTGAATTTTCTTATTAAATTTCAATATTTTCATTCAGGGTACTATTCACTTGGGTACTATTCACTCGGATATTATTCACTTGTGGTACTATTTATTCGGGGTACTTTGCATGACGGACAAAAGTGATTTTTTTTTCAGTCCAAAATATTTTTGATACATGAATATCATTCTTGAATTTTACTCCACAATTAGTTATCATGTTGACAATTTGGACATTCTTGAACTCTGGATAAATTGAATTGTAAATCTCTAATATTTATCTTTGATCTCACTTGAGTGATTCCTTATATCATTGTCATCATCCTCATGTTTATGTTGTGGTAAAAGTCATCTTTGGCCCGTAGTGCATAGATGGACTGTTGATTGGTATGATTATGACTAGGAATTTTGTATTATTATAATCATGACCTCTAATGTTATAGACAAATGATGTGGTAAACGTCCTCTTTGGCCCATAGTGCATTGATGGACAATTGTTTGCATTATCATGACCACCGATGATGCAAACAAATATCCTTGGCCCGTAGTGCATGGATAATTTGTTGGTGATACATACGAATATCTTTGGCCCATAGTGCATTGATAATTCATTGATGTGAAATGTTTATTGATTGGTATTAAAGATAAAATATTGATGATGGATTTTTAAATCATAGAAGATAGTAGACATCATTCTCTACTTGATTATTCTAATGGATAGTTGTTTCCACTGCAGTTGTTGATCTAAAACTTGTTGTCTATCGTATTCTATCAGATTTTTCTATGTTGAGGATGAAGGATAATTTGTCCTACATTATCTTAGTCATAATATTCTTTACTAGGCTAGTTGAGCTCACCCTTTTTCCTTTTGGTTCCATTGTTCTTCTCAGGAGGCGAGAATATAGCTGGGACTAGTCGGGGAGTGAAGTAATGGTTCAAGATGGTTCTTATAGTAGTCCTCACTATTTTGTAAAATTGTGTGACAATAATTGTAATGAGGACTTTATTTGAGTTTGGATATTGTTTACGAGACAATATTTGTAGTAAAACTCACAGCGTATGTGTTATCATATTTTGCACGACAGTTGTATAAATGAAGTTTGTATTTGGATTCTGTACCATGTATTTGGCGACTTAGAATGGGTTGTGAGGACCTATTCTGGGGGCGTCACAGTCTACAAGACAATATTTGTATTAAAACTCGCAACTTATGTTTTGTCGTATTTTACACGACAATTAAAAGTTGTATAATTGAAGTTTATATTTGAATTCTATATCATGTATTTGGTGACTCAGAATGGGTTGTGTGGACCTATTTTGGAGGTGTCACAGTTGGTATCAGAGTTTAGGGATATGATCACTGGTGGAGATCTGGGATTAGAACTAGAAGGGGAGAGACAAGTAAATCATTCGCTAGTATGTCCTACCTAAACTTATTTATTATTTAATTGGTCGATTAAAATATAGGAATAATATGTGGCATGTCAATTTCTTTATTTAACCCTTGTTTTGTGGTAGTATTTGAGAATGACATCTGAAAATTTTGAGATAAGCCATGGAACACATGAGATCGTTGAGACACAGCTAATCAATATCCAAGATAATGTGCATCAGGAAGACAATAATCTTCATGTAAACAACAACACCGACCAAATGATGAACGATGGGATGTTTAGGAGCTTTTTACAATTCATGCAACACCAAATGAGAGAAACTCATTTTCAAAATGCAGGTGGAAACAATGGCAACTCACGTCGGGTCACTGCTAAGCAATTCAAGGAGTTGGGACCGTCGGAGTTTTTGGGAAAGCCAGAGCCACTTAAGGAAGAGGCATAGATTAAGCAGATTACCAAGATATTTGATGTCTTGGGATGTACTGAAGAGCAAAAGGTTCCCTTCGCCACCTTTATATTGCGCGGATAGGCATATTACTGGTGGGAATCTGTAAAACGTACTCATCTGCCTGCACTTAAGATGTCTTGGGAGAAGTTTCAAGAATTTTTCAACGACAAGTACTTTCCAAAAAGTATTCGTCACATGAAGGAGGTTAAATTCATAAAACTGGAACATAACAATATGACTGTATCGCCATACGAGGCTAAGTTTGCAGAGTTATCTCGGTTTGCATCCCATTTGGTAGATAATGAAGAGCGAATGACGCGAATGTTTCTAAGAGTTTTGAAACCTGAAATTTATCAACACCTCATTTCTCATAAACTTTACTTGTATTCAGATGTTGTGAATAGAGCTCAATTATTAGAGCGGGATTATGAGTCAGCTCAACCAAAAGACAACAACCGATAACACGATAATAATCATACCAGTAGCAACAATCATCAGAGCAATGATAACCAACGTGGAGGAAATTATCATGCCAGAAATGGTAACTGTAAGACCCCACCTTTTTATGAATAATGATTTAATTTTCTCTAAATATTATTTTGAATAATAAGGTGTTGATTTGATATAGTGTTGTAATTATGGGTGATATGTGCAAATTTTGCAAAGTACGCAAGTGACCATAAAATATTCGTTTGATCGGAAATATTCTTTTTTGTCGAGGAATATCCGCAAATACGATGGCTTAAATCATTGGTGGACCACATAACAGAATAACTATTGGATATAGAAAGCGACAGAAATAACCTTTTAATAAAAATAACGGCAAAACTTTTACCTTTAACTGTTGAATACCCAGTGATAAAAGTACAGTAATATGCATGGTTGCATAGTAGCACACGGTATTGCACAGTATCTCTGATTATTAATTTTTACGTAAGAAATCACTCATTTCATTCAATAATTGTCACAGTAATTGTTGCATAGTGTAAGACCCCAATTTTTTTTTAATAAAATAGATTTTCCTCTATTTATTATTTTGAAATAGTAAGGGTTGATTTGATTAATGTGGTTAGTTATGAGTAAAATGCACAAATATTTTAAATAAGCAAGTGGTTATAAAAAATTCATTGTTCTCGGAGAATATTCGTTTTGTAATGGAATATTCTTGCTGTCGGGGAATATTCATACGACGACGTAGCCTTTTGTGGTCCCATAACGGAAAGCAATTGGATGAAGAAAATGACAAGCATGCGTTTTTATAAATAACGACTTAGTTGTTACCGTTAACACTGTTGGAATACCCGGTGGTTAAAATATAATAATGTGCGGTGTTGCACAAGCTTACACAAAGATTGCACCAATTATTGATTCTTACGTAAGAAGGCACTACTTAATAATTGTTAAAGTAATTACTGTTTAATATTTTATTTTATTGATTCAATAATTACTACGTTGATATTTTATATTATTGTTGTTTCAATAATTGTCAACGCATGATATTTCCCATTATCGATTAATAATTCATATTATTTGAATAATATTATTAGATAGCATTATTGGCAATGTCTAAGAAAGTTTTATCTAGAGAGGTTATTTAATTGCTTGCATTAGTAAGGAGAAATCTTAGGAAGACCCCCTCTTTCCGGAGGAACGACACGGTTGTTATTATTATTGTGATTACGTAATATTATTTGTGAATAATTAATTATTGATATATATGATAAGGAAAATATTTATTTTATGTGGATATAAATGGAGGAATTTTAGAAAAGTGACAATTGTTAAAAATTGATATTTTATCTTTTATGATAAAATAATTCATTCAAATATATTATTATATTACATTATGAATGTATAATGCGATAATATAATAATATAATAATGGTGATATTTTTACAATGAATGTGTGATATATGAATAAATGAGGAGGAAGAGTATTTTTGTTACAATAAATGCTAAAAACATGTTAAATATGTCGGTGGACCCCATTTTTAACTGAAATTTGATTATAGCCTGCAAAATCGTCCGTATGTGAATTTCGACCAATTTTTGTTTAGAATTTGGAAAAACTTAAATCTACAAAGTTGTAGAGAATTAAATTTCCTATGAAATGGACATAAGATTCGAATTTTTCTGATAAAAGACTATTTATTATGAATTATTGAATTTCCAAAATAATAAATTTTTGGAGTTTAAAATATTTATTTAAAAAAAAATATTTTTTGCAATTGGGTGGGCCCCACATGTGTTGTAAATGTGCTGAATTCAGATTTCAAGAGGTGGGCGTGAAAAAATTGAATAATTATTATTATCTTATTAGATTTTCTACTTTGGTGTTCTAAACATTTTTCTATAATTAGGATGCTTAAGTTAGAATTGAAAATCACACCAGAATCTGAAGTTTTCTCTCTCTATATTATCGAGCGTATTTTTGTAAGTATTTTGATACTTTGAGTGTTGCTATACAGTACAAGTTTTCTTCAGCGTTATATCTGATATTTCATTCAGAAGTACTATCCTTTGAGGTAAGGGATGTTATTTTCTTCATAAATGATGTTATTCTCTCAATATCATTATACCGAAATATTGGTATGAATTTTATTATGAAATTTTTACCTTTTCATGTCAAGGTTACTATTCACGTATACGGTACTATTCATAAATATGGTACTATTCACGAGTACTGTTCACGAAGTATGATTTTTCTTGTGGAATTATTACCTTTTTGTGTCGGAGTTACTATTCACGTATATGGCACTATTCACAAATACGTGACTATTCACCAAAAAATAAAATTTTCTCTTCTTAGTCTAAGATGTCTATTATGGTTACTATCTTTGATTGTATCCATGTTTTGATCTTCTTTTACTCCACTATGGTTTATTATGGAGTGTTTTTGAACTTGGATTATCTAAAGTACGAATCCCTAATCTTTGTTCTTTTGTCTCACTGGATTCATTTCTTAAAAACATTTTTCATCATCCTCAGTCCGAAATGATGATATAACTGAATATCTTTGGCATGTACTGCAAAGATGAATGATTACCTGATGAATATCTTTGGCCCGTAGTGCAAAGATGAACAAGTGTAGAGATGAACATGACCAATTGGTGATACAAATGAATATCTTTGGCCCGTAGTGCAAGGATGAATATTTGATTCAAGATGTATATTGATTGATGAAACAGGGATAAAATATTGATGATTTACTTTTAAATTCATAGATGATAGTAGATTTCATTATCTACTTAACCCTCTAATGAATTATTGTTTTCACTGCAGTTGTTGATCTAAAACTTGTTGTCTATTATATTCTATCAGATTTTTCCCTGTTGAGGA
Organism: Panax quinquefolius; assembly: GCA_020205615.1. Lineage (NCBI taxonomy): Eukaryota > Viridiplantae > Streptophyta > Magnoliopsida > Apiales > Araliaceae > Panax > Panax quinquefolius. The sequence goes on from CM035156.1 coordinate 112,085,806, forward strand.
CTAAGGATATTGTGTTGTACATTATCTTAGTCATAATATTCTTTACTGGGCTATTTGAGCTCACCCTTTTCCTTTTTGTTCCATTTTTCTTCTCAAGAGTTGAGAATTTAGCAGGAACTAGCCGGGGTATGGAGTGATGATTCAAGATAGTTGTTTTAGCAGTCCTCACTATTTCTGTAAAATAGTGTATGAATAATTATAATAAGGACTTATTTGAGTGTGGATATTGTCTAGAAGACAATATTTGTATTTAAACTCACAATATATGTGTTGTCGTATTTTGTACGACAATTGTATTAATTAAGTTGTAGTTTTTTCTGTACCATGTTTCTGGCCACTCAGAATGGATAATGTGTACCTATTTTGGGGGCGTCACACATAGTATCTCATATTATTGATTCAATAATTGTTACAGTAACATCTGTGCAATATTTAATATTATTAAATCAATAATTGACACGACACAATTAGTCATATTATTAGTTAGCATTATTGGCAATGTCTAGAAAATTCTGTCGAAGAAAGGGGTTAGGTTATATATTTGCGTGCCAATAAGGATAAATCTTAATCGGAAAGCCCCCTCTTTCCTGAAAATGATCTGATTGTTCATATTACGAGCTTATATTATTGTAACAACCCGATATTTTCTATACAAATAAATTATAAATTTTGCGTATAATTTTTTTTAATTAAAATAAATATGGGGAATATGTGCCATGATATTGTGTGTATGTATTTATGTGATATATTTATTACATGAATGATTTTAAATAATTTTATTTTTGAATTATTGATTATTATAAATTATATTCTTATAATAATTAATTTTATAGAAGAAATGTTTTTATTAATTATTTTCCATGAAAATATAATCATATATTATTTATATAATATATGAAATGATTTTTAATTATTACAATAATTACTTTATTATATGAATTTTAGTATAGATTGTTAATTAATTATTTTAACTTAATTAATAATGTTAAATATGACAGATAAATCAGATATAGAATCCAAACCCTAATTTTAGATTTTGATCAAGGAATGAGAATAATAATATAATATTATTTATATTTTGATTTTTCAGTGCTATAATTATATACTGTAGGTATGTGGACTGACAACGATTGATAAGTTATGGTATATTATGTCAAACCCTAGTTTTACTGTGGAAACCCTAATTTAAAACTCAATTATGAGTTCAAGACTATTATATAATTGTGTTGTATGATTTTGCGATTAATTAGGTCAACCCTAAGTAGCATTTAGATATATTAATTTCTTAAAATCCTAATTATTAATTATAAACCCTAATTGTGATTTGGTAACCCTAATTACAAAAATTATAAACCCTAATTGCTAAATTAGCAAGTATAATTATAATTATTATATAATAACCCTAATGTCCATGTATGATTAGAACCCTAATGTCCATGTATGATTAGAACCCTAATGTCCATGTATGGTTAGAACCCTAATCAAATTAAGAAAACCCTAATTATAAATTTTACAAACTAATTATATTTTTATTTTTAAACCCTAAATAAACAATTTGGGTAACATATATTAAAATTGTTAGACTATAATTATTACATGGCCCAAAACAATTATGGGAGAAGCCCAAAAGAAATCAAATACAAGCCCAAACTTAGTCCACATAATTAAGGGTATTTTAGACCTTTGATTTATCTAATTTATGCATTAAAATAAAAGCTAAATAAAGGAATTAGTGGGCATATATATAGCTGGCCACAAGGCCTTTTAAGGCAACAAATTATGCTAATCAAGCTTTCTTAAATAATAACTCTTACATCAAGTACATAGGTGTCAATCTCCCATTGGTTGAAAATCTATTAAGTACCCTTAACCACATGATTAGGCTAATTGAAGAGATAAGGTGTAGTCTTATATCCATGGGATAACAAAAGTATGGGGGATAATTGTTAAATCCCACATTTGCAAGACTTCTATAAATAGACTAGAGAGAGAAATAAGTCATTTTGTTAGCATTTTACCCAACCCTCATTCTTAACTCTCTCAAGCTCTCACCGTCGAAATTTATTAGCTTATCAGTCCCCAAAACTAGCCCCACGAAATCCACTAACAAATCAGAAAGCCCAAATACACAAAAGATTAAAGAAAAGGTATAAAACCTTAGCTTGAAATCGACCATAAATCATTGTTAGATGTTATGATTCTGTATTTTAATATGTTGTTAGTAGTGTATAATGATGATCTAGGTTTCTAGATGTTAGATCCATAACATCTAGAGGCTCGATTTGAGTTTTGCAAAATCTGGAAAAAAATCAAAGCGTGGTCCGACAACAAATGTCGGTAGCCCACAGATCGTTCGGGTCGTTTATGATTTTTGTTGTTTTTAAGTTGTTATGTGTAGTCTAGTATGTGGTCTTTGATATGGAACAAGAATCAAGTTCATATCTTAAACAGGTTGCAAGATATTGTTAGTCAAAAGTCATTGACCGACCATGACGGGACAAAATCTGGGTAATCCAGATCTTGCCCAGAAATGGTCTGACAAGACTTTTGACGCTTTGGATCTTGTAATCTGATATATATTGGTGTTGTTTGTTGTATTAAGGTTATATTATGATAGATATACTACATGTTAAAGGTTTTATATCTCTTATGTCACAAATATACTGGAATTGGGGATTGGTCAAACCAAGCTAAAAGTTCACGGATGAACTTTCTGGGCAACCCAGAAAGTTCATAAGCGTGGATTCTGACAAGGTTTGACCGGTCGAGATCTTGATATTCTGTTGATGTTTTGATTATGTTCTATATTAGATCTATAGTCCTACATGTTGTCTACACACTGAAGTTTATAGAACACAAAAATAATACACGATCAGCATGTAGTGGGAGCCTAAAGTCTGACCCTCGAACTGTTCTTCATTCTGGGTAACCAAGAAATGAAGAACAGCCTTTGACAGCCACTTTGATGGCTTAGATCTCCTTTGTTATGCATGTTATGATTTTGTTTGTTGTTGGATCTTGTAGTCTTGTATTAGTACTACACGATCTGATCAACAGCATGTTCAGAAGCACTTTGGGTGAAGATTATTTAGTGGTCAAACATACTTACTCGATAACTGGCTTGAAGATCTGGGTTTGCATGAAGAACATGAAGAACACCTATAGCGACGGTTCTGTCGCTATAGATGGTCTTTAGCGACAGATTATTTATAAAAATTATATTTTTATTAAATAATTATAGAAAATTAGTTTTTAATTACTAAAAATACATAATAAATTATTAAAAATTATTTTAAAGTCCGAAAATTATATTTTAATTATTTTGGATATATTTCACAAATATTTAATATTTTTGGAATATTAAAGGTATTTAATTTATTTAATAATTATATTAAATAAATTATTTAAAAATGATTTTAATACTTGAAAAATCATTTTAAATTATATTATGGAATAAGAAAATATTTTAAGTTATTTTTAATGACTTTTAATATTTTATGATGAATTTCATTAATTAATTAATATTAATGATAATTTAGTTATTTAATAAATGAATTAAACAAATAGAATAAAAATAATTTTATTATATTAAATATCATTTTAAATAATAATAAGGTATTTAAAAATATTTTAAGTTATGAAATATAACTTTCAATATTTAAAGGTGAATTTCATTAATTAATTATTATTAATGATATTAAGGTTATTTAATAATTATAATAAATAAATTAGTTTAAAAATGATTTTAATATTATAAAAATTATTTTAAATGAAAATAAAGTGTTTAAAGATATTTTAAGTTATAAAATATAACTTTTAATATTTAAAGGATAATTTCACTAATAATTTAATATTAATGATATTTATTTAACATTAATGATATTAAATTTATTTAATAATTATATTAAATAAATAGTTTAAATATGGTTTTATTGATTTAAAATCATTTTAAAAGGATATAAATGAATTAAAAATATTTTAAGTTATACTTAATGACTTTTAATATTTTGATAAATGGTACATTAATATTTAAATATTAATGGAAATTATTTATAAATGATATTAAATGTTTTAAAAATCATTTAAGGGTAATATTATTACTTTAAAAATATTTTAAGTTATTATAAATAACTTTAATATTTTGGCAATGATTTCATTAATAGTTTAATATATCAATGATAATAGAATTATTTGATATTTAAATCATTTAATAATGATTATTGGTGTTTGAAAATTTATGATAAATTATAATAATTGTTTATTGAGTAATTTAAAATAATATGGTGATATTCTGAGATATTGATTCTGTAATAGACTTTTAGACTCGATAATTAACCGATAAAGCTTGCAAGACACCAACATGTTTCGTAAAATGATCTAAACTTAGATATTTTTCAGATTAATATTAATGTTTAGGATGTGAAACGATTATTGAATATTTATGACAATGTGATTAGGTTATGTGCTGACTGCGAAATGCAGTACTATGTGTTATAGTATATTGTTCTAATCGAGCGAATGATTTGATTAATGATAGGTCGTGATATAAAATATAAAACTAAGTCACAGATTATTATGGCAAGATCGTGCAAGTATCCTACCTTTGCATTTCCTTTATGCAATGGACATGAGTAAAAATGTTTTAGAATTATATTATTATTGTACAGATTATTAACCCTATATTATATACGCTCATTGATTATCAACATGTTAGTATATGGTAATTCAGATATATATTATGTTCGTTAATTTCTAAAAATGGTTACACAAGTGTCCCCACTTGGGTAATCATTGTTTTTAATCACATGTTGATACACTTTTGTCAATTACCCGTATATATATATATATGTTGAATTATAGATTATTGTTGAACAAGATAAAACCTACCTATTATCCAACCGAATTACTTTGGTTTGGAACCCTGATTGGTATGAACATCCCATTCATGGGAAAATTTTTGTGCCCAAGACAGCTAGAGTGAACGATGATATCGTTCTTGTTATGTAGTATTGATCAATACAGGGTACAACGGGCTGATCACCCCCGTGCCCATAAGTTATGACGGTTTACAGATGAAGTTCTGTTTAACCTTTTTGAAAATGAAAACAATGATCATAGTATGTCCCCTTAACCCTATTTATAGTCAGTACGTAGTTTCAAAAATTTGAAAGGGAGTTGTTATGTTATTATTATCGGTTCAGATTACTGCACAACTATTGATTTGTTGTAGAAGGGTAGTATAAATAAAACATTTAAATACTTTCAGCTTATATATATATATAATTGCTATTACTTGTCGGGCACTCAAATACTCATCCTTGCTTAATTTAAATATTTTCAGCTAAGTGTGAACAAGTAGAAGGCTCGATAAAGAATAAGGGGAAAGGAAAGGTTGAAGAATGAGTTCAATGCCATTTTATGTAATAGTTATCTTTATTAAGACAAGTATGATATATATTACCTATCATGTATTGTGAGTAATGTATTAAAGGTTGCGTACTTGGGATTTATACTTTAATAAATATGTAAATTAAGTTGGTATCTATATTATTGTTATTATTATTAGTATTATTCCGCTCATAGAAAGGGTATCGTAAAGCACCGAGTTCGGGTTTCAAGTACCTGAATTTGGGGCTTTACAGGTTGGTATCAAAGCTTTAGGGTTAGAAACGTTAGGTGGGATAGACCTTAGGCTATAACCTTAGAACAGAGGAAAAACGTTGAAAATATAAATAACTCATATAGAGTTTATAAAGAGATGAATTGACTAAATTCATCGTCAAACAAAATAAAAGATAACTTATATAAAACTATTATTTGCTGTGTGTATATACTATATGCTAATCAGGATAATTTATGTGTGTAGATGTCTGGTGGAAAAGGCTTGTTATATGCTTATAGCATGAAGAAGGATTAAATCCATACCCCCGAGCCAATATCGAAGCAAATAGCTGAAATAAAGGCTCACAATGAAAATAACTCAGACGAAGTGGTTGTTGTAGAAAATGTAGTACCAGACCTGGAGGTGGTAGAGCTGACAGATAGTGATTCAGACACTAAAGTTGAAGCTGAACAAGCATCAACGGAGGTGCAGGATCTGAGGAACAAGTTTTCTTCTCCGAAAAGTCATGGGAAATAAAAAGGCATTAAATAGTCAAATCGCGTCGCGGGCATTAATAGAAACAATGGAAGAACAAGATAAGCTTAAAATCCAAATTGATCAGATGGGAGCCACAAGCAACACATCGTGTGCAGCTCCGAGCAAGAAGGGGAAAAGAAAGATAGAAGACCATGACTTAGGAAAATTCGATAAGAAGAAAGGGAAAATAATATGTTACCTTTGTGGCTATGAGGGACATACCACTCTGTATTGTCCCGACTATAAATCAGGAGCATATTTTATCTGTGGGATAGAAGGTTATCAGGAAAAAGGTTGTCCAAGAAAAAGGCATAGTGAATAGGTAGTATAGGTTCTGTTGTGTAGGTCTGTTTAATGTTAGGTATGTCTATTTAATGTAATGTTCCCAACTTTTGGTATTAGTCAAGGCTGTAAATCCTGACTTTTGTAGTCACAAAGGGATGAATGATGTTTAAAGCAGTATGTGCTATGCTATATAAAGTATTCACTAAATGAATATGAATCTATGTTTGAGTAATGAGATGAGTTAATATACTAAACTTATATGATAAGATTTAGAATGTAAAGAATAATATATGGTTTTACTTAACCAGATAATGCCGCCAAGACTTCAAACTCGAAACCAAAGGGCAGAAGAGTCTCATCAATAACATTGAGGACAACAACAAGCGACACATTGCAAAGACTTTGCAAACATGGTAGCACAAGCTATGCGTGAGAAGGAATGCCGTCGCAAGGAAGGAACCGGTAGGACAACCGCTTAGCTAACTTTAAAGATTTCAAGGCTGTGGGACCGCCCGAATTCAAAGGGACAACTGACCCTGTAGAAGCGCAGACTTGGGTTAAAGAGATTGAGAAGGCATTCATAATAGCTAGGGTAGCTGAGGGGCAAAATACCGCTTTTGCCACCTACATGATGAAGGGTGAGGCAAATTTTTGGTGGGAAGCGAATCAGGTAAGGGCAGGAGAAGGTGTAGTTACATGGGATAGGTTTAAGACACTGTTCTTCGAAAACTATTTTTCATCTAGTATGCAGGCTAGAATGGAGGTAAATTTTTTAGAGTTGGAGCAGGAGAATATGACGTTGTTAGAATACACCGCAAAATTCAATGAGTTGGCTAGGTTTGCTCTGCATCAAGTTGATACGGAGGCTAGGAAAGCTAAAAGGTTTGAGCTGGGATTAAAACCCTGACTCTATAACAAGGTGGCGGTGTTGCAAATCCCGACATTTACAACACTCATGGAGAAGGCTATTATTGCTGAGGAGGGGAGTGAGGCCATGAGCCTCTACAACAAGGAAAGAAAGAAAAAGAGTAAGGTCGGAGGAACTAGGAAGGTGGAAGTTAATAGTGGGAGTAGCGGTGGTAGTAGCGGTGGTAGTAGCAAAAAGAAGGGAAACAATTTTGGAAGTGTGCAGGTAAAACAGGAAGGAGTTAAGAAGCAAGCTGTGCAGTGTGGAAACTGTAGAAAGAACCACTCTGGAGAATGTTTGAAGGGGAAGTTCATGTGCTATAAGTGCGGGCAGGAGGGCCATATCTCTCCCAACTGCCCCAATCCTAGGATGAACAGTGGATGTTTTCTATGCGGATCAACTGAGCACAAGTGAAGGATTGTCCGAAGAGGAGGACGGAGGGGGAGTGTGAATACTGGCAAGGGCAGTGGAACTCTAGCAATCACGGGACCAACGTCATCCAGCAAGCCGATGAAATCAACAGCAAGGGTCTACAACATGATGGTCTAGGATACCATAGCAGCTGGTGGTGCAATTCTAGGTATTATTCGTATAAACTTTATTTTCTTATGCATGATTTTCATATATACACTACTAGAAAAATAAGAATACGTGACGAAACTTTGTGATAGTTTTTAAAAACAATCACAAAAGAACGTAATTTGTGATGGACTTTTTAAGCAATCACAAAATAATAGTATATATGATGGCTCTTAGTGATGACTAATCTTGCCATCAATGTATTATAATTGTGATGACCATGTCAATCACACCAATTTTTTCACGCAAAATAAATTTTCTTTTTATGACACACTAAGTCATCACTTATAGAGATACCCTTTTCGTGATTGCATTTAAGCTACCACTATATATTTTAATGTAAGAAATAATCAAAACAATATTTTATGACGGCCGTGACAATCATTAAAAAGATAGATTTTTGTGACAACTTTTATTTGCAATTACAAAAAGAATGTATTTTGTGATGGAATTTTCAAGCCATCACAAAATAATAAAATATATGATGGCTCTCAATGATGACTAATTTTACCATCATTATAGAGTATTTATGATTGCCATTGCAATCACCAAATCTTATGTGGAAGTAATTTTGTTTAGTAAGTCAACTCACATATATTTCCTTTTATAATTTATTTTAAAATTATAATCATGATCTGGGCTTTGGTGTAGTGGTAATACTCGTTATTTAGTTTGCAAATGGGGGTGGGTTCGAATCTTACAAGTATAATTTGATACAATTAATACAGTGAAATAAATTATACGTAAATAAATATTCACGTTCTTACATTTGATCCCTAAAGTCTTATTTTTTTTTTTTGTGATGACTTTGACAATCATAATAGATTATGTGTTAATGTGATTGTATTAATCATCATAAAAACACTAAGCATTTGCGTGATTTCAAAAACCATCACGTAAAACCTTTCATGATGGGCGTATACAAGACGACCATTCTGATGCTTAAAGCCATCATGAAAACCTTTCGTGATGGTTTTCCTACTTTTTGTGATGGATTTTGGCCATCAAAAATGACCATTTTTTTAGTAGTGATATAGTAAATTATTTTATAAAGAAATTTTGAAGAAGGAATTTGAGTTCTTTTAGAAATTAAATTTTCGTTTAATCAGATAGACAAGCTTTACGTGAATAGGTTAAAGATCAGTACGATCAATTATGATCAAGATCTACTTGCAATGATTGTATATGCTACGTACACTTGTATGTGTAGGTTTTAAAACGGTGATTCCGGGGACAAAATCTTTATAAGGGAGGGTGAATGTAACAACCCGATATTTTCTATACAAATAAATTAGAAATTTTGCGTATAAATTTTTATTTTTTAAATAAATATGGGGAATATGTGCCAAGATAATGTGTGTATGTATTTATGTGATATATTTATTACATGAATGATTTTAAATAATTTTATTTTAGAATTATTGATTATTATAAATTATATTCTTATAATAATTAATTTTATAGCAGAAATGTTTTTATTAATTATTTTCCATGAAAATATAATCATATATTATTTATATAATATATGAAATGATTTTTAATTATTACAATAATTACTTTATTATATGAATTTTAGTACAGATTATTAATTAATTATTTTAACTTAATTAATAATGTTAAGTATGACAGATAAATCAGATATGGAATCCAAACCCTAATTTTAGATTTTGATCAAGGAAAGAGAATAATAATATAATATTATTTATATTTTGATTTTTCAATGCTATAATTATATACTGTAGGTATGTGGACTGACAACGATTGATTAGTTATGGTATATTATGTCAAACCCTAGTTTTACTGTGGAAACCCTAATTTAAAACTCAATTGTGAGTTCAAGACTATTATATAACTGTGTTGTATGATTTTGCGATTAATTAAGTCAACCCTAAGTAGCATTTAGATATATTAATTTCTTAAAATCCTAATTATTAATTATAAACCCTAATTGAGATTTGGTAACCCTAATTACCAAAATTATAAACCCTAATTGCTAAATTAGTAAGGATAATTATAATTATTATATAATAACCCTAATGTGCATGTATGATTAGAACCCTAATGTCCATGTATGATTAGAACCCTAATCAAATTAAGAAAACCCTAATTATAAATTTTACAAACTAATTATATTTTTATTTTTAAACCCTAAATAAATAATTTGGGTAACATATATTAAAATTGTTAGACTATGATTATTACATGGCCCAAAACAATTATGGGAGAAGCCCAAAAGAAATCAAATTCAAGCCCAAACTTAGTCCACATAATTAAGGGTATTTTAGACCTTTGATTTATCTAATTTACGCATTAAAATAAAAGCTAAATAAAGGAATTAGTGGGCATATATATAGCTGGTCAAAATAGGCCTTTTAAGGTAACAAATTATGCTAATCAAGCTTCCTTAAATAACAACTCTTACATCAAGTACATAGGTGACAATCTCCCATTGGTTGAAAATCTATTAAGCACCCTTAACCACATGATTAGGCTAATTGAAGAGATAAGGTGTAGTCTTATATCCATGGGATAACAAAAGTATGCAGGATAATAGTTAAATCCCATATTTGCAAGACTTCTATAAATAGATTAGAGAGAGAAATAAGTCATTTTGCTAGCATTTTACCCAACCCTCATTTTTAACTCTCTCAAGCTCTCACCTTCGAAATTTATTAGCTTATCAGTCCCCAAAACTAGCCCCACGAAATCCACTAACAAATATGAAGCCCAAATACAAAAAAGATCAAAGAAAAGTTATAAAACCTTAGCTTGAAATCTGACCATAAATCTGTTGTTAGATGTTATGATTCTGTATTTTAATATGTTGTTAGTAGTGTATAATGATGATCTGGGTTGCTAGATGTTAGATCCATAACATCTAGAGGCGCGGATTTGAGTTTTTGTAAAATCTGGAAAAAAATCAAACTGTGGTCTGATAACAAATGTCAGTGGCCACAGATCTTTGGTCGTTTATGATTTTTGTTGTTTTTAAGTTGTTATGTGTAGTCTAGTATGTGGTCTTTGATATGGAACAAGAATCAAGTTCATATCTTAAACAGGTTGCAAGATATTGTTAGTCAAAAGTCGTTGACTGACCATGACTGGACAAAATTTGGGTAACCCAGATCTTGCCCAGAAATGATCTGACAAGACTTTTGGCGCTTTGGATCTTGTAATCTGATATATATTGGTGTTGTTTGTTGTATTAAGGTTATAGTATGATAGATATACTAAATGTTAAAGCCTTTAGATCTCTTATATCACAAACATACTGGAATTGGGGATTGGTCAAACCAAGCTAAAAGTTCACGGATGAACTTTTTGGGCAACCTAGAAATTTCACAAGCGTGGATTCTGACAAGGTTTGACCGGTCGAGATCTTGATTTTCTGTTGATGTTTTGATTATGTTCTGTATTATATATCTAGTCCTACATATTGGCGACACACTGAAGTTTATAGAACACAAAACAGTACACGATCAGCATGTAGTGGGAGCCCAAAGTGTGACCCTCGAACTGTTCTTCATTTCTGGGTAACCAAGAAATGAAGAACAGCCTCTGACAGCCACTTTGATGGCTTAGATCTCTTTTGTTATGCATGTTATGATTTTGTTTGTTGTTGGATCTTGTAGTCTTGTATTAATACTACACAATCTGATCAACAACATGTTCAGAAGCACTTTGTGTGAAGATTAATTAGTGGTCAAACATGCTTACTCGGTAACTGGCTTGAAGATCTGGGTTTGCATGAAGAACATGAAGAACACCTATAATGCAGTTACATGTCGCTATAGGTGGTCTTCTTGACGATTATTTATAAAAATCATATTTTTATTAAATAATTATAAAAAATTAGTTTTTAATTATTAAAAATACATAATAAATTATTAAAATTATTTTAAAGTCCAAAAATTATATTTTAATTTTTTGGATATATTTCACAAATATTTAATATTTTTGGAATATTAAAGGTATTTAATTTATTTAATAATTATATTAAATAAATTATTTAAAAATGTTTTTAATACTTGAAAAATTATTTTAAATTATATTACGGAATAAGAAAATATTTTAAGTTATTTTTAATGACTTTTTAATATTTTATGATGAATTTCATTAATTAATTAATATTAATGATAATTTAAGATGTTGATTTGATATAGTGTTGTAATTATGGGTGATATGTGCAAATTTTGCAAAGTACGGAAGTGGCCATAAAATATTCGTTTGATCGGGAAATATTCTTTTTGTCGAGGAATATCCGTACGATGGCGCAATCATTGGTGGACCACATAACAGAATAACTATTGGATATAGAAAGCGACAGAAATAACCTTTTAATAAAAATAACGGCAAAACTTTTACCTTTAACTGTTGAAATACCCAGTGATAAATGTGCAGTAATATGCATGGTTGCATAGTAGCACACGGTATTGCACAATATCTCTGATTATTAATTTTTACGTAAGAAGTCACTCATTTTATTCAATAATTGTCACAGTAATTGTTGCATAGTGTAAGACCCCAATTTTTTTTAATAAAATAGAATTTCCTCAATTTATTATTTTGAAATAGTAAGGGTTGATTTGATTAATATGGTTAGTTATGAGTAAAATGCACAAATATTTTAAATAAGCAAGTGGTTATAAAATATTCATTGTTCTCGGAGAATATTCGTTTGGTCATGGAATATTCTTGCTGTCGGGGAATATTCATACGACGGCGTAGCCTTTTGTGGGCCCCATAACGGAAAGCAATTGGATGAAGAAAACGACAAGCATGCATTTTTATAAATAACTACGTAGTTATTACCGTTAACACTGTAGGAATACCCGGTGGTTAAAACATAGTAATACGCGGTGTTGAACAGTAGCACACAGTATTGCACCAATTATTGATTCTTATGTAAGAAGGCACTACTTAATAATTGTTACAGTAATTACTGTTCAATATTTTATTTTATTGATTTAATAATTGCTATGTTGATATTTTATATTATTGTTGTTTCAATAATTGTCACTGCACAGTATTTCTCATTATCAGATTAATAATTCATATTATTTGAATAATATTATTAGATAGCATTATTGGCAATGTCTAAGAAAGTTTTATCTAGGAGAGGTTATTTAATTGCGCGCCAGTAAGGAGAAATCCTTACCGGAAGGCCCCCTCTTTCCTGGGAACGACCTGGTTGTCATTATTGTGATTCTGTAATATTATTTGTGAATAATTAATTATTGATATATATGATAAGGAAAATATTTATTTTATGTGGATATAAATGGAGGAATTTTTTGAAAAGTGACAATTATTAAAAATTAATATTTTATCTTTTCTGATAAAATAATTCATTCAAATATATTATTATATTACATTATGAATGTATAATGCGATAATATAATAATATAATAATGGTGATATTTTTACAATGAATGTGTGATATATAAATAAATGAGGAGGAAGAGTATTTTTGTTACAATAAATGCTAAAAATATGTTAAATATGTTGGTGGACCCCATTTTTGACTGAAATTTGATTATAGCCTGCAAAATCGTCTGTATGTGAATTTCGACCAATTTCTGTTTAGAATTTGGAAAAACTTAAATCTACAAAGTTGTAGAGAATTAAATTTCCTATGAAATGGACATAAGATTCGAATTTTTCTGATAAAAGGACTATTTATTATGAATTATTAAAGTTCCAGAATAATAAATTTTTCTTGTTTAAAATATTTATTTTAAGAAAAATATTTTTTGCAATTGGGTGGGCCCCACATGTGTTGTAAATGTGCTGAATTCAGATTTCAAGAGGTGGGCGTGAAAAAATTGAATAATTATTATTATTTTATTAGATTTTCTACTTTGGTGTTCTAAACATTTTTCTATAATTAGGATGCTTAAGTTAGAATTGAAAATCACACCAGAATCTGAAGTTTTCTCTCTCTATATTATCGAGCGTATTTTTGTAAGTATTTTGATACTTTGAGTGTTGCTATACGGTACAAGTTTTCTTCAGCGTTATATCTGATATTTCAGTCAGAAGTACTGTCCTTTTGGGTAAGGGATGTTATTTTCTTCATAAATAATGTTATTCTCTCAATATCATTATACCGATATATTGGTATGAATTTTATTATGAAATTTTTACCTTTTCATGTCAAGGTTACTATTCACGTATATGGTACTATTCACAAATACGGTACTATTCACAAGTACTGTTCACGAAGTATGATTTTTCTTGTGGAATTTTTACCTTTTTGTGTCTGAGTTACTATTCACGTATACGGCACTATTCACAAATACGTCACTATTCACCGAAAAATAAAATTTTTTCTTCTTAGTCTAAGATGTCTATTATGGTTACTATCTTTGATTGTATCCATATTTTGATCTTCTTTTACTCCACTATGGTTTATTATGGAGTGTTTTTAAACTTAGATTATCTAAAGTACGAATCCCTAATCTTTGTTCTTTTGTCTCACTGGATTCGTTTCTTAAAAACATTTTTCATCATCCTCAGTCCTAAATGATGATATAACTGAATATCTTTGGCATGAACTGCAAAGATTAATGATTACCTGATGAATATCTTTGGCCTGTAGTACAAAGATGAACAGGTGTTGAGATGAACATGACCAATTAGTGATACAAATGAATATCTTTGGCCCGTAGTGCAAAGATGAATATTTGATTCAAGATGTATATTGATTGATGTTACAGGGATAAAATATTGATGATGGAATTTTAAATTCATAGATGATAGTAGATTTCATTATCTACTTAACCCTCTAATGAATTGTTGTTTTCACTGCAGTTGTTGATCTAAAACTTATTGTCTATTATATTCTATCAGATTTTTCCCTGTTGAGGACTAAGGATAATGTGTTGTACATTATCTTAGTCATAATATTCTTTCACTACTAGAAATTCAACATATAGCGACGAGATATAGTGGCGATTCGACGGGAACCGTCATTATAGTATATATATATGACGGTCACTTCCACGTAGTCGGTATAGAGACTCTGAAGGTTGTCTACATGCGAGGGTCACAAAAGACCAAGTCGGTATAGGAATTTTTAAGGATTTTAATTAACGAGGGTCATATATAAGGAGGCGTATCATATACGAGGGTTAAAGGGTCTCTCATATTCTTTCCCCAAATCGACATCGGCGTTCATCTCGTGTAACTCGATTAACATTATTCGATTAACATCATTCGATTAACTCGATTAACATCATTCGATTAACTCGATTAACATCATTCGATTAACATCATCTCGTGTCTCTGCATCATTCGATTAACATCTTAGTAACTCAATCAAGATCTTCGGCGTTCTCACTCCCTCTGCATCATCTCGTGTATGCCAGACTTCGTAGGACTTCGTCGGACTTCGTCTCACTCCATCTCTCCGTCCGGCTTGAAAGGATCATATTGGATGAATTTGTTTGAGGAGGTATAATTTCATTCTTTAGGTTTTCAATTTTATTTACCCTTAGTTGTTATGATTTTCTCTATTTCTCTCCTCCTTCTAACAAGCCCTAAATTTTCTAATTTTGGGACACCCTTACGTGGGGTATAAATTTTCGTTATGATTGATATGGAATGACTTAAGCGCTTGTTTTTACGTTCAAATTAATGCAAAGTTCTAATTAGTCTTAGCTATTGATCATGTTTTGAATATTCGGGTTTGAATTAAGTCTTTTAAAAATTAGATAGCTAGATAGCTAAATTAGTTTATGCCAAAAAAAAGATAGCTAGATTTAATACTATAGAGGTTGAGGGTAAAGCTAGGATGAACACTCACCGATTTATTCATCTAGCAATTGCATCATTGGCATCTTGGCAACTTTGCCTCTCTTGTCTTGATAAGTCCAATACAATGTTGGAAGTATATATGTTGGGTTGTGAAAATCCAATACTGGTGGGATTTCATACAAACATTGGTTTTTGTTTTGATGGATTAATTTAGGTAGGATATTTATGTATTACTCGCTAAGTATGCGTATGGGTAAAGTGATGTCGAGTGTGACCTACCGGGATTACTTTATCAAGCGTAAGATAAAAGATCATTGTAAAATCCACTAAAAGCTGTTTTTTAAAGTCGATGATGCTTCTTGAGCTTTTTCCAGACTATTTAAGTTATTTGTTTCTTTAAGAAATGCAACATTATGGTCACAAGATACAAAATAGTAAAATAAAAATAAAAAATCTCAACGACTTTGTTGTTTTAAGGCTACATTGTTGCATGTCCAAAATTAGCGAGGAAGTAATTGTAAAGTGTTGATG
This sequence comes from Panax quinquefolius, assembly GCA_020205615.1. Lineage (NCBI taxonomy): Eukaryota > Viridiplantae > Streptophyta > Magnoliopsida > Apiales > Araliaceae > Panax > Panax quinquefolius. Next base: position 112,102,005 of record CM035156.1, read on the forward strand.
GAAACAATATTTGGTGGCATTTTAAGCGTTTAGAACCTAGATAATACTATTCAAGGTTTTAGGAAGCATTTACGCTTGCTTACATATTAAAGTTATCTAATAGTTAGATTTGTTTTGTGTTAAGCGTATCAATATATTGGTCAAAATTCAAGCGGGAACTAGGAATTATCGATCTAAGCTTCAAAATTTCTTTAAAGAATATTGGTTTCCTTCTACTCCATGTTTTCATATGTAACTTAAGTTTTATGCTACAATTTTTATATTAGCCTTTTAGTTTTATAGAGTTAGAGTGACAATATAGGTTGAAAACCACATATCAACCCAATTAAGTAATCATTAAGTAATATTATCATTAAGTAATATTCTTAAGTAATCGACAAAACTTTGTTAGTCTATTTTTCTATTTAGCTATAATTGTATCGGATGAAGCCTTAACTTGTGTCATCCTCTTTCCATTAACAATTTGTTTTGATTAAAGAAAGAGTCTATAATGATTCTTATAGTTCAAGGGTTAATAATATACTTTCTTTTGATCGGAGGCGATTAATAGCTCACTACATAGAGCCGTGAATTTTATAATTATAATAACCTTGATTTGCATGTGTTGGTGCTATCGAATGTTACATACATCGCATGTACCTCTGGGTGAAGGAAATAGCTAACAAGGGGTCAACTAAGCGACTAAACCTTTGTGTCAAATTAGCATCTTGTGTCATTTCGACTGCGTGTCACTGGTAGTCTTTGTTGATGCGATCTATGCCCGATCCCCTAGATAATTCTTGTTTTATAGTCATATTTTTCCTCTTCCTTCTAGCATTTCAAATATGCTAGATATTAAATTTTCGATATTAAATTTTAGTATTAAATTTCAAGTATAGGGTAAAAACCGCATATCTGGTCATTCCACCAAGTATTGGATAAACCTAGATAATTAAATTTTCAATGTCATATTCATATGCTTTGTGTTCCTTGGATAACCTCAGACCATGTACGTGATACTTGGGCCGGGCAATATCATTGAATCCTCAATTAATGCCGGACCTTAATTGTTCCCACCTTACGGAGAAGCTAAGCATTATGCTTAGATTTTTTATTGTTTTGTTTTATAAAGTAGTAGGCGGCATAACAACATATTGTCTCATCATTTTGGTGGTATTATCTGTTAAAGAAGTGACTTTGTTTGTTGTAAAGCTGTTATTTAATAGTAGTAGTTGAACTACCCACTTTAAGCGTATGAGGAGCACTCAAATAGCTAGCATGGCCTAAAAAATTATACAAGTAACAAAGCAAACAATATCAAAGTCATCTAGTAGTTGGTAAAAAATTATCAAGTAACCAAATTTCTCGTAAGGTTTCTAAGGATTCTTGGCACGCGGGGTGAATCGTTAAAACTAGGAAGTTCTGCTTTTATAAAGGGCTAAATTCCGATTCTATATACGATATATGAAAGTGGGTGAAAAGGGTCGAGTAACAAAATCTTGTACTTGTTTTAGTTGTATGCTTAATTGCCCTAAAAAACCTTGCTATTTTAACAAGCCCTAAGTTTTGAAGAGAACATGTGTCTTTTCCCGTGGTGGTACAATTTTATGGGGTCTACATAAAAGTAAACCAGGCAGGACAAACGTACCTGCAATTAATTTGTAGGAATATTTGAGGCTTATAATTAAAAAGAACTTCCATGTCCAACATTGAGACCTTGAATGTAATGTTTTGGTGTAGTCACCCTTAATTATTACCTACGCTTATTTGAAATTTAATTAATTATGATAATTAATATTTAAATTATCTACGACCTTTTTTGTTTTATTTGAGTGAACCGGGAGTTTGGTTGGCATTCAAGGTACTTAATTATGATAATTAATTATCATAATTAATTATGATAGATTTCTATACGCAATATCATTACGATGGTTGTTCAATTTGATTTAGGGACATAATATTATGAATAAGATGTGGATGGAATTACCAAGATATTCTAGAGAATATCTTGCGAGGGCATAGAGATATTTCTGGACTTTGGTTTGAAAAAGTGGGCATGGTAGCAGGAAGAATTCCTTGCCCATATAAGAATTGTGTAAATGGTCGATATGCAGATTCGAGCTACTATTCGTGAACATTTGATTTGTGATGGATTTATGTTTGGCTACACGAATTGGGTGCATCAAGGGAAGATGTGATTGTCGGGGATGTGAGTAATGATGATGTTCACGAAGAACCATCACAATCAGAAGATGAGCATCGTATGCACGAGATGGTAAATGATATATTTAGGGATCACGGTGTAGATTCGGTAATTTGAAGCTTCAAAATACCAAAAGTACATGTCGAGGCCAATCAACCTTTATATCCGGATGTGAAAATGAGGAGATCCTTTCATTCGTTGTATGGCTTTTCAATCATAAAATGTTAGCAAATGGGTGATGTGTCCTTTGATGGATTGCTCAAGTAAGTTCAAGTCATCATTTCCATCATTTGCAAACTTGCACGATAATTTTATGAAATGAAGAAAATGGTTGGAAATTTAGGGTTTGGTTATGAGAAGATTGATGCATGCGAGAATGATTGTATGCTCTTTTGGAGGAGAATGAAAAATTAGAGTCGTATACGGTTTACAAATCATCGAGATGGAAGCATACCAGAGATGGTTGTATCGGAGAAGACACAAATAGATACAAAAAGCGAAGAGGAGCAAAGTAGGTACGTGAAGCAATTACGTTATTTAGCGTTAATTACGAGATTGCAGAGGCTATTTATGTCTCGAAGAAAGCGCAAAATACATGATGTGGCATCATGTAAAGCGGCGAAAAGATGGAGTGAATCGTCATCCGGTGACTCTCTCTTTGCTTGGAAGCATTTGGATACAATGTACCCTACATTCTCTCAAGAACATCGAAATGTAAGACTCTGATACGTCCAATCGATGGCATGAGTCCCTTTACCCATGGGTCATCAGTATAGTATATGGCGGTGACAATTGTTGTATATAACTTACCACCATGGATGTGTATGAAGCGGGAGTATTTTATCATGCCTTTGTTAATACCGGTCCAAACTCTCCATGTAATGATATTGACGTGTATATGCAACCTTTAATTGAGGAGTTGAAGATACTATGGAGTAATAGGGTTGAAAATATATGATGCATCTAATGGTACAAAGTTCCAAATGCGTGCGACCTTTGTTGTGGACAATTAGTGATTTTCGACTCTTGCTATGTTATGCGGTTGGAGTACTAAAGGTAAGTTAGCTTGTCCATCATGTCAAATGAACACTCGTTCTTGTAGATTGCAAAGTAAGGAATGTTATATCGGGCATCGTTGTTTTTACAGGTCGGGTCATAGTTATAGGTTTGATACACGAAGATTTAACGGAGAATGTGACCATAGTGAAGCTCAAATTGGTGCCATCGAGATTTGATATTCTTGAACAAGTTAATGCTATTAATGTCACTTTTGGAAAGACACCCACTAGCACGAAGACCATTCCCCATGACTCAAAACATAATTGGAGGAAGAAATCTATTTTCTTTGAATTGCCATATTGGCGGAACCTTTTGTTGCCCACAATCTAGAATGGAATGCACATTGCCAAAAACATTTGTGATAGCCTGATTGGGACATTGTTGAGTGTGCAAGGAAAGTCAAAAGATAATTTAAAAGCACGATTGGACTTGATGACAATGGGTATAAGAAGAGAGCTCCATCCAATACCCGGTGCAAGCAAGCGATTCAAAGTACCTTTTTTAGGTTGCAAGCTACTCGATGTCTAAGAAAGAAAGACATGATTTCTTGCAAGTGTTGAAAAATTTTAAGGTACTGATGGATATGCTTCAAATATTTCACGTTGCATCAATTTGAAGGGGGCAAGATCTCGAGGTCTTAAAAGTCACACCGCCATATTTTAATGCAACAATTACTTCCAATAGCAATACGATGTACTGACTTGCCTGTATACGTATACGCTCAACAATAATTGAACTTTGTAACTACTTCGGAGAATTATGTTCCAACTATAACACATCGGAAGATTATGAGCGGTTGAACAAAAAAATTCGTTAATACTTTTGCAAGCTTGAGATGGTGTTTCCTCGCTTTCTTTGATATAATGGTACATTTGTGTGTCCACCTACATTTCAAGAGGCGAAGATAATGGAAATGTTAAATATCGACAAATGTGGGCTTTTGAAAGATACATGGGCAAGTTAAAAGGGTATATTCGCAATAGAAGTCGTCGTCGGAAGGGAATTGATTGTAGAAGGGTATATTCTTTGAAGAATGTGTTATATTTTGCTCAAGATATTTGAGTCAAAACAATCTTTGCATGGAAACGAGTTGGAAGAAATGAAAGTGGATATGAACAAGGAAAGAGATTCTCTCTGTATTTAGAAACATATGTCGATTTCTTAATGTCCCAAAAGTTTGTACTCTATATAGCGATGATGTCAAGAGTGCACTTTTTGTATGTTTATTTAATTGTATGAGAGGTTGAGTCATATCTAAGGTGAGTAAATAAAGAATGACATTTATTGTTGAAATATTAATAACTTATGTTAGCCAAATTAGCTATGATAAAAAAAAATTTGTTTAATTTGTTTATTTATTTGTAGTATTTGGCAAGATTCATATATGTTGCGACGTGGAAAGCGTAAGCAAAAAACCGACGCCAAGGAAATTGACAATGCTAAGAAAAGGAATTTCTGAATGGTTTAAGAATTATGTAAGTATTACATTATTTGAACGTAATTTTATGCAAAATTTTGTAATGGTTATTAATAATAAATGGATGGAATTTGCTTATATCGCTACCATTTTGTAGATGGCAACTATGAATAACGATGCTTCAAAGGAAGTTCAAGCTCTTGCATTTTGGGCCCAAATTTGATAGGCGGGAGAGGAGATGGTTATTTGGTAAATGGGTATCGATTCCATTCGACAAGTTGTGAGAGTAAGAGGAGAACCTTGAGAATAGTGGGGTATATGTGGTAGCAACTACTCGTGGATATTCATCTTTAGAGATCGAAATCCTAAGGAAGATGTAGTTGAATACTTTGGTATTTTGGAAGATGTTGTTGAATTAGATTATTATGGATCCGCAAAGTTGTTCTATTCAAATGTAAGTGGTATGACGCGTTTAGCACGTGATAGAGGGAATTGGCCGATGACTATGGCTTCACGCTTGTAAATCATCAAAAGTTTGGTTCAACCGATGAGCCCTTTGTAATGCTCTTTCAGTTCAACAAATATTTTATGTTGATGATCAAAGGGATAACAATTGGCGTGTGGTTATCTGAACAAAGCCGAGAGATTTATGTGAAGATTCAAGTAGATTACGATAGTGACGATTTACCCAATACCAATGAAGAATTCATCACTCCGATTCTGAGAAGTTGATATTGAAAACATAAATTGGGTTAGGAATGACGTTGATCTTTGAATTAGTTGAAAATGGACGAAAAAGACCAGAAAGTAAGCGAAAACTAGGATCTCAAATTGATACATCTCGTTTCAAAAGACGAATGATTGAACATATTGTTGATGAAAATGAAGATGAGAATGGAGACGAAGACGAAGACGAAGACGAAGACGAAGATGAAGGAGAATATGAGGGTCCCGAAGATGAAGAGGAGGGTGATAGTGAGGAAAATGAAGATGACGAAGAATGAAGAGGATAAACATCACAATTGATAGATCTGTTTTTTTACACTTTGTCCATTTTCTCCAAAAGAGAAACCGTTAACACTTTGATAGATCCGTTTTGATATTATATCTTGGTGCTCCTTGTACTATTAGCTTTTACTTTGTTTTCTACATCATCTTATTAGTGTTTTAAACACACTTCTTTGTCAACATTTCAATGTAAGTAGATTTGAAGATCAAATTAGACTAAGCTGGAAATTAAATGGAGTACTCACGCCCCTCGCCCCCACCTTGGTGTCTACAAATTTCTGTATTAGCTAGCCAACTTATTTTCGGATGTATTTCATTTGGATGTATTTGTTAATTTTGGGGACTTAGTTTGATTTAACTAATAAGCTGTGAAAGCTCTCTTGTTCATTAGATTTAACTAATAACTTTTCTTACGAGTGTCACATTCATATATTTTTGTTTCTCGGGTTGCTTTAATGGCTTCTAATAGAACGTCTAGATCTCGTGCTAACTGCTCCAATGGCGAAAATTAATGATAATGAGATCCATCTTAGATGAACCATATGTAGAGGAGGAAAGTATTCATGAGAATGTTGAAGGTACCATGCATATATCTACACTTATACTTGCATTGTCATGAGAATTAACTTGGTGTTGTGCTTTCTATATAAAGTTGTATTATGTATATTTTACTTCATGGTTTTAAAATCTTGCTATCCGACTTAGTTCATACTTCATCCTTCATCTAGTGAGCTAATAATGTGCTTATATAACTTGTAGATTATAAAATTTTGTAAGTGGAAGTCTTTGAACCCCAAGGAATAAATGTATGTGGGACTCCACGGACTTTAACTCTTTGGTAATCCTCCGAAAGTTCCATTTGGAACAATGTGATTAATCAACCTCTATTGTTTTAGCAGTTAGTGTCTTGAAACCGGTAAAATAAGCGGAAAAAATATAGGACATTATAAATGTAAATGCTATAGGAGCTATGAGCAAATGTTACATCACCCCAATCAAATTTATTTGGAATCCACTAGTTTTGTCATAAATACTGAATGTTAACTAAGTTACTTATGTTTCGATTATCTAGCAATTTGATTGTCGGTTTGAGATAATATCGGATACATCGATTGTATTGCCTCACTTTCTTCCTGTTCATCTTCCTCGGCACCTTCATCGTGTCCTTCATCAAATTGGTGGTGGAGTTCTTCCATTCTGCACATATTCTCTTTCCAGTTTCCTCTGCAATAGAAGTTAGAGAGTTACACACGTACATGAGAGAGTGAGACTAGTACAACATGGCTATCGAAGATGATCGGGATGTTAGTTGCAAGTAGAAGATCGCATTAGAGGTGCGATTTCATAAAATAGTGATAGTTTTGGGTGAGGGTTCAAGCAAGAAAATGACACGAGGAGTTTCGTAAGGTTGGCTAAACACCCTTCAAATTATTCTCAAAACAAACACCTCCTTCTTGACCCCCCCCCCCCCCCCACCCCCACCCTGCGGAAGGAAAAAGAATACATATATGCACTACCAAGGATGGAAGTTATAGAACTATTTTACTATTTGATTGTGATTGTAAATCTTTACAAAACCACGAACATTTTTTTGACTAGTAAAACCAAAAATTGACACTTCATTTTTAAAAGATATTATCATTGTTGATTGAAAATCGAGACCAACAATGACAAGTCTATAAAAAATTTGCATTGTTAATTGCCTTGGATTTTGATCCTCGTGATTTATATGCTCTTCCTTTTGTCTTTGTAGTAAAGATTCAATCTTTCAATTGAGTTTTATCTGAATTTTCTCAACCTCCCTAGTTTTATTGATTTTTAGCAGATTAGTGGAGGAGTTCTTAATCATTTCTTCCGAATGAAAAAATGAGACCTACACATTTGGGTTGGTTTCATATGTGAATCCAACTCTTTGGGTTTGTTGAGTTTCGTAATTTGATAGATAACAAAAAGTGTAGTGATTCATACATGGAAGTGAATTTCAACAAGAAAGTAATAGACCATGCCAATAATCCTCTTCATACACTACTTTTACTCTATTTGATGATGTAATTGGTTTTAAATTCATTTCATATATACACAAGTATAGATTTTCGCAAGACTCACTAGATTTTGAGAATCCCACTGACCCTTTCCATAAACTACTTAGGAGTAATATTAAAAGCAATATAATCATATCAAGATCGATAAAACAACAATGACTCACTAAAAGTAAGCGCCATTGCATAAATTATAAGCTAGCAAACTACTTATAAATAGAGGTTGTTTTTGTAATACTGAAGGTTCTATATGTTCAATTCATCTTTTGTTCAATACATAGTTCTTGATTCTTTCTCTCTTTTAGGTTCTCGACCTAAGAGGAAGCGTGGACCAACGATGGGAGCAAAATTATGGTCAAATAGCGATGCACCCAAAAAGTAATTTATGATGCAAATGGTCACCTGTTGGGGAGAGGCCGATAAGTTAACCACTTTTCTCGGGTGTCTTGCTCATGATGGAGAATTTTTCCCAATAAGTACTCCAACATGGTCCAATATGATGAGGCTAACATGACAAGGGCTTGGGATGAAATTCAGGTTATTAATCATACCATTTTATAGAATTTGACATTAAGCACATTGAAACAAACTAATATATGTGTAAATTTGTTTGTTGTAGAAACGATTTACCACAGATCACCCCAATGCTAAGAGAAAAAGCGGTGACTATCATGAACAATAGGTGGAGAGATTGGAAGTCTAACTTAAAGAGTAATAATTTTGTGCACGGTGGTGACTGTGCAAATCGATCATGGCGAATACTATCAACAATGATCGAGTAAATCCTAATCAAATGAAATTTGCGTTGGTTGATTATTGGCTAAGCGATAATGCTGCGAGGTTGTGTTTATTCTAATTTATGTATTATCAATTCTTACTTATTGTTATATATTATTATTAATTTATAAATACATACAATGCAGAGGATATAGCAACAAAAAATTGTGAAAATCGGAAAAAATTGTTGGTAGGTCATACATTGGGCACTAAATTAATTCCAAAAAGAAGCGTGAATTGGTAATATTTGATGTCATTTCAATATTTTTATCGTTAATCATGTATTAGACTTTTATAAATAGAGTATTATTATTAATTATGAACTATTTTTGTTTTATTTGTAGTACCAAATAAATAATAAAGAGATTGATCGAAAGAGATATGTATATACTGATCCCACACTCAAGTGATAACTCAATTTCACCGGGGCATCCTCGAATGTGGTACGTATTTATCAATCCTCAAACAATGGGTTTTTTAACTCTTTATCCCTGTATGTGTGTGTGAGTTTGTTTTAGAGCATTCATTTACATGAATATAAAGATACAAGATTTCATGTAAAAGGTTTGATCAAGAAAATGGCTTAAAAAGTGAACAACTTTTGGTATATATCAAAATTCTTTGGAATCTTTGCTCTCTTTCTCAATATAGTTAAATCTGGAATTGATCTTTTTTTCCAACTTTGTTAAGATACATCATTATGATTAAATAGCTAGTTATATTTTCTTTGGAGAAGTGTCTACGTGGAGCTTTATATTTCTTTTTTTCTTTGTCACCACATGTATTGATTGCCTTGCTCACGGTCCCTAGAGATTACAATTAAGAGAGTATTGTCGAAGGTTCTTCACCTCATACCATGAGTTGAAAATCGAATCATGCTTATCTGTGCGAGAAAATGCCAATTGTATCCCCAAGGTCGCAATCTATAGAACCACGGCCTCGGTTCTTCTGACTATTAGTTTTAATGGCACATCCCAAGGCGCCTATTGTTACGGTTGCTAAGGACTTGAGTAAGTTTGTGTATGTTACAAGAAAAAAACGGACCATCTTCTTACGAGTAAAACGGTAACAGTGTATGTATCATTGGCCACAAATGCAGGAAGAGGAGCAGTCAGTAGTCGTCTACTATACTACTCTCTATGTATGTTGTCCTGTGTGTTTGTTGCCCAATGCATGTGGTACACTTTTTTCATCTCTCACCCAACTTACAATCGCAATCACACGCCAATTTTATAACTAGTGTATCACCTTCTTCTTTTAGAATATCTCCACTCTTGTGAGTATTTATGATGCTCTGCCCATTTGTTTGCTTTAATTAACCTTGTTCTTGCAACTTATACATAATCAGGCTTATGTCTACTGAATTGCTAATCAATTTATGTATAAATAGTAAAAATTAGACCACAAAGAAACTAAGGATCAGCAGGAAGCTTCAAATTAAACAATATGGTCATGATCAAGAAGCTGAGAGAAAGGATAAGAGCAATTATAGACTTTAGCTTAACTTCTTGGTACCAATTGCCTTTGTTTTTTCGATTGGCGGGCAAATCGTAAAAGAAAGATAACATTTTGTTTTTTATTTGGTTAATTTGACAAAGAAAAGGTGTAATTTGAGTTCGAAAATGACTTACGGTTTTTGGTTTTGGAGGAAACTTGTGCACTTTTCATTTAATACTTAGTTTGTTGGAAGAAAGCAGATGAGTAGAGTAGTGTCAAGTGCATTTGAACCTTTGAGGACATATATATGATGTGCCTATATGTCTAACAACCTGTGGGCCATCCATTGTGTTTCTTTATCTCTAATTAGAAATATATGATATCATTTAAGCTAAAAACTAAAACTATATGCTAATATATTTTTTTTGTGGTCTAATTTATGTATAAATAGTTTCTTTGTGGTCTAATTTTTACTATTTATAGAGAAGATGAACCCCATAGATAACTCAGACCTTTGCAGAGTTGGCAAAGGCCAGCATTTAGAAGATGTCCTCTCACTCCATACTTCAGTATCCTGAATGAAACGAATATATGTGTTACTCATAAGCTCCAAATTTATGTAGTCCAAATCTGATAAATAATATTAAGTAATATTAAGTAATGTCATTTATGACATTTCTTATCCTATTTCTTATTATTTTCTTTATCTTATTATGAAGAGGCGTGAAGCGAAAACCTATTATGCCTTGTATATTTAAGTTGCCTTGTATATTTAAGTTGTGTATAATTTGCCTTATATATTTTCACGGGAAAAAATTATTGAGTTAAAGAAGACTCAGGGAATCATTTGGTGAAAGCGATAATACAGAGACGGAATGATATACTTGCACAAGTTCTTGGACCGAGCGACATGGTAGACTTGACAAGGTGGAGTTGGTGCCACATTACAAACACTTGGGGCCTCGTGACACAAATAATGAGGTACAACGTGAGAATCAAGAATTGAAAGTCGAGTTGAAAAGGTGCGGGAAAAAAGGAGATGATCTTTGCAAGGAAAGTGGATGAACTATTATCAATTATGAATGAATTTATGAAGAATTCATCGGTTCCAAATGCTCAATCCAACAATCGGTGTTGCTCTCTCACTTCACTTATACTTAAATTTTGGGGCTATCATTTATGTTTTATGGATTAACAAGTTCACTTGATAATTAATTTGTAGGATCGATACGAAGGAGATAATGGTGATATTAGCGGATCAAATAATCCTATAGAGGACTGTGACATGTCACGTCTTCTTGGAAATTTGTTATATGTAACACTATTTTTGATGAAAATTTGTTAGATGTGATACTAAAAATATGTTAAATGTCTTTGTTGGTTATGTCTTTGTTTTGATACATAGTAACGATTGATTTTGGATGGTTATGTATATTTAGATGATATTATACATTAATAGACTTTATTTGTTTTATTCTTTTAGTTGTAAATGTTATATTCAGATTGGATGGTTGAATGTGGTTATGTTTCTTAACAGGTAAAAATAAATAAAAATTATTGTATAGAAACAACATTTCCTTTAAAAATTTGGGGAAGATATAGCGACGGTCGGCGACGTCGCTATAGCTCACAGCCAAATCAAACCTATAGCGACGGTCGGCGACCGTCGCAATAGCTCACATCCAAATCTCACCTATAGCGACGGTCGGCGGCGACCGTCGCTATAGCTTACAGCCAAATCTCACCTATAGCGACGGTCTGCGACCGTCGCAATAGCTCATAGCCAAATCTCACCTATAGCGATTTATTGACCGTCGCGATAAATCATACCAAATCTCACCTATACCGACGGCCACGACCGTCTAATCCGTGATAGCTCACTGACCCGAATCTTATAGCGGCGGTCATCGCCGGCCGGTATATCCACTTTCGAATAGTCGGTAAAAACCTTCAATGGCGCGTTTTGTGGAGTTTTCTAGCGACGATCGACTGTCATATAAGAAAAAGACCGTCGCTATAGGTTTCAAATGACGGCTTATATATGACGATCGATGACGACCGTCGCTATATCCTATAGCGACGGTCTTTTTATCTATAGCGACGGTCGCCGACCGTCGCTATATCCTGATTTTCTTGTAGTGTTTACTGGGCTAGTTGAGCTCACCCTTTTCCTTTTTGTTTCATTTTTCTTCTCAGGAGGGTGAGAATTTAGCAGGAATTAGCCGGGGTATGGAGTGATGATTCAAGATAGTTGTTTTAGCAGTCCTCACTATTTCTGTAAAATAGTGTATGAATAATTATAATAAGGACTTATTTGAGTGTGGATATTGTCTAGAAGACAATATTTGTATTTAAACTCACAATATTTTGTACGACAATTGTATTAATGAAGTTGTAGTTTTTTCTGTACCATGTTTCTGGCCACTCAGAATGGATGATGTGTACCTATTTTGGGGGCGTCACACATAGTATCTCATATTATTGATTCAATAATTGTTACAGTAACATCTGTGCAATATTTAATATTATTAAATCAATAATTGACACGACACAATTAGTCATATTATTAGTTAGCATTATTGGCAATGTCTAGAAAATTCTGTCGAGGAAAGGGGTTAGGTTATATATTTGTGTGCTAATAAGGATAAATCTTTATCGGAAAGCCCCCTCTTTCCTGAAAATGATCTGATTGTTCATATTATGAGCTTATATTATTGTAACAACCCGATATTTTCTATACAAATAAATTAAAAATTTTGCGTATAATTTTTTTTTAATTAAAATAAATATGGGGAATATGTGCCAAGATAATGTGTGTATGTATTTATGTGATATATTTATTACATGAATGATTTTAAATAATTTTATTTTAGAATTATTGATTATTATAAATTATATTCTTATAATAATTAATTTTATAGAAGAAATGTTTTTATTAATTATTTTTCATGAAAATATAATCATATATTATTTATATAATATATGAAATGATTTTTGAATTATTACAATAATTACTTTACTATATGAATTTTAGCATGATTATTAATTAATTATTTTAACTTAATTAATAATGTTAAGTGTATAATGAGATAAATCGGATATGGAATCAAACCCTAATTTTAAATTTTGATCAAGGAATGAGAATAATAATATAATATTATTTATATTTTGATTTTTCAGTGCTATAATTATATACTGTAGGTATATGGACTGACAACAATTGATCAGTTATGGTATATTATGTTAAACCCTAGTTTTACTTTGGAAACCCTAATTTAAAACTCAATTATGAGTTCAAGACTATTATATAACTGTGTTGTATGATTTTGCGATTAATTAGGTCAACCCTAAGTAGCATTTAGATATATTAATTTCTTAAAATCCTAATTATTAATTATAAACCCTAATTATGATTTGGTAACCCTAATTACAAAAATTATAAACCCTAATTGCTAAATTAGCAAAGATAATTATAATTATTATATAATAACTCTAATGTGCATGTATGATTAGAACCCTAATGTCCATGTATGATTAGAACCCTAATGTCCATGTATGGTTAGAACCCTAATCAAATTAAGAAAACCCTAATTATAAATTTTACAAACTAATTATATTTTTATTTTTAAACCCTAAATAAATAATTTGGGTAACATATATTAAAATTGTTAGACTATAATTATTACATGGCCCAAAACAATTATGGGAGAAGCCCAAAAGAAATCAAATACAAGCCCAAACTTAGTTCACATAATTAAGGGTATTTTAGACCTTTGATTTATCTAATTTATGCATTAAAATAAAAGCTAAATAAAGGAATTAGTGGGCATATATATAGTGGCCACAAGGCCTTTAAAAGGCAACAAATTATGCTAATCAAGCTTTCTTAAATAATAACTCTTACATCAAGTACATAGGTGTCAATCTCCCATTGGTTGAAAATATATTAAGCACCCTTAACCACATGATTAGGCTAATTGAAGAGATAAGGTGTAGTCTTATATCCATGGGATAACAAAAGTATGGGGGATAATTGTTAAATCCCACATTTGCAAGACTTCTATAAATAGACTAGAGAGAGAAATAAGTCATTTTGTTAGCATTTTACCCAACCCTCATTCTTAACTCTCTCAAGCTCTCACCGTCGAAATTTATTAGCTTATCAGTCCCCAAAACTAGCCCCACGAAATCCACTAACAAATCAGAAAGCCCAAATACAAAAAAGATTAAAGAAAAGGTATAAAACCTTAGCTTGAAATCTGACCATAAATCTGTTGTTAGATGTTATGATTCTGTATTTTAATATGTTGTTAGTAGTGTATAATGATGATCTGGGTTTCTAGATGTTAGATCCATAACATCTAGAGGCTCAGATTTGAGTTTTTGCAAAATCTGGAAAAAATTAAACTGTGGTCTGACAACAAATGTCAGTGGCCACAGATCATCGGGTCGATTTATGATTTTTTGTTTTTTTAAGTTGTTATGTGTAGTCTAGTATGTGGTCTTTGATCTGGAACAAGAATCAAGTTCATATCTTAAACAGGTTGCAAGATATTGTTATTCAAAAGTCGTTGATCGAGCCATGGCCGTAGGACAAAATCTGGGTAACCCGGATCTTGCCAGTAAATGGTCTGACAAGACTTTTGACGCTTTGGATCTTGTAATCTGATATATATTGGTGTTGTTTGTTGTATTAAGGTTATAGTATGATAGATATGCTACATGTTAAAGCTTTTAGATCTCTTATATCACAAACATACTAGAATTGGGGATTGGTCAAACCAAGCTAAAAGTTCACGGATGAACTTTCTGGGCAACCCAGAAAGTTCATAAGCGTGGATTCTGACAAGGTTTGACCGGTCAAGATCTTGATATTCTGTTGATGTTTTGATTATGTTCTGTATTAGATCTGTAGTCCTACATGTTGGCTACACACTGAAGTTTATAGAACACAAAAACAGTACACGATCAGCATGTAGTGGGATCCCAAAGTGTGACCCTCGAACTATTCTTCATTTTTGGGTAACCAAGAAATGAAGAACAGCCTCTGACAGCCACTTTGATGGCTTAGATCTCCTTTGTTATGCATGTTATGATTTTGTTTGTTGTTGGATCTTGTAGTCTTGTATTAGTACTACACGATCTGATCAACAACATGTTCAGAAGCACTTTGTGTGAAGATTAATTAGTGGTCAAACATCTTTTCAGAATGGCGGCTTAAAGATGCGGATTTGCATGAAGAACATGAAGAACACCTATAGCGGCGGTTACGTCAGCTATATAGGTGGTCTTCTTGACAATTATTTATAAAAATTATATTTTTATTAAATAATTATAGAAAATTAGTTTTAATTACTAAAAATACATAATAAATTATTTAAAATTATTTTAAAGTTGAAAATTATATTTTAATTATTTTGGATATATTTCACAAATATTTAATATTTTTAGAATATTAAAGGTATTTAATTTATTTAATAATTATATTAAATAAATTATTTAAAAATGATTTTAATACGTGAAAAAACATTTTAAATTATATTATGGAATAAGAAAATATTTTAAGTTATTTTTAATGACTTTTTAATATTTTATGATGAATTTCATTAATTAATTAATATTAATGATAATTTAGTTATTTAATAAATGAATTAAACAAATAGAATAAAAATGATTTTATTATATTAAAAATTATTTTAAATAATAATAAGGTATTTAAAAATATTTTAAGTTATAAAATATAACTTTTAATATTTAAAGGTGAATTTCATTAATTAATTATTATTAATGGTATTAAGGTTATTTAATAATTATAATAAATAAATTAGTTTAAAATGATTTTAATATTATAAAAATCATTTTAAATGAAAATAAAGTGTTTAAAGATATTTTAAGTTATAAAATATAACTTTTAATATTTAAAGGATAATTTCACTAATAATTTAATATTAATGATATTTATTTAATATTAATGATATTAAATTTATTTAATAATTATATTAAATAAATAGTTTAAAAATGGTTTTATTAATTTAAAAATCATTTAAAAAGGATATAAATGAATTAAAAATATTTTAAGTTATACTTAATGACTTTTAATATTTTGATAAATGGTACATTAATATTTAAATATTAATGGAAATTATTTATAAATGATATTAAATGTTTTAAAAATCATTTAAGGGTACTTATTAATACTTTAAAAATATTCTAAGTTATTATAAATAACTTTAATATTTTAGCAATGGTTTCATTAATAGTTTAATATTAATTAAATATTAATGATAATAGAATTATTTGATATTTAAATCATTTAATAATGATTCCAGTGTTTGAAAATTTATGATAAATTATAATAATTATTTATTGAGTCATTTAAAATAATATGACTGATAGAGTCTTAGACTCGATAAGTAACCGATAAAGCTGTCGGTACAGCAACATGTTTCAGAAATTGATCTGGACTTAGATATTTTGACTGTATTAATGTTTGCTTGTGATCCAATGACTGTTGAATATGTGTGACAATGTGATTAGGTTATGTGCTGGCTGCAAAATGCATTACTATATGTTATAGTATATTGTTCTAATCGAGCGAATGATCTGATTAATGATAGGTCGTGATATAAAAGATAAAACTAAGTTACGTATTATAGCGGCGCATCGATTAAGTATCCTACCTTTGCATTTCCTTTATCGATGGACATGAGCAAGAATGTTTGAGAATTATATTATTCCGTATGCATTATTAACCTATATTATATACTCTTATTGATTATCAACATGTTAGTGTATGGTAATTCGGATATATATTACATTTGTTAATTTCTATAAATGGTTATACTGAGTGTCCCCACTTGTGTAATCATTATTTTTAATCACATATTGATACACCTTTTCGATTACAATATATATATATATATATATATATGTTGAATTATAGATTATTGTTGAACAAGATAAAACCTACCTATTATCCAATTGAATTGCTTGGTTTGGAACCGGCAGTATGAACATCACATTCATGGGAAAATTTTTGTGCCCCAAGGTAGCGAGTGAGCGATGATATCGTTCTTGTTATGTAGTATTGATCAATCTGAGGTACAACGAAATTTGATCACCCTCGTGCCCATAAGTTATAGCGGTTTCGGATGAAGTTCATTTAACCTTTTCAAAAATGAAAACAATGTTCATAGTATGTCCCTTAACCTATTTATAGTCGATGACGTAGTTTCAAAAATTTGAAAGGAGTTGTTATGTTATTATTATCGATTGATTACTTCACAACTATTGATTTGTTGTAGAAGGGTAGTATAAAGAAAACATTTAAATACTTTCAGCTTATATATATATATATATATATATATATATATATATAATTGCTATTACTTGCTGGGCACTCAAATGCTCATCCTTGCTTAATTTAAATGTTTTCAGCTAAGTGTGAACAAGTAGAAGGCTCGACAAAGAATAAGGGGAAAGGAAAGGTTGCAGAATGAGTTCAATGCCATTTTATGTAATAGTTATCTTTATTAAGACAAGTATGATATATATTACCTATCATGTATTGTGAGGAATGTATTAAAGCTTGCGTACTTGGGATTTTGACTTTGATAAATATGTAAATTAAGTTGGTATCTATATTATTATTATTATTATAAGTATTATTCCGCTCATAGAAAGGGTATCGTAAAGAACCGAGTTCGGGTTTCAAGTACCTGAATTTGGGGGCTTTACAATTATTAATTGTGAATAATTATTATGTGGTGGATATTGGTTCACTTTTGATATAAATGAAGGAATTTAGCATAAAATATTTGTTGAAAGTTTGATAATTTGGATATTTTGAACTCTAGATAAATTGAATTAGAAAACTCTAATATTTATCCTTGATCTCACTTGATTGATTCTTTATATCATTATCATTATCCTCATGCTTATATTGTACTGGAAGTCATCTTTGGCCCGTAGTGCAAAGATGGATTGTTGATTGGTATGATTATGACCAGGAATTGTATATTGGTATAATCATGACCTGTAATGTTACAGACAAATAATGTGGTAAAAGTCTTCTTTGGCCCGTAGTGCATAGATGGACAGTTGTTTGGCATGATTATGACCACTAGTGATACTAACGAATATCCTTGACCCGTAGTGCATGGATAATTCGTTGATGTGAAATATTTATTGATTGTTGTTACATGGATAAAATATTGATGTTGGACTTTTAAATCATAGAAGATAGTAGACTTTACGCTCTACTTGACTCTTCTAATGGATTGCTTATTCTCTGCAGTTGTTGATCTAAAACTTGTTGTCTATTGTATTCTATCAGATTTTTCCCTGTTGAGGACTAAGGATAATTTTTTCTACATTATTTTAGTCATAATATTCTTTACTGGGCTAGTTGAGCTCACGCTTTTCATTTTGGTTCCATTGTTCTTCTCAAGAGGCGAGAATACTTGCATTACCTGTTGATCTCATCTCTTTGAAAATACTTGCATTTGATGTGATTTTAGGGATTGCTTGGTTAACTACTCATCATGCTAAAATTGATTATTTTTGTAAGGTCGTTAGTTTTCATATTCCTAACCAACATGTTATGAGAATTCAAGCAACCAAACCACTAAAGTCAGTCACTGTCATATCAAGCCATAAAGTCATTTGTTTATTGAAAAACGGATGTCTTGCTTTCTTAGCCCGTGTTATGGATTTAAAAAAAATACATCAGATTTAAATGATATTTATGTTGTTAATGAATTTCTTAACGTATTTCCCGAAGAACTTCTTGGCTTACCCCTAGAGTGTGAAATCGAATTTTGTATTGACCTTGAACTCGACACAAAAGCCATTTCCAAAACCCCATATTGAATGGCTCCTATTGAACTTCGAGAGTTAAAAACCCAACTACAGGAACTGTTAGATATTAGTTTCATTTGTCCTAGTACATCTCCTTGGGTTGCTCCTGTTTTATTCGTAAAGAAGAAAGATGGGAGTATGCGACTTTGCATTGACTATCGGGAGTTGACCCATGTCACCATCAAAAATAGGTACTTGTTACCTCGCATTGATGACCTGTTTGACCAGTTACAAAGTGCTAAATACTTCTCAAAGATCGATCTTCATTCCGGATATCATCAGTTAAAGATTAAAACTGATGACAATCCAAAGACTTTTTAGAACTCGATATGGGCATTACGAATTCCTAGTCATGTCTTTTGGATTGACTAATGCTCATGCTTCCTTCATGGATATGATGAACTGAGTATTCAAGGAATATTTTGTGGTTGTCTTTATTGATGACATCCTCATTTACTCCAAAAGTCGTGAAGATCATGAGCAACACTTGAGGCTGATACTCCAAAAGCTTTGTGAAAACAAGTTATATTCCAAGTTTAAAAAATGCGAGTTCTGGCTTGAGGAAGTAGCATTCCTTGGGCACGTGATATCAAAACTTGGAATATCAATTGACCTGGTGAAGATTGAAGCAATACAAAGTTGGGAGTAACCTAAGTCAATAACCGAAGTACGCAGCTTTCTAGGCTTAGCTGGTTATTATCGGAGATTCGTAGAAGAATTTTCTCGAATCGCCACTCCATTAATTCAGCTGACTCGAAAAAAAATACAAAATTCGGATGGAGCGAGGAATTTGAGAATAATTATTAATTAGTGTTACAGGGATAAAATATTTTTGATGGACTTTTAAATCATAGAAGATATTTGACATCATGCTCTACTTGACTCTTCTAATGGATTGTTGTTTCCGCTACAGTTGTTAATCTAAAACATTGTTGTTTATTGTATTCTATTAGATTTTTTCCCTGTTGAGGACTCAAGATAATTTGTTCTACATTATATTAGTCATAATATTCTTTACTGGGCTAGTTGAGCTCACCCTTTTCCTTTTGGTTTCATTGTTCTTCTCAGGAGGTGAGAATATAGATGGGATTAGTTGGGGAGTGGAGTAATGGTTCAAGACGGTTATTCTAGCAGTCCTCACTATTTTATAAAATAGTGTAACAATAATTGTAATGAGGACTTTATTTGAGTTTGGATATTGTCTACCAGATAATATTTGTATTAAAACTCACAACTTTTGTTTTGTCGTATATTACATAATAATTATAGTTGTATAATTGAAGTTTGTATTTGAATTCTATACCATATATTTGGCAACTCAGAATGGGTTGTGTGGACCTATTTTGGGGGCGTCACAGTTATTCACCATTCATGCAGTAATCCGCGTAGACATGTTACTCTCGCTTATTAATAAAGAATGAATATGAAGGGTTATTCACCATGCATACGGTAATCCGTGTAGAGAGGTTACTCCCGCAGATTAATAAAGAATGAATATGAAGGGTTATTCACCATGAATGTGGTAATCCGCGTAGACAGGTTACTCCCGCAGATTAATAAAGAATGAATATGAAGGGTTATTCACCATGAATGTTGTAATCCGCGTAGACAGGTTAGTCTCGTAGATTAATAAAGAATGAATACGAAGGGTCATTCACCATGCATGTGGTAATCTGCATAGATAGGTTACTCCCATAGATTAATAATGAATTGAATGGCAATCCTTATGAATATGAAGAAAATAACATCCTTTACAAATACGAAAGAAATAATACCCCTTACCTTAGTAGGAGATTGGATACTGCAATAGTGAAGTAGCAGAATACTCTTCTTCTTTCTCTCTATAGTTTCGCTCTCTATAGATTTAGTGAATTCGTAAGAAATAATGAAGAAATGAGCTTCTATTTATAGAAGAATGGACTAAATAATAACTAATTCACGAACAATCTAGATTGATTTACTATTAAAACGGACGGTCCATATTGATTTACTATTAAAACTTCAACTGACGGTCCAAAAAATTAGCACATCTCCCCATGGAATAATAAACCAAACTTACAATAAATGCCTCATAAAAATCCCTTTGTTTATATCAAAAATTGAATAAATATTTACCACAAACTATTTATCTTCAATAAACACATTTTTAATCTTTCAACAATTATTCATCATTTAATATTATAACTCACAATATTGACAACCAGATCGTTCCCAGGAAAGAGAGGGCTTTTCGATAAGGATTTCTCCTTACTGGCGCGCAATTAAATAACCAAACCCCTTTCCTTAACAGAACTTCTTTAGACATTGTCAATAATGCAAATAATAATATGAATAATTGTATCGTCTCAATTATTGATTTAATAATATAAAATATTGTGCAGGTGATACTGTGACAATAATTGAATCAATAATATGAGATACTATGCAACAACTATTGTGGGAATTATTAAATGAACTGAGTGACTTCTTACGTAAGCATCAATAATCAGAGATACTGTGCAATACTGTGTGCTACTGTGCAATAACGCGTATTACTATAATTTTATCACCGAGTATTTCAACAGTTTAATGGTAAAAAGTCTTGTCGTTATTTTTTTTATATATAAAAAGGTTATTTTTGTCACTTTCTATATTCGACAGTTATTCTGTTATGTGGTCCACAAATGATTACGCCATCGTACGAATATTCCCCGACAAAAAGAATATTCCAAGACCAAATGAATATTTTATGATCGCTTGCTTACTTTGCAAAATTTACACATATCACCCATAACTATAGCATTATATCAAATCATCACCTTACTATTCAAAATAATATTTATAGAAAATTAAATCTTTATTCATAAAATTTGGGGTCTTACAACTTACCTTGGAACTTCTTATTTGTTCCTTGTTGAGGCCCATTGCCGGAGTACTTCCTCTTTTTAAACTTCGGACCTTGTTCCACCACGTTGGCTTTATATTCTTTAAAGGTCCTTCCTATCTTCTTTTCAGAGGCACGGTTGTCCTCTTCTATTCTTAATCTTACGATTAAGTCTTCAAGTTTCATCTCTTTGCATTTATGCTTGAGATAATTCTTAAAATCTTTCCACATTGGTGGTAATTTTTCAATAATAGCAGCAACTTGAAAATATTCACTTAAAGACATACCTTCTGCATGTATTTCATGCAGGATAACTTGTAATTCTTGGACTTGATTGATGACAGCCTTGGAATCAACCATCTTGTAGTCCAAAAACCTACTAACTACAAACTTCTTCGTGTTAGCATCTTCCGTCTTATATTTCTTATCCAAAGAGTCCCATAGTTCTCTTGTTGTTTTGAGAGAACTATACACATTATATAATGTGTTATCCAATTCATTGAGGATATAGTTTTGGCACAGAAAAATAGTATGTTTCTATGTATCAATAGCAACAACCACTTACCTATCTATTTCATTCTCATTAAGTACAAGGGGTCTACATGAAGAAACTTCGCCAAGTTGAGCGTACTCGCCAAGTTGAGCGTAGTGAGATAAAACAAATTCTTTTGTTGCCATCTTTTAAACTCTGTTCCATTAAACTTTTCTGGTTTTTCATCATGGTTCACAGGAACATTTGGTATAGAAGGTGTAAAAGAAGAAGAACCAATTATAGTTACAAGATCGGTAGCCATATTTCTTGCATATATATATATATATATATGAATATAGATATTAATTTTCTTAAAAATGTTAGTAAACTGCAAAATGGATACTATATATATATATATATATATTAACTTATCTCAAAATGAATTTGTCAAGGCTAGTACTTGGTACTATGTCCTTAAGACAATTATGCCCTCCGTATGGTAATCAGAGCTGATAGCACTTGTCTCTCAGGATACAATGACAACGTGTGTTATAGCAGCACTACAAATAACACACTCAACGAACCAAAATAAATGCTCTAGACTCTCTCTCAATATAAACTATAAACTGTTTATGAAATGAAGAGGAAGAAAACTTATAAAGATTAATGCTCAATACCAAAAGCGAGAATATATCATCATGCAAACTAGATAGGTAATACTTACTAGATAAACCACTACGAGTAACTAATATACTGAAATATATGATAAAAAACAATATAGAAGAGATGCACTATAAAACTAGATAAAAGCAAAGAAAAGCAGAGAAATTGATACTGAGATGGGATGGCCTCCCCACCAAGCGCTTGTTTTCAAGTCATCGGCTTGACTATTCCACTGTCGTTCAATCCGGCTTATATGCGAAGACGACCATTTCATACTGCCTATTTGTCAACTCCTTTATATTCATGGAATACATGGATTATTGGCCATCCCCAAACTTCACTTCACCCATCGGCACGAAGAATCGTTCACCACTAGAATTATCCACTAATTCACTTTTCTCATAAAGCTGAAATCGTTCTTTGTGCGCTAGTGGGCCCTCTAGGGATCCAACAACCATGAGCGTGGTTTCTAACTTTTCATTAGTCTTGACAATACAACCACTCATGATCCTTTCTTCTCCTTCTTCAGACTCCACAGGTTGGTAAATATGCACTTTGGCATCTCCCTCAACAACTGTGTGAGACTCAACGCCTTCTCCTTGCGTATCCAACGTGCAATGCTCTTCAACTTCCTCGTTGTGATTAGTTATGACCGGTAGATTGCCTTGCGGTGGATTTGTGATAGCATTGACGAGTTATCCCAATTAACTCTCGAGGCTCTGCAATGAGGCATCTTGGTTCACCATGCGAACGTCGTTTCTCTCTATAAAGTTGGTAAGGATTTCTTTAAGCTTTCTCTCTTCTTCTCGTTTTAAGTATATAGAAAGGCTCACATAGGTTTGAGATGTCACCTTATATTGCGGAGACAACTGATATTCAAATTCTGTCGGATAGAAAAAATTTGGATCATGATACTTCTCTTGACTGTAGTCCCAAGAGTTTGGATAACCCTAATAGTCTGGATGATAGTAAGTCGGTTCATTGTCATCTCGTTCCTGACAATAGGCATTCTGAGTGGATTGACACTCAAGATTGTCAGAAAACCTCAAGAGATTTGAAATTTGATCTTGCAATCGCTCAATTCCTTCTTCTGATCTTAGTTGTGCCATCCTCTCAAAAGGCCATTGATAACAATGATCAGCCATAACCTATAAACTTAAAAACAAAAGGAAGATCAAATAAATAAAAGATAAATATATACGTTCAAATTAAGACTAAATTGATTGAAATCAATACCGGACAATATTAGAATAATAACTCCCCTGCAACGGCGCCAAAAACTTGTTGATCGAATTATCGATCACTAAACACGCGCAAGTATACGCGATTTAACAAGTAATATAGTGAAAATTTGAGTGTTGAAATCACGAGGAATTATCAATAATATTCACCAAATACCGACTTTGTATTACTTAAGTCTTATTTGAACAACAGAATAACAGATGTGTAATTAATGTTAGAGTTTGTGCCCTAGAGGCCAATTATTTGATATAGTTGCTTAACATTTTGATATTATATTTGATTGAATAAATGAATGATTTTATTATGGTTTTATTTACTGCGTTATATAAATGTTAACATAATAAAATTCCTTAGAATAGTGATATAAATTATATAGTTTCAAGTATGTGACTTGAACATGAGATTATATAATTATAATTAGTATCATTATTCTTAAAAGTCCCTAGTCGAGTATCATTGTTGATGGGAAAACATTGATGCATTGAGACTATTATGTGGATTGACTGATGACCAAATCTCATTGGTCATAAATATATGAGATATTAAGTCAATGCATAGGTACATGTTAGAGAACGATGTACTGGACCGACCCACCATGAGAATTTTATGTGGAGCATTATGCGAAGTGTCATTAGGGATTCTCATAGTGACAATGATGTAATGATCCTCTGACCTGAAATCACTATATTACTACATGGGAATTTATGTGCTTTGATATCATCAAAGGTCACCTTTAATAGGGTGGACTATAAAGGTGATTATTGGGTACATCATGAATCGTGTGAGGAATATGAGTGATCTAGATGGAATTTAACCCTCCTATGTATTAGGGGTGATATCCATAGGCCTCTTGATTGAGTAGGACTATGAAATGCATTGCCATGCTCAAATAGTGATTTGTTTCATATAGTCTACTCATTGATCAAGAAAAACTCAGATTAAATTATGAAGAGTATGACACATTCCACGACTCGAGTTTAATCTAGGATATTAAGGTTAAAAGGATTAAATTACATTGAAACATTGGTCACGAAAAGGTTGCATCGAATCATTGATCTTATTATTACTTGGGTAGCAGTGATGCATTACTAGAATCTTTGCTCTTTGTTTATAATTTTATAATATGATTTTAAAATTATTGCCAACGTAATAATAACCTATAGGGTCACACCATAGGAACATAATTAAAAGGGAATTAATTTAAATTGTAAAGATTTAAATATGTCAATATGATTGATAGTATTTAAATTACGAATTTAAATTAATAGGATAATTAATATGATATATAGCAGCCATTTAGGTAGCATAACCTTACAAACCCTAGCCGCTCTTAGAGAGAGACTAGAGAGAAAACCTTTAAAGAAAATCCTGATCTTTTGGTGGCTAGTATCGCAACACCCTTTTATAGAAGAATCGTGAGACGGTTCGCGAGCGTTCGTGTGGATACTGTAGAGACGTAGTTCATTCAGATTGCATTGGAGATTTGATCGCATCAATTCCAGCTTCATAATATGTATAATCTCTTACACACTGAATTAATTTCTGTTTCGTATGGATCTTGTTTGGGTTTGGGATTTTGTTTTGTTCAATTTATTTTCCGCTGTGCATTGCTTTGTTGTGCCGAAAACCCTACAATTAATCTAGTTAAATCTAATTATCAAGTAAATGGATAACGAATGGTATCTAAGTCACTACAAGCTAAGATCATAACTTCACCCCACACAAATATTTTGTCAAACACTTGGTGTGCTGTGTTTTATTAAACTTCCTAACTTTCTCTCATTGGTCTTAGTGGTCACGACGGGTTGTCGACTTAGAACACACAAGTTCTCATACACCTCTTCCGAGGTATGTACAAACCTATTCTCTCTAGGTCCACCCGATAGGGAATAGAACAGAGAAGAACATCCAAGCTAGAAAATAATCCTACATATTTCTATGCGAATTAACCATAATAAGGATTTAAAACATAAGTTCTCAATTAGGTGGTGCACATATATATTCCTATTATACACATAAATTACGCAGTCGAATCAAGTAGACAACTCATAATCACATGCCAATATATCAAGGTGTAAATCTACAATCCCTCTTTCAATTTCATATAGATTACCAAAATCATCACTAATTCCTTAGCAAGAATCATTAAGCATAAATATATTGATTCAAACCATATGGTGCCAACTAAAGAGATAAGATATTCAATTCAAATTAACAAATGGTTCCGTTATAACCTTAGAGCCAATAATTAGTTCATAGCTCTTAAACTAAACATAAGTAGCAATATAAACAACATTTATGGATTACAAAATCAAGGGAAACAAATAGAGAAGAATAAACTATGTCACAACTTCTTCAGTCTCTAAGAATTCCAATCCTTTCAAGCTTTCCAATTCATGTTGCTAAGTGCTCTTGAGATCCATGAAATCCTAAACATCTCCCTAATCTATCTAAACTATATGTATAAACATAACCTACTAGAAAATGGGAAGGAAACTAAAAATGTAAGACCCCAACTTTTTATGAATAAAGATTTAATTTTCTCTAAATGTTATTTTGAATAATAAGGTGTGGATTTGATATAACGCTATAGTTATGGGTGATATGCGCAAAATTTTGCAAAGTAAGCAAGTTGTTATAAAATATTTGTTTGGTCGGAAAATATCCGTACGACGGAACAATCATTAGTGAACCCCACAATGGAATGACTGTCAGATATAGAAAATGACAGAAATAACCTTTTTATAAAAATAATGGCAAGACTTTTACCATTAAACTGTTGAAATACCCATTGATAAAATTACATTAATACGTGTGGTTGCACAGTAGGACACGGTATTGTACAGTATCTATGATTATTGATGCTTACTTAAGAAGTCACTCAGTTTTATTCAATTATTGTCACAGTAGTTGCTGCATAGTATCTCATATTATTGATTCAATTATTGTCACTGTATCATCTGCATAATATTTTATATTATTAAATCAATAATTGAGATGACACAGTTATTCAAATTATTATTTGCATTATTGACAATGTGTAGAAAATTTTATCGAGGAAAGGGGTTAGGTTATTTAATTGTGCGCCAATAAGGAGAAGTTTTTATCGGAAAGCCCCCTCTTTCCTAAGAATGATCTGGTTGTCAATATTGTGAGTTATAATATTAATGATAAATAATTTTTGAAAGATTAAAAATGGGTTTATTGAAGATAAGTGATTTGTGATAAATATTTATTCAATTTTTGATATAAATAAAGGGGTTTGTCATGAAGTATTTGTTGTAAGTTTGGCTTATTACATGGACCCCCACTTACTCATTTTTCAAAACCGTCGGTAGAAAGTTATCTCAATTTTGTTTTCTTTTAAATTATATATATAAAGTTATTCATTTTATTAGATTATAAATAGAATATATTATATTTTATATAAAGTGTTTGTTTTATTAGAATATTTTATTGCACAGTAATGAATGGTAAAAATCAGAAATTCTCGCCAAATTCGCCCGTGAAAATTTTACTGCTCATCCGTGACTAAATAATTCCCTGTCATTCTCCTATGAATAGGATGCTTAGTTAAGAAATGAAAATCACACTAGAATCAGAGAATTCTTCTTCTATAATATTGTGTGTATTTATTTTGAGTTTAAGGATATTTTGAGTGTTGCAAATAGTGCAAGTTTTCCTAAAGAATATCTCCAATATACCAGTCAGATTTAGTCTCCTACTAAGGTAAGGGGTATTATTTATTTCATATTCGTAAGAGATATTATTTTTCGTATTCGTAAGGAATATTATTTCCATTCAATATTCGTAAGAAATATTATTTTCGTTCAATATTCGTAAGAGATATTATCTTTATTCAATATTCGCAAGGAATATTATTTTCGATTCAATATTCATAAAGAATATTATTTTCGATTCAATATTAAGTAAAAATATTATTTTCTTCCATACTTTATAGTATGTAAGTAATATTATTTCATTTAGGTCATAATTATTCATATAATAAAACTATTATTCACGGTACTAAATGTAAGATCAAAATTGTTTGTAAAAAAATCAAATCAAAAATAAATGCGAGTTTAAAATCGTAGTTTAAAAATTTACAAACCATATACCTTTGATCACCCTTTATGCACAATTATTAATTAACTAAAAAAGATAAAAGAAAAATCATACCCTCAAGATCGAGCTTCCTCGTGTACAAGTTCACCTCCAAATTTTTTCGCTGCTCACTCTTGAACCGGGTTTGGTTCCTTCCTTTCGATCAACGTTAGCCACCCAAATGTTTGGCCTCTAGAGGTGATCCACCAAGGAAGAAGAAAAAATTCAAGAAGAAGGGTATTCGCTCAAACCCTAGTTTTTTTTTCTATCTATATAAAAAGGTGTACTCTCCAACACAATTGGAAATTACGTCGATGTTGAAAAAGTCAACAACCCATATCACCCATAATAAGACTCCTCTTATTTATAGATGTGGGCAACCCACCTTAACAATTAAGGAATTGGGTTTTATTTAATTAATTAAATTCTTTTAATTAATTAAGCTCCCTAATCTTATTAGGATAATTAATTAAACTCCTTTAACTAATTTTCCTTCCTAATCCAATTAGAATAAATGAGAGTATTTATATTAAATTAATTCCTAAACTCTTTTAGAAATTAAAATAATAATAATTGTAATAATATTAATAAGACTCCTCTTATTAATTTATATTTAATATTTCTAAAATATTAAATAATAATATTAAGCTATTTAATTTATTCTATCACCATAGATTAAATTAAATATACATAACATATTATTACGATTATGCCATTAACTTCTTAAATAATTATTCTTCCTTTTTTATGGTGTGACCCTTTAGGTTCTCCATATTAAACCTATTGTGAATAAATCAATTAGAATAATTTAATCTTATTTAAATAAATAAATTAAACAATTAATTTATTTAAATAAATAATATTTATTCTACAATAGGATAAGTTCTCCCCAAATGATCAAATCACTTTCCAGATAATATAGATTTCAACATTAATCATCATAAAAGAACCTTCGAGTAAATAGTTACCGCATAATTCAATCCTTCCACCATACAATGTCCCAATTAAATATAAGACATGGAATTATCACAAGTCTTATTTTATTTAATTATATGTATTTCGATCTTAAATGCACAACTCCAAATAATGCAAATTAGAAACTCCTTTCTAATTTCATTCTCGCCGCCAAGGACTACCGGGTTGTCATTTATCTAATCACATAGACATTTTTCTTCTTTATTAGAAGTGGTAGATTCTTTATCGATCATACATTATCTCCATGTACAACTTATTATACCCAAGCATACCCTTTGATATACCCTAAGGGTCTTAAGGAATAAGTCAAAGTATAACTCATCATACACAAGATACTATGATGATCTCAAGTCCAAGGATTACTCAGACTACTATCACTACAGAATTCCTATCGACAGCAAATAAAACTCCATTAGGTATTCCTTAGCGAGCCAATGCTCAAATGAACTTATTCTCTAATAAGCACCTACATACTTGCTTTTAGTGTTCCACACAAATGATCATGAGATCAATCATCCTCATCCAACGAGCAAGCAACGATGTACCAATCTATCCGGATTCACTAATCCCCAATTTAGTAATCCAACGATTGGGAACTATTTTAGTTTTAAGCTTTCTAAGAATTTAGATCTCATTAGAATGATCATCATCATTATTCTAAAAGCATTGCTTAAAACTATGGGTTTATCACATATTATAAAAAACAAAGATCATGTAGATAATTAAAAGCCTTTAATAAATTAATACTTTTATTAATAAATGAATAAGATTGTTACAAAGTATATGCTTTATCATCAAACATGATCGGGCTTGTGTGCATACTACTTTCAATCTCCCACTGCACTAAAGCCAATCGTCATGGTATCTCATACTACTTCTTCTCTAAGTGACGATTATCCCGCCGTTGGATAAGCTTTAGTTAATGGATATGTAATGTTGTTCATGAGAGTCCACTATCTCTATAGTGATTTCCCATCTTCAATGATTCTAATAATCAAATGAAAGTGCCACAACACATGTTTAGATCCAAGATGAGACTTAGAACTATTCCTAGTTCTCAGAATGAACTTTTAATCCAAACAATCAACTTGCAGCCTTCATTTATAGCTATATACTTTGTCTTTATCACTAAACCAAAGAACTCTTTGTTGCTTGAACCTTTCCAATTCATCGCACCACTGCTCAAGATAACGCTTTACCTTAAAGTGATTTTTCGTCATCTTGGTCCGTCTGAAAAACTTGAGTCCGTTAAGCCTCTAGTTTTAATTTAGACCACCATGAATATGATCACATCCTTAGTGCTTGCTAAGCACTTTAAGATGTTTTTCACCGACTCATAGTGAACTTCTCCATAATACGACCGATCAACATCAGTCTCGATATTTTTCATTGCATACATGATAGTCACTCATGCGACCTCTCTTTCGTGAGTCTGTGGGGACTATTAAGAGATACACTCCATAGCTCATCGACATGAGACATCTCTTGAGTTTGCCATGCTAAACAACTTTAGCATCAAATGAATATACGCTCGGGTTAAGTCGAGCATCCTCTTAAATCTATCTATATAGATTTTATCCCCAATTAAGATACTCTTCCCAAATCATTCATGGAGGAATGTTTAGACAACTTTATCTTTATCGATTGTAGCATTGGTATGTAATTCCTCATCCGTAGTATATCAACATATAATACTAGGAATTTCACGACGCTCCCCCATCGACCCTTTTGTACACCTCTAGAAGTCTTACCTCATCGAATGTAATCAATCGATCATCATCTTCTATGATGTGCA
Organism: Panax quinquefolius; assembly: GCA_020205615.1. Taxonomy (NCBI): domain Eukaryota; kingdom Viridiplantae; phylum Streptophyta; class Magnoliopsida; order Apiales; family Araliaceae; genus Panax; species Panax quinquefolius. The sequence continues at coordinate 112,132,897 of CM035156.1, forward strand.
CCTCATCATCATCATCCATGATGAATCCATACCTCCTAGGTATCTTCAAGACTATTCCGCATTTATTTATCTATTTGCCAGGTACAACAGGTCTATCTACGTGTTCCTCTTATTCGACTTATAAAGTGTTTTGTGGTTCTTGAACTCTTCAAGATCTATTATCCTCCCACTAGCCCTTCAATGATAAACACCTTTATCTTTAAGGCGCTGTGTGTTTCAAATAAACACCTTTTGCTAAGTAGGATTATAGAACATATACCCTAAACTTACTTTTAGGATGTCCCACAAATCACATTTGTCAAATCTTGTCCCAAGCTTATCCTTTGAAAACCTTTTCACATAAGTCGACAACCCCTTATCTTAACATACTTAAGATTAGAATCCTCCCCGTCCATAACTTTTTTATGGAGTCTTCAATGGATTTTGAGGTTACCTTTTCAGAGATATGTACCCATTTCTAGGACATGATCCTGAAGGATACCGGAATGTCAGAAAAAATCATTATGGACCGCATCATGTCCAACAAGGTACGATTTTTCATTCAGATACATCAATCAATTATCACAGATCGATGTGTCCATTATGAGAGAAAACCATTTGAGATGATCTAGAAACTTATTGCACAAGTATTTATTCCTCGATCTAATCAAAGAATCTTAATACTTTGCCAATTTGTTTCACTTCTCAATTCTTTTGAACCTTTCAAATAATTCACACTTGTATTTCAACAAATACACACATTCAACTCTTTGAATGATCATCTCCTTTTCTTATACTAATTTGTTCAATATGCAAAATTATTTTCACGTAAGTCAAGTATACAAAATTTATTAAGTAATATTCCAATTCTATACAAAACATTATTATTATAAATAGAACAACAATTGTTCTTAATTATAATACCAAAGATTTCATCATTCAACAATAAAATGGAAATAATATTTTTAACAAGAACCGAATACAATAACAACTTATCGACTTAATAGATTTGTTCAGTAGGCATTGCTAAACTATAAGTTTCTATGGCTAATAAAGCAACCTTTGCTTACATTTTCCACACATAGATTACTTATATTTGTTTAGCTTTCTACTTCGCTTGGTCCCTTCATAAATCTATATTTATGATAACCAAAGTCAGATCCAATACCCAAGTAGAACCTCGACTTAAAGAAAAATTTATTTCAATCATGAACAAAAATCAGATTGTAAATCAAACTTCACTAAGCTTCTTTCGTTAGCCTCGCAAGATGCTTCTCGCAGCTTTTTTCCAAAGGTCCAAAGCTTATTGCAAAGGAAGCAAACTCCTTTGCTATCCGTGACGCTTTTGTTCTTATTATCCTTTGTTTTTGCCTTTCTATTTACCTTCTTTGAATCGTTCTTCTTTTTCGTAAGATCCTTTGGCCCCTACCAAGAAGACATGATCTTTCGTCGAAAGTGACTCTCAACATTTTTCAATATATGTTAAGCAAATCAACGAGGTCGATATCTAGCTTGTTCATATGAAAAATTCACAACAATTGTGAAAGGAGTCCGGAGTGAGTGCAAGATCAAATTCGCTCAACTCTCCATCCATGACAAAAACCGTTGTCCTAATCGATCAATCAAATTGATAATGTTAAGAACTTTTGTCTGCATTATAGTGCCATTGGCCATTCTAGATCTAAGAGCTCCTTAGATATCTCGATATCTATCGGCCCCACTTTCCTCACCATCAACTACTGATGTGCAGTGAATATAGTAGAGCATCCATAGTTTTTCACGCCGACGTCAAGCTCATATTTCATGGATGCGAGCATGATGCATCGAGCTAACTGTGCATCATCTTGCCACTTTCTAAAAGTAGCAATCTCTTCCTCAGAGGCATTGTCTCGCAACCATTGCAGGATAGCGATATATGACATAAGATAGTTTTTCACTATGAGAACTATTCTCAAATTCCTTAACCAAATCGCTTTAATTCTTGGCCTCGTTAATTTAGCATCTAATATGCTTCGCAGTTGATAGTAATTTTAGACATTGTAAAATTTCAGTAAATGAATTTGTAATTAACAAATTTTAACATACATTCTTTTTATTAATTACCAAAATAAATTAGGTCTTGTTTTAAATTGGTATCTCCCACTATTTTCTTCAAACTATATTACCTCACTTATATAGTTCTAAGCAAAATCTAATTAAAGATTTGCTAGTGAGAATAAGGATCCCATTTCAAATGTATATAGCCCTTGTGGTGACACAACAAACTATATATAAATAAATAGGTAGACAACTTTGTCAATTACATCAACTATGCAACTCCTCAGATTTTGCCTCTTAGATTATTTTGATCAAGTGGTGGCACATCCGAATCAAAATTATCCAAGTTAAGTCCAACCTAGCACTCCATATATTCAAAAAGAAAAAAATATCATCCTTGTGGTGACACAACAAAACAATATTGTTCAATTTTCTTTATAAGCATCAAATGTGATAAATTAACATCTTAAATACTTAATACTACTGGCTTGTGTGGTGACACAACAAACTCATATTAAATATTTAATACTCTATTAATTTTATCATGCTAGAAGGCGACGCTCGATATTCCAAATATCTTGAACGCTAGGACTTAATATAAAAAATCGAGGGTTTGTTATTAATTTGTCTCATTTGTTTAGCATGCATTTGCATATATATATATAAAATATATACATATATTATATTAATGAACACATAAGCATGTTCATATAATATATATATATATAGTATAAGCATGCATATATAGAATACTATATTCTACCTTGATTGATTATGGACTTTTATTCTAGTTTCGTTCACTAGAGCCACCAAGTGAACCAAAAGGTCAAACCCTAGGGGTGCAAGAAATAATATTTAAATATAACTATTACATTTAAACCCTGCTCCATTACAAACGGTCTTCAAGCGCCGCCTTTCTTCCTCGATCTCCAATTTTCAAAATTAATTCTAACTATTCCTATTACAAAACTATTTAAAATAAATAGAAACCTTGATCAAAGCCAAGGGAAGTACACAGAGGAGATAGAATTTACATTAAGAAAAATTAGAGAAGACGAGGTACGTGCACCCCATTTAATAAAAACCCATACATTCATGCATCCAACTAAAATAAAATCCAATCACATCGGGTCAATAATTCATAATCAATCCCATTTATTATCATACACATCACCATACGCATCAATAAATAACATTCATCTTATTTAATAATAAACATTTAATATATATATTGATATCATTTAATGGGCAAATTTAGTTAGTATAAAATCTATTTTTGAATCAAAATAAACTCCTTTATTTTAATCCAAATTTAAATCAAAATAAAACTATTTTATTTTAATTTATCCAATTTTGAATAAAATAAACTATTTTATTTTAATCAAAATCTTTAATCAAAATAAACTCCTTTATTTTAATTAATTATGGAATCCAATTCCATGTAAAAAAAAAAATCTTTAATTAAAATAAACTTTTTATTTTAATTAATTATGGAATCCAATTCCATGTAAAAAAAAAAATCTTTATTAAAGGAAACACTTGATTTCTTTTCCTATTCACAAATAAACTCCTTTATTTTGAATAATATGAAATCTTATTTCATATTTAAATAAACTCCTTTATTTAAGGAAATTGGATTCTTTTTCCTATTCACAAATAAACTCTTTTATTTTGAATAATATGAAATCTTATTTCATATCTAAATAAACTCCTTTATTTATGATTTCTTTCCTATTCACAAATAAAAATTTTTGAATAATATTCTTATTTCTAAATAAACTTTATTTCCTTTTATTTACCTTTTATTTTGAATAATATGAAATCTTATTTCATATCTAAATAAACTCCTTTATTTAAGGAAAAATAAAATCCAATTTCAACTCCAATTAGTTATCATGGAATCCAATTCCAACTCTAATTAGTTAAGATGAAATTTAATTTTAAAATTAAAATAAACTTTTTATTTTAAATTAAAATAAACTTTTATTTTAAAATTAAAATAAACTTTTTATTTTAATTATAAAATAATTAATATATATATATATATATATATATATATATATATATATATATATATATATATATATATATATATATATATATATATATATATATATATATATATATATATATATATATATATATATATATATATATATATATATATATATATATATATATATATATATATATATATATTATATAAATATATATATATATATATATATATCAATATATTTTATATATATTTTAAATATATAATTATATAATATATATATTCATCATTATATATATATAATATTCATTAACATATATATATATATACCATTAAAAAAAAAAAAAAAATTAAAAAAAAAAAAAAAAAAAATTAAAAGAATTTTTTTTTAATTTATTTTTTTTTTTTTTTTTTTTTTTTTTTTTTTTTTTAATAAATTTTATACAATAAAATTATGCCCAATTAAATTGTTCTAAACACATATCAATATACATATCAAATTAAAACAATTAATAATTCAGATAAAGGTTCGGGCTCGATGCCATCGTTAGGTTTGTAATATTCAATAACGCAATCAAATTGCAAAAAAAAATGCTAAACGTAAAAAATCGAGTTTAAAATTTTACAAACCATATACCCGGATCACCCTTTATGCACAATTATTAATTAAACGAAAAGATAAAGAATAAAATCATACCTCAAGATCGAGCTTCCTCGTGTACAAGTTCACCTCCAAACTTTCTTTCGCTCAACTTGAATCCACCGGGTTTGGTTCCTTCCTTCGATCAACGTTAGCCACCCAAATGTTTGGCCTCTAGAGGTGATCCACCAAGGAAGAAGAAAATTCAAGAAGAGGGTATTGGCTCAAACCCTAGTTTTTCTATCTCTATAGAAAAAAAAGGTGTACTCTCCAACAAATCGAATTTACGGTAAAAAAAAAGTCAACAACCCCACCACCCATAATAAGACTCCTCTTATTTATAGATGTGGGCAACCCACCTTAACAATTAAGGAATTGGGTTTTATTTAATTAATTAAATTCTTTTAATTAATTAAGCTCCCTAATCTTATTAGGGATAATTAATTAAACTCCTTTAACTAATTTTCCTTCCTAATCCAATTAGAATAAATGAGAGTACTTATATTAAATTAATTCCTAAACTTTTAGAAATTAAAATAATAATAATTGTAATAATATTAATAAGACTCTCTTATTAATTTATATTTAATATTTCTAAAATATTAAATAATAATATTAAGCTATTTAATTTATTCTATCACCATAGATTAAATTAAATATACATAACATATTATTACGATTATGCCATTAACTTCTTAAATAATTATTCTTCCTTTTATGGTGTGACCCTTTAGGTTCTCCATATTAAACCCCAACAGAATAAATCAATTAGAATAATTCTAATCTTATTTAAATAAATAAATTAAACAATTAATTTATTTAAATAAATAATATTTATTCTACAATAGGATAAGCCTCCCAATGATCAATCACTTTCCAGATAATATAGATTTCAACATTAATCATTAAAGAACCTTTGAGTAAATAGTTACCGTCAGATAATTCAATCCTTCCACCATACAATGTCCCAATTAAATATAAGATATGGAATTATCACAAGTCTTATTTTATTTAATTATATGTATTTCGATCCTTAAATGCACAACTCCAAATAATGCAAATTAGAAACTCCTTTCTAATTTCATTCTCGCCGCCAAGGACCACTGGGTTGTCATTTATCGAATCACATAGACATTTCTTCTTTATTAGAAGTGGTAGATTCTTTATCGATCATACATTATCTCCATGTACAACTTATTATACCCAAGCATACCCTTTGATATACCCTAAGGGTCTTAAGGAATAAGTCAAAGTATAACTCATCATACACAAGATACTATGATGATCTCAAGTCCAAGGATTACTTCAGACTACTATCACTACAGAATTCCTATCGACAGCAAATAAAACTCCATTAGGTATTCCTTAAATGAGCCAATGCTCAATGAACTTATTCTCTAATAAGCACCTACATACTGCTTTTAGTGTTCCACACAAATGATCATGAGATCAATCATCCTCATCCAACGAAAGCAAGAACGATGTACCAATCTATCCGGATTCACTAATCCCCAATTTAGTAATCCAACGATTGGGAACTATTTTAGTTTTAAGCTTTCTAAGAATTTAGATCTCATTAGAATGATCATCATCATTATTCTAAAAGCATTGCTTAAAACTACGGGTTTATCACATATTATAAAACAAAGATCATGTAGATAATTAAAAGCCTTTAATAAATTAATACTTTTTTTATTAATAAATGAATAAGATTGTTACAAAGTATATGCTTTATCATCAAACATGATTGCTTATTTTTTGTGCATACTACTTAAGAAAGTTATCATAAAATATTCGTTTGGTTTGGGAATATTCGTACAACGGCACAATCATTGGTGGACCCCACAACGAAATTACTGTCGGAGTTAGAAAATGACAGAAATAACTTTTTATAAAAATAATGGCAAAAGTTTTACCGTTAACTGTTGAATTACCCGATGATAAAAGTACAGCAATACGCGTGGTTGCATAGTAGCACACGGTATTGTACAGTATCTTTGATTATTGATGCTTACGTGAGAAGTCATTCAGTTTTATTCAATTATTGCCACAGTAATTGATGCATAGTATCTCATATTATTGATTCAATTATTGTCACAATATCATCTACGCAATATTTTATATTATTAAATCAATAATTGAGACGACAAAGTTATTCATATTATTATTTGTATTATTGACAATGTCTAGAAAGTTCTGTCAAGGAAAGGGGTCTGGTCACCTAATTGGGCGCCAATAAGGAGAAGTCCTTATCGAAAAGTCCCCTCTTTCCTGGGAATGATCTGGTTGCTAATACTGCAATTTATAATATTAATGATGAATAAATGTTATTAAAAATATGTTTAATGAAGCCAAGTGAATTGAGATAAATAGAGGGGGTTTTTATGAAGTATTTGTTGTAAATTTGGCTTATTACATGTACCCCCACTTACTTATTTTTTAAAATTATCGGTAGAAAGTTATCTCAGTTTTGTTTTATTACTTATATATATATATAATAGAATATATTATATTTTATTATTTGCATAGTACCGCATAGTGTTTGCATAGTACTACATAGTGTAGCATAGTAAAATCAAAAAATTTCGTTGATTTCGCCCATGAACTTCGCCCGTGAATTCCATTATTGTGCATCCGTGATTTTATTTTCTAAATAGTATCCTGTCCTTCTCCTATAAATAAAATGCTCAGTTTAGAAATGAAAATCACACCAGAATCAGAGAATTCTTCTTCTATAATATTAATCGTATTTCTTTAGAGTTTAAGGAAGCTTTGAGTGTAGAAAATAATACAAGTTTTTTTCAAGAATATCTCTGCCATACCAGTCAGAAATACCCTCCTTTTATGGTAAGGGATATTATTTTGTTCAGTATCGTAAGAAATAATATTTTCTACCATACTCTTTAGTATGTAAGTAATATTATTTCATTTCGTATTCCTAATTCTACACTCATGTTGATAAGTATTGCTTCTATACTCCTTAAAATTAGTAGAATATCCTTGAAATTTGCGCTTCATTTAGTATCTTTTCACGAAAATATTCTTCTGAACATTCTTGTTAAATTATTTTATTTTCATGTTGGGGTACTATTCACGAAGTACTATTCACGGGATACTATTCTCCTGGGGTATTATTCACGACAAAAATTGATTTCTTTTTTGTCCAAATTATTTTTGATATATGAATATTATTCTTGAATTTTACTCCACATAGCAGTTATCATGTTTACAATTTGGACATTTTTAAACTCTAGATAAATTAAAAATCTTTAATATTTATCTTTGATTTCGTTTGATTGATGCTTATATCATTGTCATCATCCTCATGCTTATACTGTGATGAAAGTCATCTTTGACCCGTAGTGCATAGATGGACTATTGATTGGTATGATTATGACCATGAATTATGTATCGGTATAATCATGACCTATAATATTACAAATGATGTGGTAAAAGTCCTCATTGGCCCCTAGTGCATTGATGGACAGTTGTTGGCATGATCATGACCATTGGTGATAATAACGAATATCCTTGGACCGTAGTGCATGGATAATTCGTGGATGTGATACTAACGAATATCCTTGGCCCGTAGTGTGACACCCCCAAATCCGGGTTACCTGACCCCCGAGTTTGGTGTTCACGATCCACAATATAATAGCATCTAACTACTCATTTTTATATGAATAGTAATACATACCACATTAACATACATTGTTAATACATTAATCCCAGGTCAGCTAACCTTAACATTACAAACATACCCCTTAGATATACAAAAAGGGTTTACATTATAACAATATAATTAATACTGTTCATTATACTAGTTTATAACTATGCCTTTTCCTTGTTCTTCTTCACAAAGACCTTCTCGCAACCTCATCCCTAGTGAAAAGTTTTATTTAGCAAGGGTGAACAACTAATTGCCCCGCAAGTTAAGACATACAATAAATGTATAAGAATTCAAAACAACAAACTATCTATTTTGATAGAATGAAATCAAAGTTCGGGGAACTTTGAAATAGCTGAACAAATCGTTATTCAATAACAAGTCTTCTTGTATTCTATACAACACAATAATTCAATAATGAAAGAGTACAACGCTTTCAAAGTTTATACGATATTCTAATGAATAATCAAGAATTAGTTCTACGAAATAGCAAAGTGAAATGTTTTTCCAGATTTATACTGAGCGATCACACCAGATCTTGAACTTATATTCTCGGGTATCTATCAAAGATTTACTTTGATATATACTCAGGTGTATCAGATAACCATAAAGATTAAATCATACCCCTATGCAAGTACTCAGAGCCGGCCAACTCTTTGTACCCTATATTATGCATAATACTTAAAACGCGCGCAAAGGTCGAATTCACGACCAATAAAATGTTCCCTTTATATAAAAGGTTGTTCTTCTCAGTTTTAGAATCAAGATTTTGATTTAACAACGAAATACTGGGATTTCAAATTCTATTTACTTCTTGGTCTAGCCAAAATAATTGGTATAGATCTATCAATAATAATTGAATTTTCTTTTTGAACCTATCAAGTTCAAACAAATGTTCGTCTAGCTAGAATAATTAGCTAAGACATTTCTCAGTGTAATTTGACAATAAACAGGAATTATCTATATCATTAATTCTAACTTCTCTGAGATATGAATATCCAGCAATAGTAATTCTACGAATATATATTTTTCGAATCAATAATTCATTTTGAACTATTAAGCATGCACTAACTGCGAATTATCAACAATAAATCTCTGGACGTGGTCTAATCAGCAATAATTAACCACCAATAATAATTAAACAATATTAACTCAAGGTTGAGTTAGGGAACTTGCCTCTTCCGCTGACTACAGCTACACAATATAATTAACTGCGTTCGTAAGACATATAATCAACAATGTCGGTCTCACAATTAGCACAATCATTTATAACTCACAGCACTGTAGTCTATAGTCAAATTTCTCTTAGGCACATTACCACATAGCCACATTAGTGTTTATAATCTATATAAACACTTAAAAAGTCAAACTAGTTCAGTCTGGTTGGACTTCGGTCCATTCTCGGTGTTCTGGTCACCCTATCCGATAATTAATACAGTTATTGTCAATTAAACTTGATCTCTAAGCTTCAATATTATTTTTAGATAAGTCAAATATCATTTATAATATTTTTCAGAAGCTTTTAATAATTTCTAAGCAATTATTATAATTTATAATAATTTTTCAAACATCGAAATCATTTTTAAATGATTTAATTATCAAATAATCTTATCATTATTAATATTTAATAATATCAAAATATTATTAACATGCATTCCAAAATATTAAACTTAAAATATTTTTAAATCATCAATATTCTACTTAAATGATTTTTAAAGTAATTAAAATCATTTTTAAATCATCACCATTAATATATAATTATTAATGAAATTATCATCAAAATATTAAAAGTTATTAATTATAACTTAAAATATTTTTAAATCATTTTCTTATTTTTAAATCAATAAAATCATTTTTAATTCATTTATTTAATATAACAATTAAATAAATCTAACATCATTAATATTAATTTATTAATGAGAATTCTCCAAAAATATTGAAAATTATATTTTATAATTTAAAATATTTTCTAACACTTTATTCTCATTTAAAATGATTTTTAAATCATTAAAATCATTTTTATCTTATTTATTTAATTTAATAATCAAATAAATCTAATATCATTAATATTAAATTATTAATGAAAATTCTCCAAAAATATTAAAAGTTACATTTTATAACTCAAAATATTTTTAAATTCATTAATCTTATTTAAAATGATTTTTCATAATATTAAATCATTTTTCTCTAATTTATTTAATATACTAATTAAATAAATTAAATACCATTAATATTCAAATAATTATAAATATTAATGAAATATATTTCAAATAATCAGAAATTATTTTTCATAATTTAAAATAATTTTTAAAACTATTTTTAATAATTTTATAATTTATTTCTATTTTTAAATAATTTCTGAAAAATCAGAAATTAAAATAAATGAAAACCGTCGCTATAGCCTATAGCGACACTTATCTGTAGTCTTAGGTGTTCTTGAGCCTCAAGAACACTGTCAGACCAATCACAAGTGTGCACGTTTGACCAGCTTTTAATCTTAGTATATTCATGATTTGGGCAATCTAAGACTTTGATTCTGTAGTTCATATGTAATACTAGAGGAATCAATTTTTATCTCACTCAAACAACACAACAACAAAGAAATCATGGCCTTCAAACTTTCTGACAAACCGTTCCTGGGTTTTTTTTGGGTAACCCAGAAACCCAGGCTGATCGTGGTGCCATTTTCCAGTCGCAATATTTAGCGGTTCTGCTCATGATTTATGACGTTTAATCATTGCAAGTTATATTAATTATGTCATAGAACATTTACAAAACAATAACTCAGTTTAAAAACAACAGAATCACAATGTATGGCCCGGTCAAACTCTGAAAAAAAACTGAGTTCATACGTTTTCTGGAAATTCCAGAAAACGAACATTCATGCCGAGTAGGCTACTTTGACTGCTTGATACATTCGACATGTTAACTGTTTATGGAAGCTAAAGGCATTTACTTGGAGTCTATATTACAGGCTACAGATGTAACGCCCCCAAAATAGGTCCATTCCATCCAACCCATTCTGAGTCGCCAAATATATGGTACGAAAAACAACTACAACTTTATTACAACAATTGACATGCAAAATACAACAACACATATGCTGTGAGTTTGGATACAAATATATACCAACTGTAGCACGTCACAATGACACCTTACATAAAGGTATAGTCAAAAACTGTTTTAGAAATTAGAATCTTTGGGAAGTGCTCAATGAAACCTTCGTATACATGGGAGGCCATGCTTTTAGGTTATGGTAGATATCATATGGCCACGTAATTATCCTGGTTGACCTAATAGACCCCAAAGAAAAACGAGAAGATTACTATCATATTCTTCCCAATGGTGAGTCTTCTCTCGACATATCATTATCTCCACTGTCTCTAATTGGGTATTATACTCCAAACAAACACCAAGATTATATAGGTAGTGCTTGTAAATATACTCAAAGAAGTGGATGAGCACAACCATGTCTTATGATAACACGAGTTTGTATGTCATTAGACATCTTGTGTGATAGTGACAAAACACCCTTCCAAAGTTGGGTTCGCTTCACCCTATTTAATTCACCAAAATAACTATTAAATGATGTATAAAATACAACACACTAAAGTCCTCAATAAAATTATTTCCATACTCTTTAGGGAGAACCTCAACAACTATGTAATTCACCGCTCTATTCCCTTGTTATCCCCGCCAACCCAAATACTACACTCTTATTACCGAAAGGAATTGTGAAACAAAAGGGTGAGCACAACTAGCTCAAGAAAGAATATTATAACTAAAGATACATAAATTATCAATAGTCTTCATCAATAATAAATCAGAGATTTAGAACATATGGTAGATGATAAAACTTTTCAACCATAGTTGCAGCGGAACGAGCAATCCATTAAAAGAGTCAAATAGACTATAAAGTCTATTATCTTCTCCACGTTAAAAGTCCACCAACAATGGTTTATCCCTTTAACATCAATCAACAGTTCCTTTCCACAATCATATGAATAACTCATAATCATAATTGTGATTCTAAATTCCTCTTCTCATCCGGTGACTAAGATAATTTTCATCACCTGCCTTTTACCGAAACATCAAATATCATGGTTATACCAAATCACAGGTTCTGCTCATAATCATACTAAAAATTCATCTTTGCACCACGGGCCAAATTCATCATCAACATTCATCTTTACACTACAAAGCTAAAGATATTCAACAACAGTCATCTTTGCATTACGAGCCAAAGATATTCATCAATAATTCATCTTTGCACTACTAAAGCTAAAGATATTCAACAACAGTCATCTTTCAGATTACGAGCAAAAGATATTCATCAATAATTCATCTTTGCACTACAAAGCTAATATATTCATCAACAAGTCATCTTTGCAAAGACGAGCCAAAGATATTCATATATCAAAGAAATACATAATCATTTCGAAGTTATATAACAATAATTATAACCATGTTGATCAATTCACCTTTGCACTTAAGCTAAAAATATTCAATTGTAAATTCAATGGTCATGATCATACCACCAACAATTCAACTTTTGCACCATCGCCCAAAGAGAACCTATAGTCACGATCATACCAATAATCTACCCATCTTTACACTCAAGTCAAAGAGAAATATTATCATTAGGGTTATAAGAATGTTATATAAAAACAATATAATCAAAACATAGTTTTAATTTCAAGAGTAAGATTCATAAATCAACGATAATTTGGTCAAAGAAGAAACCAATTTGTCGTGAATAAGACCTCAGATTCGACATAAATCGTGATAATGCATAAGAACTCTCGATACTAAAAGATAAAGTTTCATAATAAAATTCATATCCATATTTATAACACCTTAATCCAAATATTATAAATCACTTAGAAATCTCATAATCTAATATTATTAATATTACAATAATATTTTAATCATTTCTAAAACTTATAAACAATTTAATTAAATTATTTACACTTTACTAATTAATGCATTTAATCATCATAAAATGCCAAACTCATAAGATTTCATCACCAATAACCAAAACCCTCATCAAAAATCAGATATACCTCATATATATGATTCTCAAGCAATAAAATCATATTTTTCAATTTTCTTACTTCACATAACATATTTAATTCATTTACTCATAACTAGAATATTTTCATGAAAAATACCAAATCAGTTCCAAAAATATTTCTTTTCTGGGATTTAGTATAAGATAGTCCCATATTGAATATATATTTTTTCTAAATTTTAAAAATTCATTTACTATTTTTTTTCATATGGCCAAAACCATCGAATATTTAAACATTTATCATAAATTATACTTTTATCCAAAAATTCTGAAATTTACACGGTATATTGATATTATATAGATGTACTCCCAATAAAAATTTCATCAATTTTGGAGTTAATCACAAGGAGTTATAATAGTTACTTTTAAAATAGTCTTTTCTCATAAAATCCATAACTCCTAATCTATACATCCAAAATCGCCATTTTGGACACAATCTACAAAACTCATCAAAATATCATTTCAAATGTTTCTAGAATTTTGAAGGTTCAGAAAAATTTCAAAACTAAAAAACATAATAACCCTTAAAATTCCTTTTTATCCCTTACCTCAAAAAAAAAGATTTAATTAGAATAATCTTCGAACTAACTTGCAATCAGATAGTAAGCAATACTCAAAGTATACTCAAAATACTCACAAGAATACGCCGATAATATAAAGAGAGAAAACTTGAGTTTACGGTGTGATTTTCAATTCTAACCTAAGACCCTATTTATAGGAAAACGCTTGTAGAACACCAAAGCAGTAAAATTTATTAAATATTATTATATTTTTCCAAAACTTCATACACATGTTTTACCATCTGAACTCAGCCCCTATCACATGTTAAATGAGGAAAACAAATTGAAAAACACGTTTTGTAAATAAAAATAATTAAAACTTTCAAAAATCAATTATTTTGAACTTCGAACTTCAATAATTCATAATAAATAGCCCTTTTATCAGAAAATTGAATCTCATGAGTTTTTATAGGAAATTCAATTCTCTACAACTTTGCAGAAGAAAGTTTTTCTAAATTCCAAAAAAATTGACCAGAATCCACAAACGGGTGATTTTTAAAGTTATAATCAAATTTCTGGCCAATAATTGTGTCCACCAACACACAAAATATGTGTTAAACATTTATTACCACAAAAATACTCTTCCTCCTCATATACTCATATATCCCACATTCACTATAAAAATATCACCGTTAATATATTATTAAAATAATATATTTAAATAAATTATTTTATCGTAAAAAGACAAAATATTAATTTTCAACAATTGTCACATTAAAAATTTTCTCCATCTATGTCCACATAAAATAAATATTTTCCTCATCATAAAAATCAATAATTAATTATTCACAAATAATATTACATAATCACAATATTGACAACCAGCAGCTTCCTCAGAAAGAGGGGCTTTCAATAAGGATCTCTCCTTCGGGCGCCAAGCAATTAGGTGACCAAACCTCTCCTGTATGTAACTTTCTAGACATTGCCAATAATGTTATCCAATAATATTATTCAGATAATAGCAATTATTGCTTCGATAATGGAAAATACCGTGTAATGACAATTCTTGAAACAACAAAGAATATAAAATATCAACGCATCAATTATTGAATCAATAAAATATAATATGAACAAGAATTATCGTAATAATTATCGAGTAGTGCTTTCACGTAAGAATCAATAATTCAAAAATACGTGCAATACCGTGTTTCTATCGCAACAACGCCAGACATTTTACATTACCCACCGGGTATTCCAACAAATGTTAATTGAGAATAATTACGTCGTTATTTATAAAACTCCCTTTGTCGCTTTTTTCTTCATCCTATATTATTACATTATGGGCCCATTAAATGGCCGCACCGTCGCATTTAATATTCCCTACGTAAAGAATATTCCACCACCAAACTAATATTCCCCGACAATAATGAGTATTTTATAACCACTTGCTTATTTTGAAAAAATTATATATATCACCCTTAACTTTAACTTTTATCAATTTAACCATTTACTGAATAGTAATTATAAGAAAAATTGAATACTTTTATTTCATAAAATTCGGGGCCTTACAACAGATTCATTACAAAAACATCAACAAACATCACAAAATCTGACAGATCTAACCGCTATAAAACTTGTTAGACTCGGTTTTCCAATTCTGGGTTGCCCAGATTTTCGTCCGGTCAACCTCGGTCAACGCTGTTTGACCTTAAATAACTTTAAATCTAGCTATCTAATGGTTACACTACCACTTCCAGATTAAAGACTACATACCAGGCTATATATTTAAACAATAAAAAAATCACAAACAACAAACGAACAAGAATGCATGGCTCTGACGACATTAGCTTGTCGGACCGCGAAGTCGTTTTAACCGATTTGAAAAAACACTAATTTAAAGCCATTTGATGCTGCTATGGATCCATCATGGATCATCATAAATCAACTAAAAATACCTTATAACACAAATATAAACACTTAAACATAAAAATTTTCTTAGCAACTAAGATCAAAAAAAATCAAATTTTGATTTATACGCTTTAGCCCAAATCTTGATCTCAGACTTCCAAGTTGTTATGGGTTGATCTAGAAATTTGGAAATATGACTGATCTACTTCTAATTTTTGTAGGTTTGAGAGAGAATGGGAGTTGGTGAGAGCTTTCAAGTAAAATGGCTAAAATTATTAACTTTCTCTCTCTCCAAACTAATATATATTACCTAGATTCATGTATGCTGATGATAGCTGTCAAATGGAGTGTTAAATTGGCTGATATTTAAGTCGCAATTGTTAAAATAGTTGGTGACCAACTAAAGTTAAGCCAAAATAGCAAGTTAGCTTACTAAATTAATAAAAAGGGCATTTTGGTCTTTTCATAATGGCATTCTTGGACAATAACCAAACCCTTAGGGTTTGACCCTAAGGTTCTAACCCTAGAGTTTTACAACTTTAATTTCTACAATTATTTTCTAATTAGGGTTTATAAATTAGAAAATTAAAAATTTTAAACTAAAATTAGGGTTTCCTAATTAAATTAGGTTTCCTTAATCATATTGGTGTTTAATAAACACCTTATGCTTGTCAAATGAAATTAGGGCTTTCTAATTAGGGTTTAGGAATCCCAGATTTAGAATTAGGGTTTCCCGATATACCATTAGGGTTTCTAACTGTACCCTAAGGTTTCTATATCTGAGATTAGGGTTTCTAATCCCTTATTAGGGTTTATTAATATTAAACCTTATCCAGTCAATCATTGGTCAACATTCCTATAAAGTCCAAACACATATTCCACAGTACAATTATTTAATCATATTTTCTATCGAATCCCTTTCCAAAAATTACGGTTAGGGTTTCTAAAGCTGTTTAGCACAACTCTACTCTATTTTCTCAGTCAATACCTAATTTGACCATTTCTCTAGACTTGTCTCACAAATTCTCAGTACAATATTAACAGTAAATGTCAATAATAAAAAAAAAATTATTCGTAAAAATTTGGATTATTCAAAATCCCGGGTTATCACACGTAGTGCATGAATAATTCGATGATGTGGATTATTTATTGAGCTGTGTTACAGCGATAAAATATTAATGATGAACTTTTAAATCATAGAAGATAGTAGATATTATGCTCTACTTGACTCTTCTAATGGATTATTTGTTCTGCTGCAGTTAAACTTGTTGTCTATTGTATTCTATTAGTTTAACACTGTTGAAGGCTAACGATAATTTATTTTGCATTATCTTAGTCATAATATTCTTTACTGGGCTAGTTGAGCTCACCCTTTGCTTTCATTGTTCTTTTCAGGAAATGAGAATATAGTTGGGACTAGTCGGGAAATGGAGTGACGGTCCGAGAGGGTGGCTGTAGTAGTCCTTACTATTTTATAAAATAGTGTGATAATAATTGTAATGAGGACTCCATTTGAGTTTGGATATTGTCTACGAGGCAATATTCGTGTTAAAAGTCTCAGCTTATGTTACACGACAGTTGTATAATTAAGTTTGTATTTGAATTCTGTACCATATATTTGGCGACTCAGAATGGGTTGTGTATACCTATTGGGGGGGGGGGGGGGGTATGTGACAACCCAAGAATTTAGACAATTTAGTAAAATCTTAAAAGATTGAGTAGAGGTTAAATAATAGACCTAGACATAAAATAAGTGTATGGATTTGATGTTTTTGTGAAGGATTTTGGTGGATTTAAAATTTTTTGGTGAAGACTTACAGGGTTAAGTGTATAAGTTTATATGTTTCGTGTACATTGTTTGTATATGTGTACAGTATGTGGCTATGGGTCAAGGGTTGATTAGATAAATTATATCAGTGACAAACCCTAAGGATATATTAAGAACATCGACGTTCAGTTAGAAAACCCTAACAATTGATAAGAAACCCTAATACCGGCTCTGGAAACCATAATTTCAGTTCCGAGAATCTGAAACCCTAATTCGAAATATTAAAACCCTAATTAGGGGCTCAAAGGCTTAAGTGTTTATGATTATATATTTAATTAGGGAAAACCTAACAAATTAGTTAGAAAATCCTAATTGCTAAATTAGAAACCCTAATGTTCAATTAGGAAAAACCTAATTGCTAATTTAAAATCTTTAATGTTAATTAGGAAACCTTAATCCTAATTAGCAAGCTTGAATGTGATTAGAAAACCCTAATATAATTAGGAAATATTAATTTCTAATTTAGAAAACTTAATTTTCTATTTAAAACCCTAATTAGAAAATTATAGAAATTACTTTGCAAACCCTAAGGGTCAAACCCTAAGGGTTAGGATAAAAATACAAGGAAGCCATTAAAATGGTAAGCAAAATGTCTAAAATACCCTTTTTATATTTCTTTAATGTGTTGGAGTGCAAATCTTTCCAAAATTTGAGTTGTTTACCAACTATTTATCTCCCTTGTGCTCCATATCTCAGCAATCTTAGCCAACTTGTGCCACATTACAAGATATAGATACATTTAATCCAAAATAAAAGATTAAAGTGAGAGAAAGTCAACAAACAAAGCTCATTTGCACCCTTATACTCAACCAATATCTTCTCTCTCTAGACCCACAAAATTATTAAGTGGATCAGTCCCTAGAATGATCCTTAGCAAGCCAAGAATAAACATCAAAGATCAGATTCAAGTGTTAAGCATGAAAAAGGTAAACAACTCTAAAATTTCTAAATCTTATGATTTATGTTAGATGATATGATTTGTTGTTTAAAGTTGTATTTAAGGATGTTATTTAGTGATCTATGATGTTACATCATAGACCCATAACATCTAGATGCACGAAAATTAAGTTTTCAAAACAGACCAAGAACCCTAAAAATATGGCCTGACAGCCTAATGTCAGGGCCTGTATATCTCTGTGTGTTACATGTTATGTTAGTTTAATGTTATAGACTTGTTCTTTGTCATAAGGAGAGTAGACTGGAAATGGAATCAACTTCATACCATGTCTAGATCTCTAGTTATTAATGATTAAACATGGTTGACCGAGCACAAAGTTAATTTCTGGAAAACCCAGAAAATCTCCAGAAACCTAGAAATTTCTGACAACGTTTTTGTAGGCCATGAATCTTGCTGTTGTTTGATATATATGCCATGTTAGTGTTTGATTTGTGTAGACTAATATGTGGACTATCAATCCATGCTAGTAGACACCAAAATCATAAACAGAATCAAAGATAATGGTGGTCAAAGTAGGGTTGACCAAACTGCCGGATGAAGATTTTGAGCAACCCGGAAATCTTCAAGGGCAGTTTCCTGATCAGTACTTTGACCGGCTCAAATCTTAATTTGGTGATATTGTTAGACTAATCTAGTGCATGATAATTGTACCCTGGCATCTCTACTACATGACTAAACCTTTAGATCACATTAAGTAAGCTCAAGATCAAAGTTACAAGACTCTAAAAGGGTAGTATTATGAATCGTTTCTTCATTTCAGGTAACCCGTAAATTAAGAAACGACCTCCGACGTACCACTATGATGGCTTATAACTCTCTATTGTGATATGATCTGGCCATGAAATTTGTTTAGAGTTGTATTACTACATCAGTGCTACAACATTAACATCTTAGTTGCCCAGAAAACATTAAGATCAAGAAATGGTGACTGGTCAAACATGGTAACTTGAACACTGACATGAATGCTCTCGAGGGTCTCAAGAACACCTATAATGACACTTTTGTCGCTATAGCCACTTTTAGCGACAGTTTCTTTATAAAATTAATTATTTTATTTAAAAATTAGAGAAAAATGATTTTTAACTATGAAAAATTCATAATTAATTTCTAAAAATTATTTTAAAGCATAAAAATGAGTTTTTAATAATTTTGAGTATATTTCATTAATAATTTAATATCTTTAAATATTAATGGTATATAATTTATTTAATTATAATATTAAATAAATTATTTAAAATTGATTTTAATACTTGAAAAATCATTTGAAATTATATTATGCTATAAGAAAATATTTTAAGTTATTTTTAATGACTTTTAAAATTTTGTGATGAATTTCATTAATAAATTAATATTAATAATAATTGATTTATTTAATAAATATATTAAATAAATTATGGAAAAATAGAATTAATGTTTTAAAATTATATAAAATGATTTAAAGGTTATAAAAATATTTTAAGTTATAAAATATAAATTTTGAGATTTTGCCATGAATTACATTAATATTTTAATATTAATGCAGTTATTTAATAATGGTTTTAATTACTTTAAAATCATTTAAAAGAAATAATAAAGTGTTAAAATACTTTGAGATATTATAAATATTTTATAATATTATGATATGAATTTCATTAATATTTGAAATTAAATAAATATTAATGAAAAGAGAATTATATTGTATTTAAATTATATAAATATTATATTAATGATTGAAAAATCATGATAAATGGTAATAATTTTCTGATAATTATTATGAGTCTGTGCAAATTATTTTGATTGAATAATAAATTATCTAAGATAATTATGAAGTGTTTAGACAGAGTCTTATTGGTATTAGGCTCGAGAATTATCCGATTAGGCAATCGGGAGGTCGAAATAGTACCGAACTCAACTCAGACTGAAATAGTTTGACTTAATACTAGGTTCTTATGTGTTGATAGACCGATAGGATTATGTGCTAATATGTTTAGGTTATTTTATAATTATAATTAACAGTAATTCATGTGATGATATTATTCTAACTTGAAGATCAATATTATTAATATTAGGTCTACAGATAAAGCTAAATAGATTGCGTAGCAGTAATCGATCAAACATGCAAGTTCTCTCTAACTCAACCTTGAGTTATGATTCTTTCAAATATGCTTGTGGTTAATCATTGTTGTTTATCATGTTTATGAATTATTGATTCGCACTCTATGCACATTGCATGTGTTCATCAGGTATGAAAGGCTGATCACCTTCATTACCATCTGGTCTAGTTGAATTATTCATGTTCATTATTGATAAACATTCTTAGTGTCCTAATTGTTCAACTATGAAACTTGATTCATGCTAGTTCACAATTATTATATTGTTGAATGTTAGCCAGCCTATTGTTCAAATTCTTTCAATCATGATATATCCTTTATTGAACTTATACTTGCTGGGCAAACTTTTTGCTCACCCTTGTTATATTATGATAAACATTACAGATTAGGACGAATACGTCGAATACATTAAAGGTCAAAGACAGTTCCAACATTGGTTGATAGTACATATAAAGATCGTAATAGTATTTTATGATAGAGACATTGTATGTCGGATAGGATATTGAATTCAGGTAATATGTTAAGGTTATCGACCTTGGGAATAATGTGTAAAGTTTAATGTATAAGCAATTTATGTTTATATCTTTCGCAATAATTATAGAATTAGTATACCATATTTGTGGTGTTTGATACAGGATTTGGGGTTATTACACTTGGTATCAAAGCCGTGGATTCGAGGATACTACAACGTCACAGTTGGTATCAAAGGTTAGAGATATGATCCCTGACTGAGATTTGAGGGTAGAACTAGGAGAAGAGAGACGGGTAAATCTGTCGCTAGTATAACCTACATAAGTTTATTTGTTATTTAATTGGTCAGTCAGAATATAGGGATAAAATGTGGCATATTAATTAACCCTTATTTTGTGGCAGTGTTTGAAAATGGCCTCTGAAAATGTTGAGATAAGCAATGGAGCACATGAGACCATTGAGTCATCGATGATCAATAACCAGGATAATTTTGTTGATCGATTTTGCAATCAATGAATACGTGCAAGTATACACGGTCAACAAGTAATAAAGTAAAAGTAGAGTATCGTTCCCACGAGGAATTATTTAATAAAAATTGTGAGACTCCAGATTTTATCAATAAAGATTTAAATTTTGTCGAAATAATTTTTAATATTATGGTGTGAATTTGAGATAATATTATAGTTGTGGGTAGTATTTATAAATTTTGCAAAGTATGCAAGTGGTTATATTATATTCGATTGGTCGGGATTATTCTTGGCTTAGCAGGAATATTATTCGTACAACAAATTTCAATCATTGTGGTGGACCCTAATGTAATTATTGTCGGATCGAGAAAACGACAAAAATATTTTATTGAAATAATTGGTAGGAAGTTTTACCGTTGATCTTTGTTGAACTACTCGGTAGTAAAAGTACGAATGTCGTGTGGTTGCATAGTAGCATTACCAGTATTGATTATTGATGCTTATGTGAGAAGTCACTCGGTTTGATTCCATTATTGTCGATTAATAAATATGAATTATTATAGCGATAACGACGCTTTTGTTTTATTCATATTATTAACGTAATAAAAGCGAAACATCTTTTATATAAAATGAATACTTTATTAAAGTTATTCTATAAATAGAATATATTATATTTTATTATGCATAGTGTTGCATTGTGTTTTGCATAGTGTTGCATAGTGTTTGTATAGTAAAATGTTTTTATATAAATAGAATATATTATATTTTATTTAAAAGATTTTGCTTTAAATATGGACCGTCGATTAAAGTAAATCAATACGGACCGTTCATGGATTAATTACTATGCATTCTATTTTCCTATAAATAGAAGCTCATTCCTTCATTATTTTCTTACTTAATTCATCGAAACTCTAGAGAGAGAAATTATAGAGAGAAGCTATAGAGAGAAAATCTATAGAGAGAGAAAGAAGAAGAGTATTCGGTACTTCACTACTTTGATATCCAAAGTGTCTTTTACGGTAAGGGGTATTATTTGTTGTACCTGTAAGGATATTATTCGTTTGTATTCATGAAGAGAACTTGGTTATTCCATTCTTTATTATTACATTGGAATAACTTTTGTATACGCTGTGATACCCTATACTTGGTGAAATCCTCCGTTATTCCATTCATTATTATTCTGTTGGAATAACTTTTGTAAAAGTGGTATACCCTATACATAACCTTTGATATGCTGATACCCTATACTTGGTGAAATCCTTATGTTATTCCATCCTTATTTATTCATTGGAATAACTCAGTATACGTGGAATCCCCTATACTTGGTGATCTTCTTCTCGTTATTCCATTCTTTATTATTCCGTTGGAATATCCTCATCGTGTGTTTTAATTGGACTGGTTCCATTGTTTATTATTCCGCATTTATTATTCATTTGGAATATCACATTCGTGTGTTTTACAGGACACTGGTTCCATTGTTTATTATTCAAGCATTTATTATTCATTTGATCATCCGCTTGGTGAATTTCACCCGACTCGTTTCGTTATTATTATTCTGTTGAATAACTCGCCTATCATGCAAGCACCGCATGCATGGTGATTTCTTTTGTTATTCCATTCTTTATTATACACAGTTGGTTAAAACTTTGACTTCTATACTCCATGAAATTAGTAGAATATCCTTGATATTTGCGTTTTATCTAGTATCTTTTCATGGAAATATTCTTCTGATCATTCTTGAATTTTACTCTACAAAACAGTATCTTGTTGACAATTTGGACGTTACTAATTCCTGGATAAAATAATTCTTGAACTTGTTTTATTGAATTATTATGTCATTGTCATCATCCTCATGATATATTATGTTATCTTTGGCTTACGTGCATAGATGAACTTAGTATGATTATGACCAGGGATCATTCGGTATAATCATGGCTTGTTATAAATGATGTGATAAAAGTCCTCAGTGGCGACCCAAGATGGGTGACGTATACCTAATTTTGGGGGCGTCACAAAAATTACCAATTACTAACTTTTAACCAAATCAATTTTATTTAAACAATAACAAATTCTGAATTTTCTAATTAAGAAAACTAAATTAACTAATTAAAACTAGGTTACTTTATAAATGAATTCAAATAAATAAAGGCTAAGACTCCAATATCCCCAATTATGAACTATAAACCAATTATCCAATTATCCCAATTATTATGTCTACTGAATTGTTAACATGAATTCTCAAATGCCAAAAGCCCTCTCTCGAGTGATCATTTGCCTTCTATTTAACCCAGATTAATTTTGCTATATCTCTATGCAAAATAATTGAATTAAACTCGTTACAACCCCAATTCCTTATGTGTTACATGCGGCAAATAGATATTCTTATTCTATTCACAAACCTAATTATTCACTGTGCAAATAACTAAGTCACATATCACCATGCCCAGTTCTAACCCTAGAATTCCTTTCTCAATTCCTTCTAGAGTAACAAGGTAATTACTGATCAGATAATTAATCAATAAGCATAAGGTAAGATAAACAACTCACTTTGACACAAATAATTGGAATAAATTAAATAACTAATTTATAGCCATAAACGGTTCAATTGAAATCTTAATGAAAGAGTTAGTTCATAATTAATGAATTAAAATCAAGAATCCATAATTGAATAGACATTAAAAGATAAAAGTAAGAGAAGAGAAGAGAATATAATCTGTTGTCAGCAAATCTGATGCTCCCCTCTTGCTCTTGCTGTTGCTCTTGATCTTCAGTGTTCTTCAATTTGCTTCAATCTCCAATGGCTAATTAAGAACTAGGGTTATATTCTAATCTAATGGAGTGTATCTCTAGTCTAATCTATGTAATCTCTCCTTATTTTATGCCTTACATCATGTATTTATAGGTTACAAGTCTAATTTTTAGTTTTGGAACAAACCCAATCCAATTTGGAGTCAAAAAGGTGTCAAAATTCGCCAAAAACGCGTCCAGGCCATCACCAAGCCCTTCCCCAGCGCCCCAGTACTGGGCACGATGCTGAGAATCTGCTCCCTAGCGCCCTGGCGCTGCAATTAAGCCTAAAATGGGCGCCCCGACGCTGCCACTTTTTCTGACATTTTCTGCTCCGACGTCTTTTGGGAAAATGGCCATAACTTCTTCGTCCAAACTCCGATTTCGATGATTCAAAATGTTCTAGAAAGAGGAGAAGTAGATCTACAACTTTAATTCTTTGAGTCTTCCGAAATAATGTTTGTAGGAATACTCAAATTGGCTCTGAAGTGACTGTTGTGTAAATAGCAAGCCGAAAACGCGAATCTAACCTCCCCGAACGTCGATCCATGTAACTTTTGTCCCAATTCCTACAAAACAACATAAAACATGCTTGAATAGACATAAACACTTAAAAAAATAATCTAAAAGACTTGAGAACAACAATAAATTAAGCCCGAATGTATCCAATTCATGTGTATAAAACTCACTCATCAAATACTCCCAAACTTAAACCTTTGCTTGTCCTCAAGCAAAAACACAAAAGAACTAAAAATAAACAAAATAACTCAACTAAATGAATGCATATGCATAATCTACTTCCTAATATACCTACGAACCGAGTAATAAATCAGTATGATATATAGCAACAGGCCTCAAAGATACCATTGGTACTCAAACAATATATCCAATCAATTCAAAATCCATAACTCTAACCAATTAGTCAACCCAAACCTCGTCATCACCCATGTTGTGTGTGTGTGCTTGTTAACCATTCTAACCAACCACAATTCAAGATAATCACATAACAAACTTTTTATAAGGAAAATTTTAGTTCCAATTCAATTACTTTTGTGAACATGACAACTCCTGTTAAAACTAAGCAATTACCAAATCTAAGGGTAAATACAGATTTATTTATACTTTTATTCAACCACGAGGGCATTTTTACTCTTTCTCGTCGTTTTTTTTTTCACGGTCAGTGCAATGTCTCATTCCATTAGCTTTTCAAAGGCTACCCTTAGCGAGCTTTCAACCAACGACTCCTGCACCATATAAGACCTTAGGGCGCTAGGTGTTAAGACAATCCCTCAAGCTTACTTTTACTCAAGTAACAAAGGCCCCAAACAAAATTAACCACTGGTGTTTTTCTTTTTTTTTTTTTTTTTCGATTTTCATATTTTTTTTCTTCATCAATTTTTTTTTTATATATATATCCCATAGATTCCCCAAACTCAAGCTTTTACGTCATTCTAACCTCTACCGCCAGATTCACTAATTTCCTTAAATTTTAACAAAGATTTTCCCCTAAATAAATTATGAAACCTTGAACCAAGTGGATTAAAACAGTTAAACTTTAAGTGCTAACGATGCTACATAAGTTTCAGAAAGCTCAAATTATCATCATGATTAAAATTAGAACTCATCATCAATTATCAACACTGCTCAAGTTAACATTTAAAAACCAATCTTATCATAAGCCGAGCTAAGACCACACCAACCTATCACATTCATGATTCATGCAAAAATAAGAAAAAATGCAATTATACTACATGAACACATATATGCAGATAATATGACTATGCAAAATAATACCATGTATTATATGCAACCTAAAAAAAACATAATGCTAACACATTAAAAAAAAATAAGCTACTATGTAGATAACTAACTATATGCAGTACGACACTAAAATGCCCCCAAACTTAAACTAGACATTGTCCTCAATGACTACAATAGAAAAAATTAAAGCAGAGGACTTCCCTGAAAATATAGCAATCTTCCTCCTTGTCCGCTAAGTTTGGAGAATAGGCTAAGCACATGGAACAAATTGGGCACCACACTTGAATTTGACTTGAATAAACCAGTAAAACCATGATAGAAGCAATTTTATTAAATCCTAAATAAATGCAAATTCAAAACTACTAATATAAAACTTAATAAAACTAAAAATAAAAATTGAACTTGGGTTGCTTCCCAATAAGTACTTGTTTTATAGTCTCACCGACTTCTTCAATTCTCTATCCAATTCCCCTATTTAAAATTGAGGAACCCTCCATCCATCAAGAATAATGTCTCATTTGGGAGGTTCCCATTAGCAAAAACCCTTGAATGAAGTCACCTAGCATGCTCTTTGTAGATAGGATCCCCATTAAGAACGCAACAAACCACTAGGTGTTTCCTCCATTATGTCGATGATCGATTAGGGCATGAAGCTTAATAAACATAATGGAATCTTCCTCTATCTTCTCCTTTTCATCCCACCATGACTCCATAAATCGTATTTTAGCTCTTACGTCACTAAGAGCTTTTGACGATTTACATGACTTCCAATTGGGCATGGTTTTGCAAACCGCCTTGATTCTTGAACTTTGGTGGAGGAGGCACATGGGATACTAATGAAATTGGCTCATCTTCGTTGGTACTCAAAGTTAGATCTTTGTCGATCTCTTTTTCTTGGTCCCCAAGTCTTTCCTCTCTTTCAACATCTATATCATTTGGCACATCCGGTTGCAGATTTGGTTCGGGTTCACCATCAGTCTCAGAATTTATGTCATAGAGCCAAGTGTATTGAGGACGATTGTTCAACGTATGTGCTATCTGCCCCAATTGATTTTCCAGATTCTTGATCGATGCATTCTTACTTTGTATACTCAGCTCTATTTGATTAAGTTTCTTTTCATGTTCCTCGTGTTTCTTTTCAGAAGCTTTAATAACTTTTTCCAAGGCTTCCTCCCAATTTGAATGTTCTTCTTGTTGTAGTGGAGATGGACACGAGAAATTCGGTGGGTATGTTGGACTTGGAGCATAAAATTGATCTTGATTGATACTCCATGAAAAATCGGGTGATACCTCAAACTCGATGATAGTTGTTGGGATAGACATAATTATTGGGGTAATCACCACCATATCATAGTATCGGCTCAAACCGATGGCGCATTGATGACTCATATGATTTCCAAAGACAATAATCACAAGTAACCGCCACACTTTGATGACGTTGAGCTTTAAAAGCTTCAAACATCCTCGAAAGTGTCTCCATCTCAGGCCGATAATGCGTAAAGTTTCTCGAGTCTCGTCAATCTCCGCCTCCCTTGGTCGACTCATGTTTTGTGTATGGCCATTGACACGCTAAAGTCATCCATGGTACCTAAAAAGAGAGAAATATAGAAGAGAAAAAAAAAAAAAATAAAAATGTTTAAATTAAGACTAATTTGATTGAAATTAATATTGGTAAATAATTATTAAATTAATTCCCAAGAACGCATTGCTTAAAAACTTGTTGATCGATTTTCAGAATCAATGAATACGCAAGTATACACTATCAACAAGTAATAAAGTGAAAGTAGAGTATCGTTCCCACGAGGAATTATTTAATAAAAATTACCAATTACTAACTTTTAACCAAATCAATTTTATTTAAACAATAGCAAATTCTGAATTTTCTAATTAAGAAAACTAAATTAACTAATTAAAACTAGGTTACTTTATAAATGAATTCAAATAAATAAAGGCTAAGACTCCAATATCCCCAATTATGAACTATAAACCAATTATCCAATTATCCCAATTATTATGTCTCATCGAATTGTTAACAGAATTCTCAAATGCCAAAAGCCCCTCTCAAGTGATCATTTGCCTTCTATTTAATCCAGATTAATTTTGCTATATCTCTATGCAAAACAATTGAATTAAACTCGTTACAACCCCAATTCCTTATGTGTTACATGCGGCAAATAGATATTCTCATTCTATTCACAAACCTAATTATTCACTGTGCAAATAACTAAGTCACATATCACCATGCCCAGTTTTAACCCTAGAATTCCTTTCTCAATTCCTTCTAGAGTAACAAGGTAATTACTGATCAGATAATTAATCAATAAGCATAAGGCAAGATAAATAACTCATTTTGACACAAATAAATGGAATAAATTAAATAACTAATTTATCGCCATAAAAGGTTCAATTGAAATCTTAATGAAAGAGTTAGTTCATAATTAATGAATTAAAATCAAGAATCCACAATTGAATAGACATTAAAAGATAAAAGTAAGAGAAGAGAAGAGAATATAATCTGTTATCAGCAAATCTGATGTTCCCCTCTTGCTCTTGCTCTTGATCTTCAGTGTTCTTCAATTTGCTTCAATCTCCAATGGCTAATTAAGAACTAGGGTTTATGTTCTAATCTAATGGAGTGTATCTCTAGTCTAATCTATGTAATCTCTCCTTATTTTATGCCTTACATCATGTATTTATAGGTTACAAGTCCAATTTTTAGTTTTTGGAACAAACCCAATCCAATTTGGAGTCAAAAAGGTGTCAAAATCGCCCAAAACGCGCCTGTGCCATCACTAAGTTCCTTCCTCAAGACTTCAAATACTGGGCAATAATGTCGAGAATCTTCTCCCTAAATACCTTGGCCTGCAAAATAAGCTTTAAAATGGGCGCCCTTGCCGCTGCCACTTTTTCTGACATTTTCTGCTCCGACGTCTTTTGGGAAAATAACCATAACTTCTTCGTCCGAGCTCCGATTTCGATGATTCAAAATGTTACAGAAAGAGGAGAAGTAGATCTACAACTTTCATTCTTTGCGATTTTCGAAATAATGTCTGTAGAAATACTCAAATTGGTTCTGAAGTGACTATTGTGTTAATAGCTAGCCGAAAACGCGAATCTAGCCAGCCCGAACGTCGATCCATGTAACTTTTGTCCTAATTCCTACAAAACAACATAAAACATGCTTGAATAGACATAAACACTTAAAAAATAATCTAAAAGACTTGAGAACAACAATAAATTAAGCCCGAATGTATCCAATTCATGTGTATAAAACTCACTCATCAAATACCCCCAAACTTAAACCTTTGCTTGTCCTCAAGCAAAAACACAAAAGAACTAAAAATAAAAAAATAACTCAACTAAATGAATGCATATGCATAATCTACTTCCTAATATACCTACGAACCCAAAGTAATAAATCAAGATGATATATAGCAACAGCCTCAAAGATACCATTGGTACTCAAACAATATATCCAATCAATTCAAAATCCATAACTCTAACCAATTAGTCAACTCAAACCCGTCATCACCCATGTTGTGTGTGTGTGTGCTTGTTAACCATTCTAACCAACCACATTCAAGATAATCACATAACAAACTTCTTATAAGGAAAATTTAGGCCCAATTTAATTACTTTTGTGAACATGACAACTCCTAAGTTAAAACTAAGCAATTACCAAATCTAAGGGTAAATACAGGATTTATTTATACTTATTCAACCACGAGGAATTTTTACTCTTTCTCGTTTTATTCATTTTTTTTTTCATGGTCGTGCAATGTCTCATTCCATTAGGCTTTTCAAATGCCACCCTTAGCGAAGCTTTCAACCAACGACTCCTGCATCATATAAGACCTTAGGGCGCTTAGGTGTAAAGACAATTCCTCTGCATTTGCTCAAGTAACAAAGGCCACAAAATAAAACAAACAACCACGGTGTTTTTTTTTTTTTTTTTTTTTTCGGATTTTCTATTTTTTTTTCTCTTCATCAATTTTTTTTAGTATATATATCCCATAGATTCCCCCAAACTCAAGCTTTTACGTCATTCTAACCTCTACCGCCAGTTCACTAATTTCCTTAAATTTTAACAAAGATTTTCCCTCAGAAATAAATTATGAAACCCTTGAACCAAGTGGATTAAAATAGTTAAACTTTAAGTGCTAACCGGTTACATAAGTTTCGCAGACAGCTCAAATTATCATCATGATTAAAATTAGAACTCATCATCAATTATCAACACTGCTCAAGTTAACATGCAAAACCAATCTTATCATAGGCCGAAGCTAAGACCACACCAACCTATCACACATGATTCATGCAAAAAAAAATAAAAAAATGCAATTATACTACATGAACACATATATGCAAGATAACTATGAATATGCATAATACCATGTATTATATGCAACCTAAAAAAACATAATGCTAACACATTAAAAAAAAAATAACTACTATGTAGATAACTAACTATATGCAAGACGACACTAAAATGCCCCAAACTTAAACTAGACATTGTCCTCAATGACTGAAATAGAAAAAATTAAAGCAGAGGACTTTCCTAAAAATATAGCAATCTTCCTCCTTGTCCGCTAAGTTTGGAGAATAAGGCTAAGCACATGGAACAAATTGGGCACCACACTTGAATTTGACTTGAATAACTCAGAAACCATGATAGAAGCAATTTTATTAAATCCTAAATAAATGCAAATTCAAAACTACTAATATAAAACTTAATAAAACTAAAATAAAATTGAACTTGGGTTGCCTCCCAATAAGTACTTGTTTTATAGTCTCAAATGACTTCTTCAATTTCTCATCCAATTCCCTCATTTAAAATTGAGGAACCCTCCATCCATCAAGAATAATGTCTCTTTTGGGAGGTTCCCATTAGCAAAAACCCTTGAATTGAAGTCACTTAGCATGCTCTTTGTAGATAGGATCCCCATTAAGAACGCGACAAACCACTAGGTGTTTCCTCCATTATGTCGATGATCGATTAGGGCATCAAGCTTAATAAACACAATGGAACCTTCCTCTATCTTCTCCTTTTCATCCCACCACGACTCCATTAACTGTATTTAGCTCTTACGTCACCAAGAGCTTTGCCAACGACACGACTTCCAATTGGGCATGGTTTTGCAAAACCGCCCGGATTCTTGAACTTTGGTGGAGGAGGCACATGGGATACTAATGAAATTGGCTCATCTTCGTTGGTACTCAAAGTTAGATCTTTGTCGATCTCTCTTTTCTTGGTCCCCAAGTCTTTTCTCTCTTTCAACATCTATATCATTTGGCACATCCGGTTGCAGATTTGGTTTGGAGTTCACCATCGGCCCTGTAATTTATGTCATAGAGCCAAGTGTATTGAGGACGATTGTTCAACGATGTGCTATCTCGCCCCAATTGATTTTCCAGATTCTTGATCGATGCATTCGACTTTGTATACTCAAATTCCATTTGATTAAATTTCTTTTCATGTTCCTCGTGTTTTTTTCAGAAGCTTTAATAACTTTTTCCAAGGCTTCTTCCCAATTTGAATGTTCTTCCTGTTGTAGTGGAGATGGACACGAGAAATCCGGTGGGTATGTTGGACTTGGAGCATTAAATTGATCTTGATTGATACTCCATGAAAAATCCTGGTGATACCCCCAATCCTGATGATAGTTGTTGGGATTCACATAATTATTGGGGTAATCACCACCATACTGTACCGGCTCGAAACTGATGGCGCATTGATGACTCATATGATTTCTAGCACAATAATCACAAGTAACCGCCACACATTGATGATGTTGAGCTTCAAAAGCTTCAAACATCCTCGAAAGTGTCTCCATCTGTGCTGATAATGTAGAAAGTTTCTCGAGTCTATCAATCTCCGCTCCCTTGGTCGACTCCATGTTCGTATGGCCATTGATACGCAAAGTCATCCATGGTACCTAAAAAAGAGAGAAATATAGGAAGAGAAGAGAATGAAAATTAAAATAAAAATGTTTAAATTAAGACTAATTTGATTGAAATTAATATTGATAAATAATTATTAAATTAATTCCCAAGAACGATGCAAAAAAAACTTGTTGATCGATTTCGCAATCAATGAATACGTGCAAGTATACACGGTCAACAAGTAATAAAGTGAAAGTAGAGTATCGTTCCCACGAGGAATTATTTAATAAAAATTACCAATTACTAACTTTTAACCAAATCAATTTTATTTAAACAATAGCAAATTCTGAATTTTCTAATTAAGAAAACTAAATTAACTAATTAAAACTAGGTTACTTTATAAATGAATTCAAATAAATAAAGGCTAAGACTCCAATATCCCCAATTATGAACTATAAACCAATTATCCAATTATCCCAATTATTATGTCTACTGAATTGTTAACAGGAATTCTCAAATGCCAAAAGCCCTCTCTCGAGTGATCATTTGCCTTCTATTTAACCCAGATTAATTTTGCTATATCTCTATGCAAAACAATTGAATTAAACTCTTCAACCCCAATTCCTTATGTGTTACATGCTATAAATAGATATTCTCATTCTATTCACAAACCTAATTATTCATGTGCAAATAACTAAGTCACATATCACCATGCCCAGTTCTAACCCTAGAATTCCTTTCTCAATTCCTTCTAGAGTAACAAGGTAATTACTGATCAGATAATTAATCAATAAGCATAAGGCAAGATGAACAACTCATTTTGACACAAATAAATGGAATAAATTAAATAACTAATTTATAGCCATAAAAGGTTCAATTGAAATCTTAATGAAAGAGTTATTTCATAATTAATGAATTAAAATCAAGAATCCACAATTGAATAGACATTAAAAGATAAAAGTAAGAGAAGAGAAGAGAATATAATCATTGTCAAGAACTCGATGCTCCCTCTTGCTCTCTCGCTCTTGATCTTCAATGTTCTTCAATTTGCTTCAATCTCCAATGGCTAATTAAGAACTAGGGTTATGTTCTAATCTAATGGAGTGTATCTCTAGTCTAATCTATGTAATCTCTCCTTATTTTATGCCTTACATCATGTATTTATAGGTTACAAGTCCAATTTTTAGTTTTGGAACAAACCTAGTCCAATTTGGAGTAAAAAATGTGTCAAAATTCGCTCAAATCGTATTTAGGCCATCACCAAGCCCTTCCCCAGTGCCCCAGCGCTGGGCACGACACTGAGAATCTGCTCCTAAGCACCCCGGCGCTGCAATTAAGCCTAAAATGGGCGCCCCGGCGCTGCCACTTTTTCTGACATTTTCTGCTCCAACGTCTTTTGGCAAAATGGCCATAACTTCTTCGTCCAAACTCCGATTTCGATGATTCAAGATGTTCCGGAAAGAGGAGAAGTTGATGTACAACTTTTGTTCTTTGAGGTTTTAAAAATAAGGTCTGTAACAATACTAAACTTGGCTCTAAAGTGACTATTGTGTAAATAGCAAGCCGAAAACGCGAATCTAGCCAGCCCGAACGTCGATCCATGTAACTTTTGTCCCAATTCCTACAAATCAACATAAAACATGCTTGAATAGACATAAACACTTAAAAACTAATCTAAAAGACTTGAGAACAACAATAAATTAAGCCCGAATGTATCCAATTCATGTGTATAAAACTCACTCATCAAATACCCCCAAACTTAAACCTTTGCTTGTCCTCAAGCAAAAACACAAAAGAACTAAAAATAAAAAAAATAACTCAACTAAATGAATGCATATGCATAATCTACTTCCTAATATACCTACTGAACCGAGTAATAAATCAAGATGATATATAAGAACAGCCTCAAAGATACCATTGGTACTCAAACAATATATCCAATCAATTCAAAATCCATAACTCTAACCAATTAGTCAACCCAAACCTGTCATCACCCATGTTGTGTGTGTGCTTGTTAACCATTCTAACCAACCACAGTTCAAGATAATCACATAACAAACTTCTTATAAGGAAAATTTGGGCCCAATTCAATTACTTTTGTGAACATGACAACTCCGGTTAAAACTAAGCAATTACCAAATCTAAGGGTAAATACAGGATTTATTTATACTTTTATTCAACCACGAGGGCATTTTTGCTCTTTCTCGTGTTTTTTTTTCATGGCTGTGCAATGTCTCATTCCATTACGCTTAATGATTGCCACCCTTCATGAGCTTTCAACCAACGACTCCCTGCATATATATAAGACCTTAGGGAGCTAGGTGTTAAGACACCTTCAAGCGTACTCCTTTTCAAGTAACAAAGGCCCCGAAACAAAACTTACCACGATTCAATAATTATTGCGTTAATATTTTATATTATTGTTATTTCAATAATTGTCACTGCACAGTATTTCCCATTATCAGATCAATAATTCATATTATTTGAATAATATTATTAGATAACATTATTGGCAATGTCTAGAAAGTTCTGTCAAGGAGAGGTTTGGTCACCTAATTGCGCGCCAGTAAGGAGAAATCCTTATTGGAAAGCCCTCTCTTTCCTGGAAACGGCCTGGTTGCCATAATGGTGATTCTGTAATATTATTTGTTAATAACTAATTATTGATTTATATGACAAGGAAATATTTATTTGATGTGGATATAAATGATGGATTTATTTATTTTATGTGGATATAAATGATGGATTTATTTATTTTATGTGGTTATAAATGAAGGAATTAATGTTGAGGTGTTTTATCAGTATTTTGTCGGTGTGAAGGTATTAAAAATCATCCGTTTGTGGATTTCAGATATTTTTTTTTGGAATTTTGAAAAACTCAAAGCTACAAAGTTGTAGAGAATTCGATTTCGTGTGGAATGGACATAAAATTCGTATTTTTCTGATAAACGGGCTATTTTTATGAATTACTGAAGTTTCGGAAAATAAAATAATTTTAATTAAATATTTGGTGGGACCCACTTTTGTTTTAAAACATGTGGGCTGCTAATTTTTCAAAATTGGCTGGTCTTGGTTGGCAACTTGGTTAGTGAAGGTTGGCGTAGAAGAAAGAAAAAGAATTAATAATATTTTATTCCTTTGGCGTTCTAGCATTTTCCTATAAATAGACGCTTAGGTTAGAATTGAAAATCACACCAGAATCAAGTTTTCGTTCTCTCTAGATT
This sequence comes from Panax quinquefolius, assembly GCA_020205615.1. NCBI lineage: Eukaryota > Viridiplantae > Streptophyta > Magnoliopsida > Apiales > Araliaceae > Panax > Panax quinquefolius. Next base: position 112,168,164 of record CM035156.1, read on the forward strand.
ATCGAGCGTATTTTTGTGAGTATTTAAATACTTTGAGAGTTGTTGTTCGGTACAAGCTTCATTCGGCTTTATATTCGATATTCCGATCAGAGGTACTGTTATTTTGAGGTAAGGGATGTTATTTTCTTCTTAAATGATATTATTTTCTTCAATATCATTATGCCGAAATATTGGTTTGAACTTTTTAATCAAATTTGGAACTTTTTATGTCGGGGTTACTATTCACGTATACGACACTATTCACGTATATGGCACTATTCACGAATACGACACTATTCACCGAAAAATGAAAATTTTCCTTTTTATCCAAGATGTCTATTATGGTTACTATCTTTGATTGTATCCATTTTTTGATCTTTATTTTTGAATTCTGCTTCAAAATTGGTTATTATGGAGTATTATTAATCTTGGATAAACTGTAATATAAATCCCTAATATTCATCCTTCTGTCACACTGGATTTGTTTTCTTTAAAATATTTTTCATCATTCTCAGTCTTAAATGATGATGTTACTGAATATCTTTGGCCTGTAGTGCAAAGATGAATGTTTAACTGATGAATATCTTTCGCCCATAGTGCAAAGATAAATAGGTGTTGAGATGAACATGACTGACTGGTGGAACTAATACATATCTTTGGCCTGTAGTGCAAAGATGAATATTTGATTAAAGATGTATATTGATTGTTGTTACAGGGATAAAATATTGATGATGGACTTTTAAATCTTAGAAGATGGTAGAACTCATTCTCTACGTGACTCTTCTAATGGATTGTTTGCTTCATTCAATTTATTGATCTAAAACTTATTATCATTATATTTTATCATATTTTTTCCTGTTGAGGACTAATGATAATTTGTTGTATATTATCTTAGTCATAATATTCTTCTTGGGCTAGTTGAGCTCTCCTTTTCCTTTTGTTCCATTTTTCTTCTCAGGAGGTGAGAACATAGCAGGATCTAGTCGGGGTATGGAGTGATGGTTCTAGAAAGTTGTTGTAGCAGTCCTCCCTATTTCTATAAAATAGTGTATGAATAATTGTAATAAGGACTTATTTGAGTGTGGATATTGTCTAGAAGATAATATTTGTATTTAAACTCACAGTATGTGTTGTCGTATTTTACATGGCAATTGTATTATTGAAGTTGTAGTTTGCTTTCTGTACCACGTATTTGGCCACTCAGAATGAGTGTTGTATACCTATTTTGGGTGCGTCACAGTTGGTATCAGAGCTCAGGGATATCGGGGAATAGAACTAAGAGGGGAGAGATTAGTAAATTGTGACAACCCGAAAAATCGGATTGTCCAGAATTTAAGATTTAAAGAATTAGTTATTAATAAAATGAATTTTATTAATACTATTCTGTGCTATGTGTTTATTGATCATTCTATAACCTAGAATTATTATTAATCGGGAGGATTCTGGCTACGAGCTAGACTGAACGAGTAAGAATTTTCATAACGAAAATAAAAATTTTTCGGGAACAAAATATTTCCGGAGAAAAAGACGAAATAGGCACTATTCGCCCGACAAAACCCTAAGGGTTATGGTTTGAATAACCTAAGCCTTTCCGAGAGTTCAGTATGTCGAAATGACATTCCGTCAAAAGATTTGATGATAATATATCATGAAAAGTTATGTCGATAAAAGTTTTTCTCGAAGAACGTGCAAAAATCAGACGAAATAAAAATGACAAAAGTACTGTAATGTACTTTTCATTTGTTTATCTATGTAACACTCCAGAATTTTTAATTGTTAAATTAAATATTTGTTGAATTATATAAGTATTTAATGGGTGTGTTTATGGTTAAATTTTAATTGTTCAAATTTGATTCGATTTGGTTAATTATTTGTTAAATAAATAATTAAGGAAATTAATTATTTTATTCTAATTTAATTTAATTATTAAATTAGAGAGTTTTGATTAAATTAATTATTATATTTTAATTTGAATTTGTAATTAGAAGGATGTGTTAGTTGATTAAATAAAGTTATAATTATATAGAAAATTATAATTTGGTTGTATTGATTTATGTGTTAAAAGTAATTTAATAAATTGTTAATTTGATGGTGTTGATTTATGTGTTAAAGTTATTTAATAATTTGTTATTAGAATTAATTTAATTAATTAAAGGTGTGATAAATAACCTTTTATAAAGGAGTTATTAAAATAACTTAAAGGAGTTTAATTGTTTTTTTGCCAAACAAGGCCTATTGCTATTAAGTCTTTAATCTAATTATGTTTTACCAAACAAGGCATAAGGAATAAATGATTATATTTTTAGTAAGTAACCAAACAAGCCTTATGACTTTTGATTTTCAAAATTTGTATAACTGATATCAGTTATACTTATATTTATATTTATATTATATAATTAATATATATTATATCTTATACGTTATATTTTTAATACGTAAGATTAGAATATAGGGGTAAAAGAGAAAAAGAGAGTTTACAGAGAGAAAAGAAGAGAGGATTGGGAGAAGGCTAAAGAATTTGATAAATGAATTGGGGAGAAGAAGCTTGATAATCAAAGGATAGCCATTATCTTCCAACTCTAAGGTATCATCTAAACTCTGTTATTATTTTTCTTTTCAAAAGTTATAGTTGTATTCTCTCTCTCTCAATTTTCTGTATAAAAGCTTTGTAGAAATTTAATTAATTGTTATGTATGTGGCTTTATATGATAAACTAGTGTTGTAAAACTATTTTCATAAGTTATATACGAGTAGAGTCAATGAAGTTATGATATGTATGTAATTTGTGAAGAATACAATTTTACAGAGAGTTTATGTGAATGAATATGGTTTAGTTTAAGATAGAAATTAAGGGTTAATTAGTTGTTTAGTTGATAAATTGACTATTGAATTTGATAGAGTATGTATAAATATTGATAGAGTGCTTTGAATTAACTTTTTTGGTTCAAAAACAAAATCACGGTGTTGATTTTCATTGAAAACATCAAAAAGTACGTTTTTATCAAAAACAGTGAAGTTGGTTGTTTTAAATTCGTTGTTTATGTTGTTTTATGGGTAGAAACATGTTAAGAGTCTTTGAATTATATTTATATGAAGTCTCTATATGAATTACTTGATAATTAGGCTGTTAGAAAGTAGCTTGTAGGCCAAAATTAGCTTTTTGCTCATCTTGTATTTCAGAAGGTCTGTCTTTGAAATCTCTGCGATTCAATATGTAACCTAGAAGTACATTTATAAGCGCCATATACACCAGTATACCATTACATGCATGTGACCTCGTAATTTAATTCTCGTGTCATTAATACCATCATCATTGCTAGCAGAATACCGAACCACAATATAAATTGTGAAATGCATGGCATGAGTGAGTTAAGCGAATGGTCCATGACGATTGTACTTTTTGTACTCAAAATCTAAAGGAATTGTTATGTGTTAATAGTAGGACTGTTAAGTTATGATTTCAGTATTTCTATACCATGAATGAGCATGTTATTAACAATTAACTTGTTTTATAACGTGATTATGTGATTAAAAATCAATTCTTACACGATGAGTGTACTTAGTTATGTTTGTAAAGTGGTAGTGACTAACTATGTCATAATGACATATGTATATAGGATATTGTGATTCGAATTGTTTGGTTTAATCTATGAGCAATGCAAGTTCTCTAATCCATTATCTTGTTGAACCAATTATTGTTTCCAATTCGATTACAATATAATGATGCAAGGTTTCTAAAACTTTAATTTTGATATTGAGTAAGTTATTCTTGTATTTAACTTGTTGTTTAGCATGCAAATTTATATATATAAATGTCGAACAGTTTTATCGTTCAAATTGCTATGCATGCTTAGTATTCAATTCTAAATAACCTTGGCTTAATACTGTTCAAGCAAGGTGTGTTATCGTTATTTAAGGTGTATGCTATTAGATTATTCCTAAATCATGATTTTAATTTATCATGTCGATTCAATTATGATTATTCTATAATATGATGTTATTAGTTTTATTCAACTAATCCTTAGTTGATGTTCGTTGAATTCCAAATTACCTTGAAATGTATCCAAACCAAACTCACTTTGGTGCGGACTTGTACTCTAAATACTGAGATGAACAACCCTATTATTAGGAGTAATTTACGCTTAGCGTTGAAATGTTTGTGCACAATACATTGTATGAAGGGTTGATCCCCCTAAGTACGAGGAGTCCCTATAGTCTTATGACTGTTAAAGTTTAAGTTGAAAAATTACTTATAACTATGGACATAGTTCGAGGTATTAGGACCCTCAGTTATATACTTTAGATGTTGATAACTCATATTGTTTACTTCTATCGAGCCTATTATTTGACAGTTGTTGTAAAGATTTTTCCATTCATTGTTGTTTCCAAGTTAGCTTTGTTTGCTCACTCTTGCTTATATAACTATTATAGTTAAGGATGAGAATGTTGATGTACCTAGCACTAGTAAGGGGAAAGGAAAGATGAACAAGTATTGAAGGCTTGTAATATGTTAATATTTTATTATCAGTCTTAATTGAATGGTTGTAATGAAGTTTATTAATTTTTCCGCATTTGAATGATTGTATTTAAAGGTTAGACAACCTGGGAGATTTTATTATGTAACCCTTTAATGGGGAAGGATTTTATTTTTCAATTTTACTGTGATTGGGTAGTTAGATATGAATGTTTGATTAAGTGAACACCAAATCCTGTGGGAATGAAGTACCTGGGTTTGGGGGTGTCACAAGCTACGTTAGGGGAAAACTTGAAGGAAAACGCTTGACACCAAAAAGTTTTTTTTCAGTTTTTCCGAAATCCGAAGAATACGTAAAATTTAATCGGTAAAGGAAAGACGAAATATCTAAAAATATTTGGATTCCGAGAATCGCAGTTTTCGAATTGTCGGACGAAACCCGAAAGATGGAACCACGAAACTTAAGGGCTAAGCAGACTTGAGGGCTAAGTTAACTTAGTCCTTAAGCCTTGAATAGTAAGGAGGTTAGGGAGGGAGAAATGACTAAAATGCCCCTAGCCTTGGTTTTCTATATAAACAAGCCTTAAGCTCATTTGTTTGGATTCTTGAAAATCCTACAATTTAAGAGAGAGAGAGAGAGAGAGAGAGAGAGAGAGAGTTCGGATGGGAGGAAGAAGAGAAAAGAAAGAGGAAAAGTTGGCTCGTGAGCAAACTTTATCCGACGGAAGGAGATCAAAGGAGAAAGGTAATCCGAAACCTATTCTCTTAGAAATTTTCTTTAAGTTTCTATGTTCAAAAACATAGATTAATGAGAAGAAGGAGTAAAAGATCTTGAGAATGAATTCATATGGTTGAAATCGTAAGAAAATGAAGAAATAAGACTTAAAAGTTTATTTTATAAATTTCTTAAGGAAGTATAAGATTCGTAAGGATTTTGAGCGATCTGAATAAATCTTATGATGAGTAGATAAAATAAGTAAGGAATGATATTCTATAACATCAAATTCCAAGAAAAAGTGAAATCGTAATCTAAAATATCGATTAAAAATGAAGAACAAACGAAGAACACGCGAAGAACACGAAGAATGTTGTTGATAGACAAATTTAAAACCATCGTAGGATAATTGTTGTTGATGGACAAGTTTAAAACCATCGCGTATAAGTTAGTTGCTTATTGCTTGGTTAGGAACGTTAGAAACGTTCATAAAGAACGGATTAAAACTTAGCTATAACGAAGTTATGGTGAAAATTTTGTAAAAGAAGAACGAGAATTAGAAAGTTAGTAAATGAACCCGAACGTGTAGGGTTTCACATGAATATAAGAGAACATATAAAATGTGAGTCATGGATGCAAGAACGAATGAATTCCATGTTCGGATGACCGAATTACGGATGAACGAACGAAGAACATTGAAAACGTAAAATGAATGAAGGGTGAAGATTAAGCCAATCAAAAGGCATGTTAGCTGATTCAGAACGAAGCTCTGTCCATGGGTAATAGTAGTACGTAAGATATGGGAGAAAATGGCTTTGGAACGACCTCGCTCTGTGTTATAAATGTGGGAAAGAGAGACATATCAGCCCAAACTGCCCAAAACAATCCAAGGTATGTTATAACTGTGGAAAGGAGGGCCATATAGCTCGAGAGTGTTCTGTAGCAAAACCAAGTTCAGCGGGGATGGTGACTCCAAAGGCTGTCCCGGATAAATCAAAATCAGCGGTTCTTGGAAGAACGTTTGTCGTGACTGGCCAAAACATGAGGAACCCAAACGAGGTGATCACGGGTAAACTTATCATAAACTCTTGCGAAGTCTATACCTTACTAGATACCGGTTCTACACATTCTTTTATCTCCCCTGCTTGTGCTCAACGTTTAAACTTGACTCCAGATAAATTAGACTTTGATTTATCAGTGGAGACTCCGTTAGGAGAAACCTTCGTTACATCTACAGTTTATAAATCTTGCTTGATCCAAGTTGGCACAATCACATTACCTTTTGATCTTATTTCTTTAAAGATACTTGCATTTGATGTGATTTTAGGAATTGATTGGTTAACTACTCATCATGCTAAAATTGATTGTTTTCGTAAGGTTGTTAGTTTTCATATTCCTAACCATCCTGTTATACGAATTCAAATAACTAAACCACTAAAATTAGTCACTGTTATATCAAGCCATAAAGCTATTCGTTTATTGAAAAACGGATGTCAAGCTTTCTTAGCCCATGTTATGGATTTGAACAAAGACAAGTCAGATTTGGATAATATTTCTGTTGTTAGAGAATTTCCTGATGTATTTCCTGAAGAACTTCCCGGTCTATCCCCAGAACGTGATGTTGAATTCTTTATTGACCTTGAACTGGGTACAAAACCCATTTCTAAAACCCCATATCGAATGGCTCCTATTGAACTTCAGGAGTTAAAAGTCCAACTACAGGAGTTATTAGACATCAATTTTATTCGTCCTTGTACATCTCCTTGGGGTGCTCCTATTTTATTCGTAAAGAAGAAAGACGGGAGTATACGACTTTGTATTGACTACCGTGTCACCATAAAGAATAGGTATCCGTTACCTCGCATTGATGACCTGTTCGACCAGTTGCAAGGAGCACAATTCTTTTTAAAGATCGAACTTCGTTCTGGATATCATTAGCTAAAGATTAAAACCGAGGATATTCCAAAGACTGCCTTTAGAACTCGGTACGGGCATTATGAATTCTTAGTCATGTCTTTTGGATTGACTAATGCTCCTGCTGCTTTCATGGATATGATGAACCGTGTATTCAAGGAATATTTGGATCAGTTCGTCGTTGTCTTTATTGATGACATCCTCATCTATTCCAAAAGTCGTAAAGATCATGAGCACCATTTGAAGCTGGTACTTGAAAGGCTTCGTGAAAACAAGCTATATGCCAAGCTGAAGAAATACGAGTTCTGGCTTGAGGAAGTAGCATTCCTTGGGCACATGATGTCAAAACATGGAATATCTATTGACCCGACGAAGATTGAAGCAATACAAAGTTCAAACAATCAAGTTGTGGACCAAGAAGCGTAGCTTTTTGGGCTTAGCTGGTTATTATCGGAGATTCGTTGAAGGATTTTCTCGAATCGCTACTCCATTAACTCAGCTGACTCAGAAAGATACAAAATTCGTATGGAGCGAGGAATGCGAGAAGATTTTCCAAGAGCTCAAGAAGAGACTCATTTCGGCACCTGTTTTGGCAATACCATCTAGTTCGGATGGATTTGTTATATACAGGGATGCTTCAGGCAAAGGGTTAGGATGTGTTCTCATGCAACATGGGAAAGTAGCCTATGCCTCATGTGACGCCCCCAAAATTAGGTATACATCACCCATCTTGGGTCGCCACTTACATGGTACAGAATTTAAATACAACTTATTAACATAAGCGCTGGTGTACAATACGACATAAAGCGTGAGTTTAAATACAAATATAAATCTACTAGATATTATATAAACTCAAAAAAAAAGTCCTCATTACAATTATTATCACACCATTTCACGAGAATAGTGAGGACTACTAATGCTATCTTCGAGGACCATCACTCGTTTCCCCGAGGCGCTCGTCCGGCTATATTCTCATTTCACAGAAGAAACGAAGAAAAGAAAAGGTGAGCTCAACTAGCCCAAAGAAGAAATATTATGACTAAGATAATGCGAATAAATTATCAATAGTCTTCAACAATGTTAAAGCGATAAAATATAATAGACAACCGGTTTAAGCTGCGAATGAATAAGCAATCCATTAAAAGAGTTAAGTAGAAAATAAAGTCTACTATCTTTTAGGTTTTAAAAGGTTTTTCATCAAGCATTAAAGTTTGAGACTAAGCTTTAATAAATATTCCACATCATCGAATCACCCCACTTTTCTGACCAAGGATATTCTTTAGTATCACGACCACAATTATTCATGCACTACGCGCCAAGAATATTTGTGTATTCATTAATGGTCATGATCATGCCAACAAGCATCACCAATGCACTACTACCCATCGAGGATTTTTATCACATCATTTGTAACATTACGATCGTGATTACCATAGAATAGTCTCTGGTCATAATCATACCAAGTCCATCTATGCACCTGTGCCACGAGATGACTTTCAACATAATATAAACATGAGGATGATGACAATGATATAAGAATTCAATAAAACAAGTTCAAGAATTATTTTATCCAGGAATTATTAACGTCCAAATTATCAACATGATCTTGTTTTTGTAGAGTAAAATTCAAGAATGATCGGAAGAATATTTCCATGAAAAGATCTTTGGATGAAACACAAATATCAAGGATATTCCACTAATTTCATGGAGTATAGAAGTCAAAGTTTTAACCAATTTGGGTATAATAAAGAATAGAATAACAAAAGAAATCACCATGCATGCGATAGACCCTTGCAGTGAGTTATTCCAACGAATAATAAATAATGGAACCGGTCCGCGTAAAGCGCATGCATGACGAGGATGTTCCAAAGAATAATAAAGAATGGAACCGGTCGGCGTAAAACACACAAAGCAGGATGTTCCAACGAATAATAATAATAAAGGCGGAAACCAGTCGGTGTAAAACACATGACGAGGATACAATGTAATAATAATAAAAAGGCGGAACCGGTCCGGTGTAAAACACACGACAGAGGATGTTCCAATGTAATAATAGAAGAATGTCACCAAGTATAGAATTAAAAGCATGTATATCTGAGTTATTCAGTAGAATAATAAGCAATGGAATAACAACAGTTCTCTTCATGAATAAGAAAGAATAACACCCCTTACATTTGGTAAGAGATTGAATCTTTACTGACATAGTAGTAGTAACAAAATACTCTTTTTTTTCTCTCTTATTCTCTCTATACTTTCTCTCTCTATAGCTTGAATGAATTAAGTGAAAAATAATGAAGCCCTAGGCCTCTATTTATAGAAGATTTCTAGCTTAGCACTTTAGTGTGAAAAGGCAAGTGGCTTGACGACTAATGATGTGAAAAAAAAAAGTGGTTTGGCCTTTGTAATGTGTGAAAACGACAAGTAGTTCGGACGCTGTAATGTGAAAGCGACAAGTGGTTCGACGCTTGTAATGTGAAACGACAAGTGGTTCGACGTCTGGTAAAGGTAATTACTATTAACGAAGGTAAATACTATTGACGAAGGAAAATACTATTCACAAGGGTAATTACTATTGACGAAGGTAATTACTATTGATGAGTAAATACTATTGTGAAGAGACTCTTAGATGATGACATATGAGCCCCCATAAAATAATCAAACTTACCACAAATTATTTTTTTTCATCAACACATATTTAATCTTTTAACAATTATTAATCATTTATAACTTGTCGTCTCAATTATTGATTTAATACTATAACATATTATATGATGATCTTTGTGACAATAATTGAATCAATAATATAAGAGATATGATGCAAAGCAATTCTTGTAGTAATAATTGAGCATAAATGAGTGACTTCTCACGTAAGCATCAATAATCAAATCGCAGCTACTACTGCAACCACGCGTATTATTGTATTTTTACCACCGGGTAGTTCAAGCAGTTTTAACAGTAACACCTCCGCCATTATTTTTATAAAATATTTTTTCGTTTTCTCAATACGACAATAATTACATTGTGGGGTCCACCAATGATTGAGTAGTTGTATGCGAATATTCCCTAACAAAAAGAATATTCCCAGACTAAAGCGAATATTTTATAACAACTTGCATACTTTGCAAAATTTATAAATATTACCCACAACTATAACATTATATCAAATTTATTCCATAATATTCAAAAATAATATTTATAGAAAAATTCATCTTTATTTATAAAAGTTGGGGTCTTACAACCTCCCCTTCTTATGAAATTTAGCCCTCGAAATTAGGGTACGTACCTGGTATGTCGAAGAGGTAAGGATACCTTGATTTCATTTTAGATTCTAACTCCCAAGTCATTTCCTCAACATCGTGGTTCCTCCACAAAACTTTGACTTGAAGTATAACCTTGGAGCGTAGAATATGTTCCTTCTTATCCAAAATTTGAACAGGAACCTCTTCATACGTCAAATCTTCCGCTATTTAAATCCGGTTCTAACTCAATAATATGGTTCGGGTCTTTCACATATTTATGTAACATAGATATGTGAAAAACGTTATGAACACGAGACATATTTGGCGGTAAAGCAAGTCTATAGGCCACAGTTCCTACTCGATCGAGGATTAAAAATGGACCGATGAATCGAGGATTAAGTTTTCCTCTCTTTCCAAATCTTGTAACTCCTTTCCATGGAGCAACTCTTAACAACACATGATCTCCTATATCGAATTCCACGTCCTTTCGATGAAGATCAACATAACTCTTTTGTCGATTTTGTGAGGTTTTTATACGTTGTCGGATCGTTTGAATCTTTTCCGTAGTCATACGTACCAACTCCGGTCCCAACAACGTTGCTTCACCCACCTCATCCCAACATCTTGGAGAAGCGACACTTTCTTCCATACAATGCTTGAATGGAGCCATGCCGATACTTGCTTGATAACTATTGTTATAGGAAAACTCCACCAATGGTAAGAACTTGTCCCAACTCCCTTGAAATCAAGGACACGAGTCTTAATAGATCTTCAAGAGTTTGAAAAGTCCTCTCCATTGTCCGTCCGATCGAGGATGATATGCCGAAGCTAAATCGTAAGTCTGTGCCCATAGCTTTTTTGCAAACTAACCCAAAATCGTGAAGTGAATCTTGGGTCTCGATCGTAAACTATGGATACTTAGGCATACCATGCGATCTTACAATCTCGTTTATGTACATCTGAGCAAGCGTTCAAGTGTATAAGTTTCTCGATTGGTAAGAAATGAGCGAGACTTGGTCAATCTATCAACAATGACCCATATCGCATCAATGCCTTGAGAAACCTTAGGAAGGCCGAACGAAATCCATGGTAATGTGCTCCCACTTCCATTACGGAATTTCAAGTGGTTGCAATGGACCTTTTGGTACTTGATGCTCGCTTTAACTCGTTGACAAGTTAGACACCTTGGGATAAACAGTGCTATCTCTCTCTTCATATTGCTCCACCAAAATGTATGACGAATATCATGATACATTTTGGTACTCCCAAGATGGATTGCAAATGGTGTGTTGTGCGCCTCCATCATGATATTATACTTTAAATCAGGGTCATTAGGAACACAAAGTCTGGAGTTGACTCGAAGTATTCCTTCTTCATCGATTCTTGCTTCCGGTATAGCACCTTCTTGCACTTTCTTCCTCATACGCATCAGCTCCAGGTCTGTAGCTTGAGCAGCTTTAACTTTATCGATTAAAGTCGGTTCTACTCGTATACTCGCTATCATCACATGCGCCCCTGAGTCTTTAACTCTATCTACATCCTTTGCAAGTCACACAAAATGGGCCTCGTTGACAATATCCTTTTCGACTTGCATATGATTTTCTACTCAATGCGTCAGCTACCACGTTCGCTTTTCCAGGATGGTATTGGATGGTATGATCATAATCTTTCAACAGTTCAAGCCAACGTCATTGTCGCATGTTGAGTTCCTTTTGAGTGAAGAAATATTTGAGGCTTTTATGATCCGTAAAGATCTCCACTTTCTCCCCATACAAGTAATGCCTCCAAATTTTAAGTGAAAATAATGTTTGCTAACTCTAGATCATGAGTAGGATAATTCCTCTCATATTCTTTGAGTTGTCGCGAGGCATAGGCTATAACTTTTCCATGTTGCATAAGAACACATCCCAACCCTTTTGCTCAAGCATCACTTGTAGATGACAAATCCTCCGAGGCAGATGGTATTGTCGTAACAGTCTTTGAAATAAGTCTCCTCTTGAGTTCTTGAAAACTCTTCTCACATTCTTCGCTCCAACCGAACTTTGTATCTTTCCGAGTCAGCTGAGTCAATGGAGTAGCGATTCGAGAAAATCCTTCCACGAATCTCCGATAATAACCAGCTAAACCGAGAAAGCTATGTATTTGGCCTTCGATTTAGGTTGTTCCCAGCTTTGAATAGCTTCAATCTTTGCTAGGTCAACAGATATTCCATGACTTGATACCACGTGCCCAAGGAATGCTACTTCTTCAAGCCAGAACTCACATTTCTTCAACTTGGCATAAAGCTTATATTCACGAAGCTTTTGGAGTGTCAGCCTCAAGTGTTGCTCATGATCTTCACGGCTTTTGGAATAAATAAGGATGTCATCAATAAAGACGACCACAAAGTGATCTAAATATTCCTTGAATACTCGGTTCATCATATCCATGAAGGCAGCAGGAGCATTAGTCAATCCAAAGGACATGACTAGGAATTCATAATGCCGTCGCATCGAGTTCGAAAAGCCGTCTTTGGAATGTCGGCTTGGTTCTAATCTTCAATTGGTGATATCCGAAACGAAGATCAATCTTTGAAAAGAATTTGGCTCCTTGTAATTTGGTCAAACATGTCATCAATACGTGGCAATGGATACCTATTTTGATGGTGACATGATTCAACTCCCGATAATCAATACAAAGTCGCATACTCCCATCTTTCTTCTTCACGAATAGAACAGGAGCACCCCAAGAGAGAAGTACTAGGACGAATAAAGCCAATGTCTAACAATTCCTGCGCAGTTGGGTCTTTAACTCCTCAAGTTCAATAGAGCCATTCGATATGGGGCTTTGGAAATAGGTTTTGTATCTTAGGGTTCAAGGTCGATACAAAATTCAATTTCACGCTCGGGGGTAGGCCAGGAAGTTCTTGGGAATACGTCAGAAATTTATTAACAATAGAAATATCGTTCAAAACCGGCGTATTTTTGTTTAAATCGTGGCATGAGCTAAGAAAGCTTGACATCCGCTTTTTTCAATAAGCGAATAGCTTTATGGCTTGAGATGACCGTGATTGATTTTAATGGTTTGGTCGTTTGAATTTGCATAATAGGTTGATTAGGAATATGAAAGCTAACAACCTTACGAAAACAATCAATTTTTGCATGATAAGTAGTTAACCAATCAATCCTAGAATCACGTCAAATGCAAGTATTTTTAATGAAATAAGATCGAGGTAATGTGAGGGCACCGATTTGAACCAAACAAGACTTATAAACATTGGATGTAATGAAGGTTTCTCCAAACGGAGTTTCCATGAGATAAGTCAAAGTCTAATTTCTCCGAGTCAAATTTAATCGATGAGCGCAAGTAGGAGAAATAAAAGAATGGGTAGAGCGGTATCAAATAAAGTATAGACTTCATTAGAGTTTATGATAAGCTTACCCGTGATGACCTCATTCGGATTCCTTGCTCTTTGGGAGGTCACAACAAACGCTCTCCCTTGCACTACCAGTTTTGAATTTTTTGGGATGGCCTTTGGTGCCTCCATCCTAGCTGAATTTGTCTTTGAATGGCACAAAATCGAGCTAAGTGACCTTCTCTTCCACAATTATAACATGCTTTGGATGGCATGACGCAGATTTGATCGATGTGTCCCTCTCCTCCGCATTTGAAGCATATGATAGGTGGTCTTTCTCCTTCCTTAACAATGAGTCTTTGGTCTTGCGTCTTTCCATCATTGTTGAATCTCCGTTTCTTGAAATGTCCATTCTTATTGTTTTGGGTACGATTACCACCAAAGTGGTTACCATATCCGCCCGTTGATTCCTCCACGCTTGTTGTCACCGCTCGATGACTACTCATTTGGTATTATAATTTTGCCGTAATTTGCTTCTTTTAGTTGTGTTGACTCATTATCGCGTTCCACTAATCGAGCCCTATTCACAACATCTGAATACAAACACACGGTTTATGAGAAATAAGATGTTGACGTATCTCCGGCTTCAAACCTCTTAAAAACATTCGCGCCATTCTCTCTTCATTATCCACAAGTGGGGGACGAACCGTGATAACTCCGCAAAGTTTGCCTCGTATTGCGACACTGGTCATATTGTTTTGTTCCAACTTGATAAACTCCACCTCCTTCATATGGCGAATACTTTCGTGAAAGTATTTGTCGTTGAACAGACTCCTGGAACTTCTCCCAAGATATCTTGATGCAATGAGTTGAGTACGTTTTACCGGTTCCCACCAAGATGTCGCCTCCGCGCAACATAAAGGCGTAAGAAGGAACCTTTTGCTCCTCGGAGCATCCCAAGACATCAAATATCTTGGTAATCTGCTTTATCCATGCTTCCGCTTAGAAGTGGTTTTGGCTCACCCTTAAACTCCGGTGGTGGTCGGCTCCTTGAATTGTTTAGCGGTGACCGCTCGAGAGTTTTCCGTGTTTCCACCTACGTTTTGGGATGAGAGTCGCTCGCCTTCTTGTTGCATAAATTGCATAAAGCCTCTCGAACATTTGATCATTCATCATTTGGTCGGTGTTGTTGTTGTTTGCATGAGGATTGTCGCCTTCACGATGCACATTATCACGATTATTGATATGTGGTGAATCAACGATCGCCTCGCTCCATTGCTATTCTCAACATTCTCAGATGTCATTTTCAGATACTGCCACAAAACAAAAGGTTAATTGACATGTAACAAATTATCCCTATCTTCTGACCAACCAATAAAATAGCACATAAACTTAGGTAGGTCATACTAGCGAAGGTATTCCCTCTCTCCCTCCTAGTACTATTCTCACATCTTAGCGGGGATCATATTCTAAGCTCGATACCAACTGTGACGCCCCCAAAATTAGGTATACATCACCCATCTTGGGTCGCCACTTACATGGTACAGAATTTAAATACAACTTATTAACATAACTGTCGTGTATAATACGACATAAACTGTGAGTTTAAATACAAATATCGTCTACTAGATATTATACAAACTCAAAAAAAGAGTCCTCATTACAATTATTATCACACTATTTCACGAATAATAGTGAGGACTACTAATGCTATCTTCGGGACCATCACTCGTTTCCCAGGACTCGTCCCGGCTATATTCTCATTTCAAGAAGAAACGGTGAAAGAAAGGGTGAGCTCAACTAGCCCAAGAAGAAATATTATGACTAAGATAATGCGAGAATAAATTATCAATAGTCTTCAACAATGTTAAAGCGATAAAATATAATGAACAACCGGTTTAATCAAGTAATGAATAAGCAATCCATTAAAAGAGTCAAGTAGAAAATAAAGTCTACTATCTTTTAGGTTTTAAAAGGTTTTTCATCACTGTTATAGCTGAGACTCAGCTTTAATAAATATTCCACATCATCGAATCACCCCTGCACTACGGCCAAGGATATTCTTTAGTATCATGACCACAATTATTCATGCACTACGGGCCAAGAATATTTGTGTATTCATTAATGGTCATGATCATGCCAACAACTGTCCACCAATGCACTACGGCCACTGAGGATTTTTATCACATCATTTGTAACATTACGATGATTGATTACCGAATAGTCTCTGGTCATAATCATACCAAGTCCATCTATGCACCACTGAGCCACGAGATGACTTTCAACATAATATAAACATGAGGATGATGACAATGATATAAAAATTCAATAAAACAAGTTCAAGAATTATTTTATCCAGAATTATTAACGCCCAAATTATCAACATGATCATTGTTTTGTAGAGTAAAATTCAAGAATGATCGAAGAATATTTCCATGAAAAGATCTTGGATGAAACACAAATATCAAGGATATTCCACTAATTTCATGGAGTATAGAAGTCAAAGTTTTAACTAACCTGGGTATAATAAAGAATAGAATAACAAAAGAAATCACCATGCATGCGATAGACCGCGACAAGCGGAGTTATTCCAACAGAATAATAAATAACGGAACCAGTCCCAAGTAAACGCAAAGCAGGATGTTCCAACAGAATAATAAAGAATGGAACCCGGTCACAGCGTAAAACACATGCATGAGGATGTTCCAATAGAATAATAATAATAAAGGCGGAACCAGTCCCGGTAAAACACATGCATGGATGTTCCAGCAGAATAATAATAAAGACGAAACCCGGTCAAGGTGTAAAAAACACATGCACGAGGATGTTCCAAGCAGAATAATAGAAGAATGTCACCAAGTATAGGGTAAACCGGCAGTATACAAAGTTATTCCGGTGAGAATAATAAGCAATGGAATAACAACAGTTCTCTTCATGAATAAGAAAGAATAACACCCCTTACATTTGGTAGGAGATTGAATACTGCAGCAGTGTAGTAACAAAATACTCTTTTTCTTTCTCTCTTATTCTCTCTATACTTTCTCTCTCTATAGCTTGAATGAATTCGTGAAAAATAATGAAGCCCTAGGCCTCTATTTATAGAAGATTTCTAGCTTAGCACCTGCCTTAGTGTGAAAAGGCAAGTGGCTTGAGCGACTAATGATGTGAAAAGAAAAGTGGTTTGATTTTTGTAATGTGAAAGCGACAAGTGGTTCGGCGCTCAGTAATGTGAAGCGACAAGTGGTTGACGTCGATAAAGGTAATTACTATTAACGAAGGTAAATACTATTGATTGAAGGTAAATACTATTCACAAGGGTAATTACTATTGACGAAGGTAATTACTATTATTGACGAAGGTAAATACTATCGAATGAAGAGACTCTTAGATGATGACATATGAGCCCCCATAAAATAATCAAACTTACCACAAATCATTTTTTTTCATCAACACATATTTAATCTTTCAACAATTATTAATCATTTATAACTTGTCGTCTCAATTATTGATTTAATACTATAACATATTATCTGAGATGATCTTTGTGACAATAATTGAATCAATAATATAAGAGATATGATGCAGCAATTACTGTAGCAATAATTGAGCATAGCTGAGTGACTTCTCACGTAAGCATCAATAATCAATACCGTGTGCTACTATGTAACCACGCATATTACTGTACTTTTACCACCGGGTAGTTCAACAGTTTTAACGGTAACACCTCCGTCGTTATTTTTATAAAATATTTTTGTCGTTTTCTCAATCCGACAATAATTCTGTTGTGGGGTCCACCAATGATTGAGCCGTTGTACGAATATTCCCTAACAAAAAGAATATTCCTCGACCAAACGAATATTTTATAACAACTTGCATACTTTGCAAAATTTTTAAATATTACCCACAACTATAACATTATATCAAATTTATTCCATAATATTCAAAAATAATATTTATAGAAAAATTCATCTTTATTTATAAAAGCTGGGGTCTTACACCTCACGACAACTCAAAGAATATGAGAGGAATTATCCTACTCATTATCTAGAGTTAGCAGTAGTCGTTTTCTCGTTGAAAATCTGGAGACACTACTTGTATGGGGAGAAAGTGGAGATCTATACGGATCATAAAAGCCTCAAATACTTCTTCACCCAAAAGGAACTTAACATGCGGCAACGACGTTGGCTCGAGCTATTGAAAGATTACGATCATACCATTCAATACCATCTTGGAAAAGCAAACGTAGTAGCTGACGCATTGAGCAGAAGATTGTATGCGGGTACGAATGCGATGTTGTTAACACAAAGACCCATTTTATACGATTTACAAAGGAAGGAGATTGAGTTAAAGACTCCAGGGACCCACGTGATGATGGCAAATATACGAGTAGAACCGACTTTAATCGATAAAGTTAAAGCTGCTCAAGCTACAGACCTGGGGATGATGCGTATGAAGAATAAAGTGCAAGAAGGTGCTATTCCGGAAGCAAGAATCGATGAAGAAGGAATACTTAAATTCAACTCCAAACATTGTGTTCCTAACGACTCTTCCTTGAAGCATAGAATCATGATGGAGGCACACAACACACTGTTTGCAATCCATCCTGGGAGTACCAAAATGTATCATGATATTCGACACACATTTTGGTGGAACAATATGAAGAGAGAGATCGCAGAGTTTATCTCGAGGTGTTTAACTTGTCAACGAGTAAAGGTGAAGCATCAAGTGCCAAAAGGTTCATTGCAGCCACTTGAAATTCTGGAATGGAAGTGGGAACACATTACCATGGATTTCGTTACAGGTCTTCCCAAAGTTTCTCAAGCCATAGATTCGATTTGGGTTATTGTTGATAGATTAACCAAGTCTGCTCATTTCTTACCGAAACGTGAGACTTATTCCCTTGAACGTCTTGCTTGTATGTACATGAATGAGATTGTGAGATTGCATGGCATGCCAGTATCCATAGTTTTGGATCGTGACGCAATATTCACTTCAAGATTTTGGGTTAGCCTACAAAAAGCTATGGGCACAGATTTACGATTCAGTTCAGCATACCATCCTCAAACGAACGGGCAATTGAAAAGGACTATTCAAACCCTTGAAGATCTATTAAGACTCTGTGTACTAGATTTCAAAGGAAGTTGGGATAAGTACTTGTCACTGGTGGAATTCTCCTACAGCAACAGTTATTAAGAAAGTATATGCATGGCTCCGTTCGAGGCGTTGTATGGACGAAAGTGTCGTTCTCCAGTATGTTGGGACGAGGTGGGAGAAGTAACGTTGTTGGGACCAGAATTAGTACGCATGACTATAGAAAAGATCCAAATGATTTGACAACGTATTCAAACCTCACAAGATCGACAAAAGAGTTATGCTGATCTTCATCGAAAGGACATGGAATTTAATATTGGAGATCATGTATTATTATGTATTGCTCCATGGAAGGGAGTTACAAGATTTTCGAAGAGAGGAAATCTCAATCCACGATTCGTTGGTCCATTTGAGATTCGTGACCGAATAGGAAATGTGGCCTATAGCTCATATTACCTCAAAGCATGTCTCGTGTTCATAATGTTTTTCATATATCTATGTTTCGTAAATATGTGAAAGACCCAAACCACATTATTGCGTTAGAACCAGACGAGATAGCCGAAGATTTAACGTACGAGGAGGTACCTGTTAAGATCTTGGATAGAAAAGAGCATGTCTTACGCACCAAGGTTATACCATAAGTTAAGGTTTTGTAGAGGAACCATACTATTGAGGAAATGACCTGGGAGATGGAATCAGAAATGAAAGCGAGGTACCCTCACCTTTTCGAAACACCAGGTACGTACGTCAATTTTGAGGAAGAAATTTCATAAGGAGGAGAGGTTGTAAGACCCCAACTTATTATGAATAAATTTGAATTTCCTCTATTTATTGTTTTGAAATAATAAGGAATTAATTTGATATAATGCTCTGGTTATGGGTGAAATGTGCAAATTTTGCAAAATAAGTAAGTGGTTATAAAATAATCATTGTTGTCGAGGAATATTCGTTTGGTCGTGGAATATTCTTTTTTTGTGAAGAATATCAAATTGACCTGGTGCTTGATCATTTGTGGGCCCCATAACGGAATAAGCGCTTCGGATGAAGAAAATGACAAAGTTTGAGTTTTTATAAATAACGACGTAATTGTTACCGTTAACACTATTGGATTACACGGTGGTTAAAATATAGTAATCTGGCGTGCACAAGAGCGATGCTTACGGTATTTGCGCAGTAATTGTTGAATTATTAATTCTTATGTAAGAAGGCACTACTCGATAAGTGTTACGATAATTCTGCATTCAATATTTTATTTTATTGATTCAATAATTCTTTGCGTTGATATTTTATATTATTGTTGTTTCAATAATTGTCGTGATGATATTTCCCATTATCAAATTAATAATTCATATTATTTGAATAATATTATTAGATAACATTATTGGCAATGTCTAAGGAAGTTCTGTATAGAAAAGGGGTTTGGTCATCTAATTGCGCGCTAGTAAGGAGAAATCCTTATTGGAAAGCCCCATCTTTCTTGGGAATGGGCTGTTTGTCATAATGGTGATTCTATAATATTATTTGTTAATAACTAATTATTGATTTATATAATAAGGAAATATTTATTTGACGTGGATATAAATGATGGATTTATTTATTTTATGTGTTTATAAATGAAGGAATTAATGCTGAGGTGTTTTAGCAGTAGTTTGTCGGTGTGGAGGTATTAAAAATCATCCGTTTGTGGATTTCAGATATTTTCTGTTTGGAATTTGGAAAAACTCAAAGCTACAAAGTTGTAGAGAATTCGATTTCATGTGGAATGGAAATAAAATTCGTATTTCTCTGATAAACAGACTATTTTCTATGAATTACTGAAGTTTTGGAAAATAAAATGATTTTTATTAAATATTGGGTGGGACCCACTTTTTGTTTTAAAACATGTGGGCTGCTAATTTTTCAGAATTGTCTGGTCTTGGTTAGCAACTTGGTTGGTGAAGGTTGGTGTATAAGAAAGAAAAAGAATTAATAATATTTTATTATTTAGTCTCCTTTGGCGTTCTAGCATTTTCCTATAAATAGACGCTTAGGTTAGAGTTGAAAATCACACCAGAATCAAGTTTTCTTTCTCTCTAGATTATCAAGCATATTTTTGTGAGTATTTAGATACGTTGAGAGTTGCTATTCGGTACAAGCTTCCTTCGGCTTTATATCCGATATTCCGATTAGAGGTACCACTATTTTGAGGTTAGGGATGTTATTTTCTTCTTAAATGATATTATTTTCTTCAATATCATTATGCCGAAATATTGGTTTGAACTTTTTAATCAAATTTGGAATTTTTTGTGTCGGGGTTACAATTCACGTATACGACACTATTCATGAATACGACACTATTCACTAAAAAATGAAAATTTTCCTTTTTGTCCAAGATGTCTATTATGGTTACTATCTTTGATTGTATCCATGTTTTGATCTTTATTTTTGAATTCTGCTTCAAAATTGGTTATTATGGAGTATTATTGATCTTAAATAAACTGTAATATGAATCATTAATATTCGTCCTTCTGTCTCCCTGAATTCATTTTCTTTAAAATATTTTTCATCATCCTTAGTCTTAAATGATGATGTTACTGAATATCTTTGGCCTGTAGTGCAAAGATGAATGTTTAACTGATGAATATCTTTGGCCCGTAGTGCAAAGATGAACAAGTGTTGAGATGAACATGACCGACTGGTGATACAAATAAATATCTTTGGCCTATAGTGCAAAGATGAATATTTGATTAAAGATGTATATTGATTGTTGTTACAGGGATAAAATATTGATGATGAACTTTAAAATCTTAGAAGATGGTAGAACTCATTCTTTACGTGACTCTTCTAATGGATTGTTGTTTCCGCTGCATTTGTTGATCTAAAACTTGTTGTCTATTATATTTTATCAGATTTTTTTCCTGTTGAGGACTAATGATAATTTGTTGTATATTATCTTAGTCATAATATTCTTTACTGGGCTAGTTGAGCTCACCCTTTTCCTTTTGTTCCATTTTTTCTCTCAGGAGGTGATAACATAGTAGGATCTAGTCGGGGTATGGAGTGATGGTTCTAGAAAGTTTTTGTAGCAGTCCTTAGTATTTCTGTAAAATAGTGTATGAATAATTATAATAAGGACTTGTTTGAGTGTGGATATTGTCTAGAAGATATTATTTGTATATAAACTTACAGTATGTGTTGTCGTATTTTGCACGACAATTGTATTATTGAAGTTGTAGTTTGATTTCTGTACCATGTATTTGGCGACTCAGAATGGGTGTTGTATACCTATTTTGGGAGCGTCACAAAAATAATATGACTATATCGTAGTACGAGGCTAAGTTTGCTGAGTTATCCCGGTTTGCATCCCATTTGGTTGATAATGAGGAGCGAATGACGCGAATGTTTCTGCGAGGTTTAAAACCCAAAATATGTCAACACCTCATTTCTCACAAACTTTACTTGTATTCAGATGTTGTGAATAGGGCTCAGTTATAGCAGCCAGCAAAACGATAATAATAGGGGTAGCAGTCATCGAAGCGGTGACAACAAACGTGGAGGAAATCAACATGCCAGAAATGGTAACCACTTCGGTGGTAATCCTGGCCAAGATAATAGAAGTGGAAATTTCAAAAAAAAAGATTTAATAATGATGAAAAGACAGCAGCACCAGCACCTATTTTCAAGGAAGGAGAACGACCATAGGTCGTATGCTACAAATGTAGAGGGGAGGGACACATCAGTCCAAACTATACACAGTAACCTAAAGCGTGTTACAATTGTAGAAGAGAAGGTAACCTAGCTCAATTTTGTCGTGTAGTGAAGTTATGTCTAGATGGGATGAAAACACCAAAGGCTATCCCAGACAAGTCAAAGCCAGTAGTTCAAGGGAGAGCATTTGTCATGACCTCCCAAAAAGTGAGGAACTCGAATGAAGTTATCACGAGTAAGCTAATCATAAACTCTTGCAAAGTCTATACCTTATTTGATACCGGTTCTACCTATTCTTTTATTTCACCTACTTGCACTCAAAGTTTAAATTTGACTTAAGAGAAATTAGACTTTGACTTATCTATTGAAACTCCGTTGGGAGAAACCTTCATTACATCCACTATTTATAAATCTTGTTTGATTCAAATCGGCACCCTCACGTTACCTATCGATCTTATCTCTTTGAAAATACTTGCATTTGATGTGATTTTAGGGATTGATTGGTTAACTATTCATCATGCTAAAATTTATTATTTTCGTAAGGTTATTAGCTGTAATATTCCTAACCAACCTATTATATGAATTCAAGAAACCAAACCACTAAAGTCAATCACTGTCATATCAAGCCATAAAGCCATTCATTTATTAAAAAATGGATGTCAAGCTTTCTTAGTACATGTCACAGATTTAAATAAAAATACGTCAGATTTCAATGATATTTCTATTATTAATAAATTTCCTGACGTATTCCCTGAAGAACTTCTTGGCCTACCCCCAGAGCGTGAAATCGAGTTTTGTATTGACCTTGAACCTGGTACAAAACCCATTTTCAAAACCCCATATCGAATGGCTCCTATTGAACTTCAGGAGTTAAAAACCCAACTGAAGGAGTTATTAGACATCATTTTCATTCGTCTTAGTAAGTCTCCTTGGGGTGATCCTGTTCTATTTGTAAAGAAGAAAGATGGGAGTATACGACTTTGCATTGACTATCGGGAGTTGAACCATGTCACCGTAAAAATAGGTACCCGTTGCCTTGTATTGATGTCCTGTTTTGACCAGTTGCAAGGTGCCAAATTCTTTTCAAAGATCGATCTTCATTCCGGATATCATCAATTAAAGGTTTAAACTGAAGACATTCCAAAGACTGCTTTCAGAACTCCGTACGGGCATTACGAATTCCTAGTCTTGTCTTTTGGATTGACTAATCCTCTTGCTGCCTTCATGGATATGATGAACCAATTATTTAAGGAATATTTGGATCATTTTATGGTCATATTTATTGATGACATCCTCATATACTCCAAAAGTCATGAAGATCATGAGCATCACTTGAGGCTGATACTACAAAAGATTTGTGAAAACAAGTTATATGCCAAGTTAAAGAAATGCGAGTTCTGGCTTGAGGAAGTAGCATTCCTTGGGCACGTGATATCAAATCATAGAATATCTGTTAACCCAGCGAAGATTGAAGTAAGACAAAGCTGGGAGCATGCTAAGTCAGTAACCGAAGTACGTAGCTTTATAGGATTGGCTGGTTATTATCGAATATTCGTGGAATGGTTTTCTCGAATTGCTACTCCATTAACTCACCTAACACAAAAAGATACAAAATTCAGATGGAGCGAGGAATGTGAGAAGAGTTTTCAAGAACACAAGAGGAGACTCATTTTAGCACCTGTTCTGACAATACCATCTAGTTCGGAGGGATTTGCCATCTACGACGATGCTTTAGGCAGAGGGTTAGGATGTGTTCTCATGCAACATGGAAAAGTCATAGCCTATGCCTTACGATAACTCAAAGAATATGAGAGGAATTATCCTACTCATGATCTAGAGTTAGCAGCAGTCATTTTTGCGCTAAAGATCTTGAGACATTACCTGTATGGGGAGAAAGTGGAGATCTATACAGATCATAAAAGCCTCAAATATTTCTTCACCCAAAAGGAACTCAACATGCGGCAACGAAATTGGCTCGAGCTGTTGAAAGATTACGATCATACCATTCAATACCATCCTAGAAAAGCCAAAGTGGTAGCTAACGCGTTGAGTAGAAGATCATATGCGGGTACGAGTGCGATATTGTCAACTGTTGGGTAAAATCTAATTATGCACAACACACAAGTATACGTGGTCAACAATTAATATAATAGTAAGTAGAGTATCGTTCCCACATAGAATTAGTATGAATTTAACCCTCATAATTACCAGCCTTATATTACTCCAATTTTATTAAACTATCCAATTCAATGATTATAATTATTAAAAAACTAAAATTATTAAAAATACCAAACAATCAACAAATATAAAAACTGAATTCTTAAATAATTATTAGAGAATTAGGCTTACAACTTCACCCAAAGCTTCACTCTGATTATTTCCCTTAATTATAGTTTAATTCACTATTCCATTTTATTAATCAAGAACACTCAAGTAGAATTAGCCACCTCTCAATGAACTAATACCATATTAACTTAAATCCACAAATTAGATAGAATTAAGTTAAACACCTTAATTAACTAACTCACTATATCTCTATGTGAATTACAATCAAAGAAGGTTTAAGTTCATGTTATCTATTCGATTACATGCGATGTTAAAAATATCTCTACCCTAACATTCATCAAGATTCCATTCATTCACAGAATTCAAGAACACATGCTATATTAACTAAGTCTAAACTCGTACTTCCTGTCTCGAATCCATACAAGTCCACAAAGAATTGGTGATCAGGCAATTCATAAATTCAAGCATGGATTAATATAGATAAGCTGAGGAATAACTTATTAAACTGAAAATCAAAGTTACATAATCATCGTTCTACTTAAAGATCCATTATAATCCTAAAAAGTATTTTAGTTCATCATCAATGAATTAAAAACTGAATTAATTAAAGAAAACATCATCCCAATTACAAATATAAAACTAGAGAAGAAGAATAAATCCAAAAACACCCTTCTCTATATCCCAATCTGCAATTGTTATGAAACTCCTTTAAAAACTTTCTCCAATGCTCTTGCTGCAAATCTGTCTTCAATGATGTTAATTGCCTCGTATGTTGTCTCTATCTTGTTATTTGATGTTAATTATACGCTTAGACACGTATTCTGATTACAATTCCATCCATAGTTGAGTCCCAAGTCAATGCCAACACTTAAGCTTGCGTTTACAACATTTGAAAAGAAACAGGAGACCTCTCTACCCCGTACCCCCGTCCCGACAGAGGTGTTGCCTTGTAAATAGCCAACCCCGACTGACATAGCTTCTATTAACTGACTTTTATCCCCCCCGCCCCAGTAGGGGTTTCACTATGTAACTAGCCAGCCCCGGCGGGGGTGTAAGCTGTTAGTTGTCCACTTTTAGCTCCAAACTTGCCAAATTTTTCAAAAACTCCACCCATTTTGTCCAATAGCCACTCCACCAATCCTAAACACAAAATAACACTAAACAAGTAAAAGCAAATAATAAAAACAAAGATTTCACACAACTTAAGCTTGAATTAGAAGCCGATAAGTCGGTATAAAAACCACTTATCAAAATCCCCCAAACTTAAACCATGCTAGTCATCGAGCACAAAACGAAACTAACATGCTATACAATGTAATGCCATGAGATGTAATGCTTCTAATCTATATGCCTACGAATCTAGTAGTATCATAGATTCAATTTTATTCAACCGGCCTCAGAGAAGTCAAGCAAACATGATAACACTTCATATCAAAACAAATCAATAATTCCTTATCAATCCTCGAATCTTAAACTGTTATTACTGGTATAGTGCGTATGTGCTTAACATCCATGCTAACTGACGCAAATTCAAATTAAATACATAACAAGTCTCTTAGAAGGCATCATACAACTTAAACTCAAGAAATTCAAAAACAGACGAGATCCAACTAAAACCAAGCAATTACCAATATTAAGGGTCCACATAGGGTACTTATGCTTTAAATTTATTTTTTTCCCATTACGGGGGCTTTCTGCACTTATTTCCCGTTTTATTCTCTCTTTTTAGATATTTCCCATGACTGTGCAATGTCTCATTCTATTAGGCTAACAGTGCTACCCTTTAGCGAGCTTTCAAGAAATGACTCCCAGACCATAAAAGACATGTGACACCCCTAAATCCGGGTTACCTGACCCCCGAGTTTGGTGTTCACGATCCACAATATAATACAATCTAACTACCCATTCAAATAAAAATAGGAATACATAACTCATTAACATATGTTATTAATACATAAATCCCAGGTCTGCTAACTTTAACATTATAAACATACTCCTTAGATATACAAAAAGGGTTTATAATACAACATAATAATAATAATGTTCATTATATTAGTTTATCACTATGCCTTTTCCTTTGTTCTTCTTCACATCACCTTCTATAACTTCGTCCCTAGCTGAAAAGTTTTATTTAGCAAGCGTGAGCAACAAGTTTTCCCCACAAGTTAAGTCAAACAATAAATGTATAAGAATTAATAACAAGTCTTCTCGCCTTCTATGCAACAATAATCAGATAATGAAAGAGTACAACGCTTTCATGGTTTTCTACGATATTCAAATGAATAATCAAGAATTAATTCTACGAAATAACAAAGTGGAATGTTTTCTAGATTTATGTTGAGCGATCCATTGGATCTTGAACTTCTTTTCTCGGGTATCTACCAAAGATTTACTTTGATATATACTCAGGTGTATCAGATAACCATAAAGATTAAATCATACCCCTCTGCAAGTACTTAGAGCCGGCTAACTCCTTGTACCCTATATTATGCATAATACTTAAGTCGCACGCAAAGGTCGAATTTACGACCAATAAAATGTTCCCTTTTATATAAAAGGTTGTTCTTCTCAGTCTCAGTCTCAGAATCAGGATATTTATTTAACAATGAAATACTATGATTTCAAATTCTATTTGCTTCTCTTCTCAAACCTATCAAGTTTTCTTTTTCGATCTGGCCGAAACAATTGGCATTGATCTATCAATAATAATTAAATTCTCTTCTCTTTTCTTCTCTTCTCGAATCTATCAAGTTTAATCAAATGTTTGTCTAACCAGAATAATTGGCTAAGACATTTCTCAACATAATTCGATAATAAACATGAATTATATGTATTATCAATATTAGCTTCTACAAATATGAATATCCAACAACAGTTATTCTACGAATGTATATTTTATGAATCAGTAATTCAATTTGAATTATTAAACATGCACTAACTGCGAATAATCAACAATAAATCCCTGGACGTGGTATAATTAACCACCATAATAATTAAACAATATTAACTCAAGGTTAAGTTAGGAAACTTGCCTCTTCCGTTGATTACATCTACAAAATAAACTTATCTGCTTTTGAAAGACCTGTAACCAATAATATCAGTCTCATAATTATGACAATATTTCATAACACGCAACACTATAATTCACAGTCAATCTTCTTCTAGACACATTACCATATAGCCACATTAGTGTTTATAACCTATATAAACACTTAACAAATCTAACTATTTCAGTCTGGTTGGACTTCGGTCCATTCTTAGTGTTCTGGTCACCCTATTCGATAATTAACACAGTTATTGTCAATCAAATTCGCTTCCTAAGCTTCAATATTAATTTAGATAAGTCAATTTATCATTAATAATATTTTTTCGGAAGCTTTTAATAATTTATAAGCAATTATTATAATTTATAATATTTTTTCAAACATCGGAATCATTTTTAAATGATTTAATCATCAAATTAAATAATAATGACATACTTGTCAAAATATTAAAGTTGTTATTAATAACTTAAAATATTTTAAATCAACAATATTCTACTTAAATGATTTTTAAATAATTAAAATCATTTTTAAATCATCACCATTAATATTTAAATATTAATAAAATTATCATCAAAATATTAAAATTATATTTTATAATTTAAAATATTCTATAACACTTTATTCTCATTTGAAATAATTTTTATAATATTAAAATCATTTTTCTCTAATTTATTTAATATAATAATTAAATAAATCCAATATCATTAATATTAAATTATTAATGAAAATTCTCTAAAAATATTAAAATTTACATTTTATAACTCAAAATATTTTTAAATACTTTATTCTTATTTCAAATGATTTTTCATAATATTAAATCATTTTCTCTAATTTATTTAATATATTAATTAAATAAATTAAATACCATTAATATTCAAATAATTATAAATATTAATGAAAAATATCTCAAATAGTCAAAAATTATTTTTCATAATTTAAAATAATTTTTAAAACCATTTGTAATAATTTTTAGAATTTATTTCTATTTTTAAATAATTTCTAAAAATTTAGAAATTAAAATTAATAAAAATCGTCGCTGTAGGTCTTTAGCGAGACAAAGCGTCGCTGTTGGTGTTCTTGAGCTCAAGAACACTGACAGCTTCGTTATCAACCTGCCTTGTTTGACTAGCTTAAATTCTCGGTTTAAAATCGTTTCTGGGCTAACTTAAGGTTCAATATTGTAATACACATGTAATATTACTTCTATCAATCATCAATTTGGTCATATCACAACATAACATGAATATCTGGGCAATTAAACCTGTTGTCAGACGTCAACTGGGCTTTCCAGAAACCCAGGCAGTTCGAGTGGCTATATTGCAGCTCGATTATCTAAGTGTTCTGATCATGGTTCATATGATCTAATGGCTCAAATGTGTACTCCTTATGTCAAGGAACATTACTAAATCAATAGATCAATTTATCATCAATAAGATCGCCAGTAATCATACGGTCAAAGTATGTCAGACGTCCTATTCTTATGGTTTCTGGAATCTCCAAAAACTCAAAATCAGTCTAGGATTGCTACTTTGACCATCTCTTATATCCAACACAGTTGTTGTTTAAAAGATTTTAAGGCACAGATTTATACTCCATCTAGTAGGCTATAACATGTATTCAACAACATCAACAAATAACAAACAACCTGACAGATCTGGACGTTGCAAAACCTGCCAGATATTTGGTTTAACAGATTACAGGTTACCCAAATTTTTACTCGGTCATGGTCGGTCAACCGACTTTGACCGATTATAACACGCGATCTAGACATCTGATGGGTGTACTACCACTTCCAGATTAAAGACAACATAACAAGCTACAAATCCAAAACTTAAAACATCAAAAATCGATAACATAGACAGATCTAGGGCCACTAACATTTCTTGTCAGACCCCTAAAAATGATCAAGAACAGTTTTTGAAAACTTGAATTTTTACTCACTTTGATGCTATGGATCCATGATGGATCAACATAGATCATCTAAAAACATCTTATAACACTTATAAAAACACAAAAACACATATTTTAATAAAGCCTACAAGATTAAAGTGAAGTAGGGTTTTATACCTTTTAGCCTAAATCTTTGAACTATGCTCTTCAATCTGATTTTAGGTGTTCTAGGAGGTTAATAAGTGACTGATCCACTATAAAATTTCGAAGGTTTTTGTGTGAGAGGCAGTTGGTAAGAGCTTGGAGAGAAAATAAGCAAAATGGGTACACTTTCTCTCTCTCAATCTTATATAATCACTTATAAAACAAGGATGCAATATTTAGATCTAATATGTGGACTGATTGGCTGGATATAATGAGTCACAAAGTCAACAAAGTTGGTTACCAACTCCAAAATTACCAAGAGTTGCAAGTTACATATAAAAATATACTAAAAGGACATTTTGGTCTTTAGCAAAAGGATTTTAATGGCATACTAGACAATTGCACAAACCCTTAGAGTTTAACCCTTAGGGTTTAACCCTAAGGTTCTTACCCTTGGGCTTTACAACACTAACTTTCTAGAATTTTCTAAATTAGGTTTTAATTAGAAAATTTAAAATTTCTAAATTACAATTAGGGTTTCTAATTAAATTAGGGTTTCCTAATCACATCAATGTTGAATAAACACCTTAAGCTTACCAATTAGGATTAGGGTTTAGGAATCCCGAATATGAAATTAGGGTTTCTCGACTTTCGATTAGGGTTTCTAATAGCGCGTTAGGGTTTCTAATCCTGAGATTAGGGTTTCTAATCTCTTATTAGGGTTTATAAATTTTAATCCTTATCCGATCAATCATGTGATCAAAATCTTTATACAGTACAATTATTTTAATTAAATTTTCAATCGAATCCCTATCCAGAAATTAGGGTTAGGGTTTCTAAATTGACCAAATTGACCAATTCTCAAGGCTCGTATCACAGATACACAGTACAATATTAACAATCAATGTCAATATTAAATAAATAAATAAAAATTATTCGAAATCCCGGGTTATCACATTCACCCCTCCTTAAAAGGATTCCGTCTTCGGAATCACCTCTTTCTTATTCTCTACAATCTTTTAAAGTTGTATCATCAATTTATTTTTATCAACACAATATTAATTTGTGTTTCAAATTCTAACCTGTGACTTGAATCTATAAAAGAAAATAGGTCACAACAATATTTAAACAGAACTACTCGCGTAATTTAATTCTAAACGAAATTGTTACCTGCTACCACCTCCTGGGCAGCCACAGTATCCTGCGTCGTCATGTTAAATGTACGGGCCGTTGGTCTTCCTGGCTGTGCAGGTCCTCGAATTGCCAAGGTTCCACCACCGGGTCCCTTGTTGACGCTTTCATTCTTCGCATTCTTCTTAGGACAGTTCCAAACCAGATGATCCGTCGATCCAAAGGCATAACAACCTTGTATCTTTTTCGGACTGGGATAGTTGGGTAACGTGTGCCCCTCTTGCCTGCTGTTATAGCAGACTCCTTTCCTCTTCAGACAAACTCCTGGATGATTCTTTCCACAGTTCGCACAAGGCTCTCCTCCTTTCTTATTCCCATCAGTCTTGCTACCCGATTAGGTATTCTCATTCCATTTTCTCTTATTCGGGTTACTACCACCTTTGCTTCCACTATCATTTGTCTTCTTCGTCTTATCCTGATGAAATCGAGATGCAGCTTCGCTCCCTCCTTCGGCAATTAATGCCTTCTCCAATAAAGCCGCGAACGTGTTGATCTGCAACACTGCTACCTTGTTGAATATCCCCAGCTTCAATCCATTCTCAAATCTTCTCACTTTTCTTGCTTCTGTGTCCACCTGATGAGGTGCGAATCTCGCTAATTCGTTGAATTCAGCTGCATACTCTGAAACCGACATATTTTCCTGCTGCAGTTCCAAGAACTTAACTCCCATCCGAGCTTGCATACTCGATGAGAAATAGTTCTCAAAGAACAATTCCTTGAATCTTGTCCACGCTACCACCACTGTACCAGCTCTCGCCTGATTAGTCTCCCACCAATAATTAGCTTCTCCCTTCATTAAGTATGTCGCAAAATCCGTCTTCTGCTCATTCTGCCACTCGCGCAATGACGAATGCTTTCTCCATCTCCTGCACCTAATTTTGGGCTTCAATCGGATCCGTGGTTCTCTTGAATTCCAGCGGTCCTACCACTTTAAAGTCCTTGAAGTTAGCCAATCTATCAGCTGGCTGATTTCTCGCTCTTCCTCTTGCTGGAGCTCTATTTTCCATAGCTCCGGCTATCATATTTGCAAAGTTTTGCATCGGATCAGCTTGACCTCCTTCGTTATTCATTGACTGCTCTTCTCTTTGATTTCGATTCTGTCGTCTAGGCGGCATGATTTGATTTAAATAAAAATCTTACATTAATTCCTTTCTCTATACAGATTCTTAACGCTATAAGATTTCAACACATAGTTCTCATATAATTTCATATCTATTCAAATAGCACATAGTACATATAGTACTTAACACATATTACTAATCCTTTTTAAATAAATTTTAGGATTAACACACAACTTTACACAAAAAGTTTCAATTCTCCAACTTTACACAAAAAGTTTCAATTCTCCAACTTTACACAAAAAGTTTCAATTCTCCAACTTTACACAAAAAGTTTCCATTTATCATTCTCACATAACTATTCCCAGTGCATCAAACTTACCACACTTATGAGTTCAGTAACTTGCCAAAATTATATGAGTGTATGTACTTATCCTAGTCAGACCTTTAGCGTCCATTCGCTGAGCGGTTCAAAATATTTCATATAATCATGAGTCATGAACTTACCATAAGTATGAGTTTTAAGAACTCACAAATTAATCTTAATCTTATATTCATAAAGAAAATAAAGATTTTATTCATTCAAACATATATTTACATATGTTTATACATTGTTCTCGATATTATAACACTTAATATCATAATCTACTACCAAAAGGTACTACTGCTTAAACTTAAGCTATATACTGACCACTCCCTTCACCAGTCTTCTTCTTGTTGGGACACTTGTTGAATCCGTGACCCGTTCTACCACATGAAAAACACTTCCTCATGTTCGGCTTAGGACAATGTAGAGAAATATGTCCTTCTTGCTTACAGTTGAAACACACGTTCTTCCACATCATGCATTCTCCCGCCTGAGTCTTTCCACACTTGTTGCAGGCTTGCCTTTTCTTCGGATTTGATTTCTCAGAATTATCATTGTCTTTGTCCCTCTTTCTCTTATTCTTTCCCTTCTTGCTGGTTCCTTCAGACGATCCACCACCTTCAGTCTTCATTCTCTCCACCTGCGCCTTTAGCTCGTTCCGTTCTTCAGTCATTTCGCATAACGCTCGCTCTGTCTTCCACAGCTCCTCCAAGAGAAATACTTTACTCCGGAGTTCCTGAACTTCTGTAGATATTTGATCTTGTTCTCCTACTTTGGTCTTACTCTCTTTCTCCACCTTGGCTTCTTCAGACTCTGCCTCTTCATCACCACTCAAATACATCTCAGGATAATCATCATGATCACTCCTGAGATTAACCATAAGTTCATCTTTCCCCACTTCTTCCATTAACTCGCTTTGTGCTGGCACCTCGGCTACTGGCACTAGTACGACAGACGCTGGCATCTCCGTACTCATCTTATCTTCTCCCGACATCCTACAATCAGTTTAAACAACTTGAGTAGTACTTCACCAGTACAAACTTCTCACACTATGTGTCCATATATCTCACTACTGATGCGCTTCGACAATCCCTCACTTAGTACTCTAAATGAGTATTCTCTATCTTGCTTATGGTTATAATCCTAGGGTTTTTCCCACCCCTCTTAAGGTTTATAACCTACAGCTTTGATACCAACCTGTGACACCCCCAAATCCGGGTTACCTGACCCCCGAGTTTGGTGTTCACTGTGAGACCCTTAATTTTATGAATAAAGATTTAAATTTCTCGATTTTTTTTTTTGAATATTATGGTGTGGATTTGATATAATGTTATAGTTGTGGGTAATATTTATAAATTTTGCAAAGTATACAAGTTGTTATATAATATTCGATTGGTCGGAGAATATTCTTTTTGTCGGGGAATATCCGTACGATGGCACAATCATTGGTGGACCCCACAACGGAAGTATTGTCGTAGTTAGAAAACGATAGAATTATCTTTTTATAAAAATAACGACGAAAGTGTTACCAAATTAAAGCTGTTGAACTAGCCAGGTAGTAAAAGTACAAAGAATACTGGCGTGGTTGCGTAGTAGCATACCATACGGTATTGATTATTGATGCTTACGTAAGAAGTCACTCGAGTTATACTCAATTATTGCTACAGTAATTGCTGCATCATATCTCTCATATTATTGATTCAATTATTGTCACGATATCATCTGTATAATATGTTATAATATTAAATCAATAATTGAGACGACAAAGTTATTCATTTTATTAAATTACAATATTTACAATGTCTAGAAGTTCTGTCAAGGAGAGGTTTGCTCATCTAATTGCGCGCCAATAAGGAGAAATCCTTATCAGAAAGCCCCCTCTTTCCTAGGAACGACCTGGTTGTTAAATATTATGAGTTATAATATTAATGATGAATAAGTTCGTGTTGATTAAAGATGAAATTGATAATTCCATTGTGTTGAAATTATTAGTGTTAATGGAAATCGACATTTATTTCGATATTAATTGATATCTGGAAGTTATTCTGACCAGTCACGTAATTAATAAAAAAAATGAGCAATTAATTGCTATTAATTCACATGATTATAACTATTTGTTCACATGTGTGTACTATTGATTCACATTCATTTACTACTAGGGGAGTTGGTGTAAGATTAATAATACTTGCATGACTAAGTTAAAAATGGAGGTAGAGATGGAGGTACTATACTGTAATTCGTATTTTCACATGATTATAACTATTGATTCACATGATTAAACTGTTGATTCACATTATTTACTATTAGGGGAGGTGGTGCAAGTTTGATAATACTTGCAGGACTAAATTAAAAATGAAAGAAAAGAGGAATGTATTATACTGTAATATTTTGAGCCCCAAAATGTGCAATTATTGACACTATATTTTCCTATAAATAGAAGCTCATTCTTTCTTCATTTCTCACCAATTCACTAAAGTTTTAGAGCAATTATTATAGAGAGAAATTATAGAGAGAAAGAAGAAGAGAAGTCTGCTACCTCACTATTCCAATATCCAGTTTCTTCTAAGGTAAGGGGTATTATTTCTTCTATTTTCATGAAGAGAGCTATTGTTATTCCATTCCTTATTATTATGTTGGAATAACCTATCTATGCGAAGTACCGTATACATGGTGAAATTCTTCTGTTATTCCATTCTTTATTATTATGTTGGAATATCCTGTCTGTGCGTATTACGCATGACCTGGTTCCATTATTTATTATTCTATTGGAATAACCTTTCTGTGCGGTCTATCGATTGCCTGGTGAATTCTGTTGTTATTCCATTCTTTATAATTCTATTGGAATATCTTGTCTGTGCGGATTTCACATGACCTGGTTCCATTCTTTATTATTCTGTTGGGAATAACCTGTCTGTGCGGTCTATCGCATGCATGGTGAATTCTTATGTTATTCCATTCTTTATTATTCTGTTGGAATAACCTGTATATGTGGATTACCACATGCATGGTGAATGATCCTTTGTATTCATTCCTTATTAAATTGTGGAAATGATCTGTCTACGTCGATTACCGCATGGCGGGTAAAAATCCATTTGCAGGTTCATATATTCTATTATACTCAGTCGGTTAAAGTTTTGGCTTCTATACTCCATGAAATTAGTAGAATATCCTGGATATTTGTGCTTCATCCAGTATCTTTTCATGAAAATATTCTTCTGAGCATTCTTGAATTTTTACTCCACAAAGCAGTATTATGTTGACAATTTGGACGTTTTTGAGTTCAGGATAAATTAACTTATAAATCTTTAAAATTTAAAATTGATTTTGTTTTATTGAATTATTATGTCATTGTCATCATCCTCATGTTTATATTATGTTGAAAGTCATCTATGGCCTGTAGTGCATAGATGGACTTGGTATGATTATGATCAGGGATTATTCGGTATAGTCATGACCGTAATGTTACAAATGATGTGGTAAAAGTCCTCATTGGCCCATAGTGCATTGATGGATAGTTGTTGGCATGATGATGACCATTGATGAAAACACGAATATCCTTGGCCCGTAGTGCATGGATAATTTGTAGTCGTGATACTAATGAATATCCTTGGCCGTAGTGCAGGGATGACGTGGTTTATTTAATAAGCTAAGTCTTAACGATAAAAGTGATGAAAAACCTTTTAAATCATATAAGATAGTAGATTTTATTCTCTACTTGACTCTTCTAATGGATTGCTTGTTCCGCTGCAGTTAAACTTGATGTTTGTTATATTGTATTAGTTTAACACTGTTGAAGGCTAACGATAATTTATTCTGCTTTATCTTAGCCATAATATTTCTTACTGGGCTAGTTGAGCTCAACCTTTTTTTCACTGTTCTCTTCTGGAAATGAGAATATAGGTAGGACGAGTCAGGGAATAGCATTAGTAGTCCTCACTATTCTGTTATATAGTGTGACAATAAATGTAATGAGGACTCCTTTGAGTGTGGATATTGTCAAAATAAAATAATCTTATTTAAACTCTCCGTTTATGTTTTGGCGTATTTTACACGACAAGTTGTATTATTAAGTTGTATTTGAATTTTGTACCATATATTTGGCGACTCAAGATGGGTGATGTATACCTGTTTTGGGGGCTTCACATTCACGATCCACAATATAATACCATCTAACTACCCATTCAAATAGAAATAGGAATACATAACTCATTAACATATGTTGTTAATACATAAATCCTAGGTCTGCTAACCTTAACATTACAAACATACCCCTTAGATATACAAAAAGGGTTTATAATACAACATAATAATAATAATGTTTGTTATATTAGTTTATCACTATGCCGTATCCTTTGTTCTTCTTCACAGCACCTTCTGCAACTTCGTCCCTAGCTGAAAAGTTTTATTTAGCAAGGGTGAGCAATAAGTTTGCCCCGCAAGTTAAGTCAAACAATAAATGTATAAGAATCAATAACAAGTCTTCTCTCCTTCTATGCAACAATAATCAGATAATGAAAGAGTAAAACGCTGTCAAGGTTTTCTACGATATTCAAATGAATAATCAAGAAGTAATTCTACTAAATAGCAAAGTGGAATGTTTTCCAGATTTATACTGAGCGATCAATTAGATCTTGAACTTCTCTTCTCGGGTATCTATCAAATATTTACTTTGATATATACTCAGGTGTATCAGATAATCATAAAGATTAAATCATACCCCTCTGCAAGTACTTAGAGCCGGCCAACTCTTTGTACCCTATATTATGCATAATACTTAAGTCGCGCGCAAAGGTCGAATTTACAACCAATAAAATGTTCCCTTTTATATAAAAGGTTGTTCTTCTCAGTCTCAGAATTAGGATTTTAATTTAACAACGAAATACTGTGATTTCAAATTCTATTTGCTTCTATTCTCTTCTCTTCTCAAATCTATCAAGTTTTCTTTTTTGATCTATCCGAAACAACTGGCATTGATCTATCAATAATAATTAAATTCTCTTCTCTTCTCTTCTCGAATCTATCAAGTTCTAACAAATGTTAAGATAATTTTAGGTTGTGGTACAATCGTAACCTTTGATGGTTGACATATGAGAGCTGGGCTAAACAATTCCTTTAGAGAGCGAAGGTATATACGAAACTGGCAACCGATCTAACTCACTGTGATGGCAGTGTAGATGAGATGGGAACTTGTTTATTGGTTTTTTGTGGGAAACCACTCAGAGTACCATATGGACTACTAACAGAGACACGATGTGTACTGAGTCCTGGGAGAGTTATAAGAAGAATATAAGAATGTAAATCATCAAAGATGATGAAAGTTTTGAGTAAGACATCTCCGTATGTCATGAAGCCGTAAACCAGTAATGAAAGTTAGTCGCGTAAAATTATATTGCAATATCGGGAACCCTAAGAAATAAAGTAAAGTAAACCAATGCGTAAGTCAAATATATGACTAATTGGTGAATGTGCTATTTTTTTATGTGTCATATAGGAATTAGAATGAGCAGTTCAGCGTAAGCTGTAGCTGTGCGTAAGGCAAGTCTTCTAACTTCATTTATATTTTAAATGAATGCTAGTTTCTAAACTTCTCAGATGTTGAAGTTGAGAAGTTCTGTCTATGTGCAAATGTGTGATATTTGTAAAAGGTGTTAGAATATATGAGGCCTTGTGCCACAATGTGAACACTTCTGGTGTTTACTATGATATGAAGCGTTACGTGATTGAAGCTATTCAATATGAGCATGTTACATTTATACATGAACCATTATTGTTAAGTCGTGCTATTGATTCTAGCTAGGCGGGGATGTGTATGAAAGAGAGTAGAGAATGAAAGTATTTCAAAGGGAATGTAACTAATGTTTTAAAATGATAGGAATCGAGATTATTCCTATTATTCAAGTTGCTTCATAACCTTTGTTTGGTTATTGAAGTCTTACAAGAATGTTTGAATTCTTAAAGTTGTTTGTTCAACTGTTATAACTTGCTGGGCAATTGAATGCTCACACTTGCTTTAAATAAAAACATTTTCAGCAAATGATGTTAGAAGAACTTAAGGATCCCGTAAGAATGAAGATGACGGTATCCAGATGAAGTGCCATTCAGAATGTGAATAAGCGAAAAGATCAAGTGAAGACTTGTAGTATAGAAAGATGAAAATTAAACTATAGACTAGTTTAATGAATTGTTATGTATCCTTGGTGGCGGATAAAAGTCACTCTTATAAGATGAAATGAATAATGTAATTATCATTATTTGTAATGAGAAAGGTTATAAGGTTTTAGAACCTAGGAATTTAGAATGTATGTTATTATATTTCAGTATATAATGATATATGTTTGGATGAATGATGTACTCGTGACGTACAGAATCTGGGTGTGAAGATAGACCGAATTTCGGGGCTTGACATAAATCCTTCGCTAGTGTGTCCTATCTAAGCTTATTTGTTGGTCGGTGATAATATAGGGATATTATGTGATATGTTAATTTGTTTAATTAACCCTTGTTTTATGGTAGTATTTAAGAATGGCTGCTGAGAACGTTAACAATGGAGTGTATGAGACTGTGGAATAACCTTTAGTCACAAACCAGAAGAACGTGCAACAGGAAGGCAATATTCCTCCTTTAAACAACGCTACCGAGCAAACGATGAATGATAGAATGTTTAGGAGATTTTTGCAGTTCATGCCAAATCAGATGAGGGAGACTCGTGTATAAAATATGGGTGGAAGTGATAACAACGCGCGATCTGTCACAGCCAAGCAGTTCAAGGAGTTGGGACCGCCAGAATTCTTTGGAAAGTCGGATCTGATCAAGGCAGAAATGTGGGTTAAGCAAATTACCAAGATATTCGATGTCTTGGGATGTACGGAAGAACAAAAGGTTCCATTCGTCACCTTTATGTTTCGTGGTGAGGCAGATTACTGGTGGGAATTCGTGAAGCGTACACAGCTAGTCGCACTCAACATGTCTTGGGAAAGATTTTAGAAACTGTTCAATGAAAATAACTTTCCTAAAAGTATTCGTCATATGAAGGAGGTAGAGTTTATTAGACTGGAATTGAACAACATGACGGTGTCTCAGTACGAGGCGAAGTTTGCAGAGTTATCCAGGTTTGCACCTCATTTGGTAGAGAATGAGGAACGTATAACGTGGATGTTTCTGAGAGGTCTAAAACCCGAGATTCGTTAATACCTTATCTCTTATAAATTTTCTCTATATTCAGATGCTGTCAACAGGGCTCAATTATTAGAGCGAGATAGTGAGTATGTTCAACCAAGGGACCACAACTAGTGTCATACCGGTGACAGCAATCATCGGAGCGATGATAACCAACGAGGAGGGAAAAATACGGACAAAAGCGGTAACCACTCGGGTGGTCATCGTGGCCATGATAATAGAAGAGGTGAGTCAAGTGGAAGTTTTAAATAGAGGAGATTCAACAATGACGGGAAGACATCAACACCAACACCAACAACAAATTCTAGCGGAGGAGAACGACCACCGGTCGTGTGTTATAAATGCGGGAAAGAGAGACATATCAGCCGAAACTGCCCACAACAATCCAAGGTATGTTATAATTGTGGAAAGGAGGGCCTTATAGCTTGAGAGTGTTCTGTAGCAAAACCAAGTTCAGCGGGGATGGTGACTCCAAAGGCTGTCCCAGAGAAGTCAAAATTAGCGGTTCCTGGAAGAACGTTTGTCGTGACTGGCCAAAACGTGAGGAACCAGAACGAGGTGATCACGGGTAAACTTATCATAAATTCTTGCGAAGTCTATACCTTACTAGATACCGGTTCTACACATTCTTTTATCTCCCCTGCTTGTGCTCAACGTTCAAACTTGACTCCGGAGAAATTAGACTTTAATTTATCAGTGGAGACTCCGTTAGGAGATACCTTCGTTACATCTACAGTTTATAAATCTTGCTTGATCCAAGTTGGCACAATCACATTACCTGTTGATCTTATTTCTTTAAAGATACTTGCATTTGATGTGATTTTAGGAATTGATTGGTTAACTACTCATCATGCTAAAATTGATTGTTTTCATAAGGTTGTTAGTTTTCATATTCCTAACCAACCTGTCATACAAACTCAAACAACTAAACCACTAAAATCAGTCACTGTCATATCAAGCCATAAAGCTATTTGTTTATTGAAAAATGGATGTCAAGCTTTCTTAGCCCATGTTATGGATTTGAACAAAGACAAGTCAGATTTGGATAATATTTCTGTTGTTAGAGAATTTCCTGATGTATTTCCTGAAGAACTTCCCGGTCTACCCCCAGAACGTGATGTTGAATTCTTTATTGACCTTAAACCGGGTACAAAACCCATTTCTAAAACCCCATATCGAATGGCTCCTATTGAACTTTAGGAGTTAAAAGTCCAACTATAGGAGTTATTAGACATCATTTTAATTCGTCCTAGTACTTCTCCTTGGGGCGCTCCTATTTTATTCGTAAAGAAGAAAGACGGGAGTATGCGACTTTGTATTGACTACCAAGAATTAAACCATGTCACCATAAAGAATAGGTATCCGTTACCTCGCATTGATGACCTGTTCGACCAGTTGCAAGGAGCACAATTCTTTTCAAAGATCGACCTTCGTTCTGGATATCATCAGCTGAAGATTAAAACTGAGGATATTCCAAAGACTGCCTTTAGAACTCAATACGGGCATTATGAATTCTTAGTCATGTCTTTTGGATTGAGTAATGCTCCTGCTACTTTCATGGATATAATGAACCGTGTATTCAAGGAATATTTGGATCAGTTCGTTGTTGTCTTTATTGACGACATCCTCATCTATTCCAAAAGTCGTAAAGATCATGAGCACCATTTGAAGCTGGTACTTGAAAGGCTTCGTGAAAACAAGCTATATGCCAAGCTGAAGAAATACGAGTTTTGGCTTAAGGAAGTAGCATTCCTTAGGCACATGATGTCAAAACATGGAGTATCTGTTGACCTGGCGAAGATTAAAGCTATACAAAGTTGGAAGCAACCAAGTTTCATTGATCAAGTGCGTAGCTTTCAAGTTAATTGGTTATTATCGGAGATTCGTGGAAGGATTTTCTCGAATTGCTACTCCATTAACTCAGCTGACTTGGAAAGATACAAAATTCGTATGGAGCGAGGAATGCGAGAAGAGTTTCCAAGAGCTCAAGAAGAGACTCATTTTGGCACCCGTTCTGGCAATACCATCTGGTTCAAATGGATTTGTTATATACAACGATGCTTCAGGCAAAGGGTTAGGATGTGTTCTCATGCAACTTGGGAAAGTCATATCCTATGCCTCACGACAACTCAAAGAATATGAGAGGAATTATCCTACTCATGATCTAGAGTTGGCAGTAGTCATTTTCGCGTTGAAAATCTGGAGACACTACTTGTATGGGGAGAAAGTGGAGATTTATACGGATCATAAAAGCCTCAAATACTTCTTCACCCAAAAGGAACTCAACATGCGGCAACGACCTTGGCTCGAGCTGTTGAAAGATTACGATCATACCATTCAATAACATCTTGGAAAAGCAAACGTAATAGCTGACGCATTGAGTAGAAGATCGTATGCGGGTACGAGTGCGATGTTGTTAACACAAAGACCCATTTTTGTGATTTACAAATGAAGGAGATTGAGTTAAAGACTCCAGGGACCCACATGATGATGGCAAATATACGAGTAGAACTGACTTTAATCGATAAAGTTAAAGCTGCTCAAACTACGGACCTGGGGAAGATGCGTATAAAGAAGAAAGTGCAAGAAGGTGCTATTTCGGAAGCAAGAATCAATGAAGAAGGAATACTTAGATTCAACTCCAGACTTTGTGTTCCTAACGACTCTGACTTGAAGCATAGAATCATGATGGAGGCACACAACACACCGTTTGCAATCCATCCTGGGAGTACCAAAATGTATCATGATATTCGACACACATTTTGGTGGAACAATATAAAGAGAGAGATCGTGGAGTTTATCTCGAGGTGTTTAACTTGTCAACAAGTAAAGGTGGAGCATCAAGTACCAAAAGGTCCATTGCAGCCACTTGAAATTCTGAAATGGAAGTGGGAACACATTACAATGGATTTCGTTACAGGTCTTCCCAAAGTTTCTCAAGGCATAGATGCGATTTGGGTTATTGTTGATAGATTAACCAAGTCTGCTCATTTCTTATTGATACGCGAGACTTATTCCCTTGA
The DNA here is from genome assembly GCA_020205615.1 of Panax quinquefolius. Lineage (NCBI taxonomy): Eukaryota > Viridiplantae > Streptophyta > Magnoliopsida > Apiales > Araliaceae > Panax > Panax quinquefolius. The sequence goes on from CM035156.1 coordinate 112,210,776, forward strand.
ACGTCTTGCTCGTATGTACATGAATGAGATTGTGAGATTGCATGGCATGCCAGTATCCATAGTTTTGGATCGTGACCAAATATTCACTTCAAGATTTTGGGTTAGCCTGTAGAAAGCTATGGGCACGGATTTACGATTCAGTTCAGTATACCATCCTCAAACGGACGGGCAATCGGAAAGGACTATTCAAACCCTTGAAGATCTATTAAGACTCTATGTCCTAGATTTCAAAGGAAGTTGGGATAAGTATTTATCACTGGTGGAATTCTCCTACAACAACAGTTATTAAGAAAGTATAGGCATGGCTCTGTTCGAGGCATTGTATAGACGAAAGTGTCGTTCTCCAGTATGCTGGGACGAGGTGGGAGAAGTAACGTTGTTGGGAGCAGAATTAGTACGCATGACTACAGAAAAGATCCAAATAATTCGACAACGTATTCAAACCACACAAGATCGACAAAAGAGTTATGTTGATCTTCATCGAAAGGATGTGGAATTTAATATTGGAGATCTTTATTGATGACATCCTCATCTATTCCAAAAGTCGTAAAGATCATGAGCACCATTTGAAGCTGGTACTTGAAAGGCTTCGTGAAAACAAGCTATATGCCAAGCTGAAGAAATACGAGTTTTGGCTTAAGGAAGTAGCATTCCTTAGGCACATGATGTCAAAACATGGAGTATCTGTTGACCTGGCGAAGATTAAAGCTATACAAAGTTGGAAGCAACCGAAGTCGGTGATCGAAGTGCGTAGCTTTCTGGGGTTAGCTGGTTATTGTCGGAGATTCGTGGAAGGATTTTCTCGAATTGCTACTCCATTAACTCAGCTGACTCGGAAAGATACAAAATTCGTATGGAGCGAGGAATGCGAGAAGAGTTTCCAAGAGCTCAAGAAGAGACTCATTTTGGCACCCGTTCTGGCAATACCATCTGGTTCAAATGGATTTGTTATATACAACGATGCTTCAGGCAAAGGGTTAGGATGTGTTCTCATGCAACATGGGAAAGTCATATCCTATGCCTCACGACAACTCAAAGAATATGAGAGGAATTATGCTACTCATGATTTAGAGTTGGCAGAAGTCATTTTTGCGTTGAAAATCTGGAGACACTACTTGTATGGGGAGAAAGTGGAGATCTATACGGATCATAAAAGCCTCAAATACTTCTTCACCCAAAATGAACTCAACATGCGGCAACGACGTTGGCTCGAGCTGTTGAAATATTACGATTATACCATTCAATAACATCTTGGAAAAGCAAATGTAGTAGCTGACACATTGAGTAGAAGATCGTATGCGGGAACGAGTGCGATGTTGTTAACACAAAGACCCATTTTGTATGATTTACAAAGGAAGGAAATTGAGTTAAAGACTCCAGGGACCCACGTGATGATGGTCAATATACGAGTAAAACTGACTTTAATCGATAAAGTTAAATCTGCTCAAACTACGGACCTGGGGATGATGCGTATAAAGAAGAAAGTGCTATTTCGGAAGCAAGAATCAATGAAGAAAGAATACATAGATTCAACTCCAGACTTTGTGTTCCTAACGACTCTGACTTGAGGCATAGAATCATGATGGAGGCACACAACACACCGTTTGCAATCCATCCTGGGAGTACCAAAATGTATCATGATATTCGACACACATTTTTGTGGAACTATATGAAGAGAGAGATTGCAGAGTTTATCTCGAGGTGTTTAACTTGTCAACGAGTAAAGGTGAAGCATCAAGTGCCAAAAGGTTCATTGCGGCCACTTGAAATTCCGGAATGGAAGTGGGAACACATTACCATGGATTTCGTTACAGGTCTTCCCAAAGTTTCTCAAGCCATAGATCCTATTTGGGTTATTGTTGATAGATTAACCAAGTCTGCTCATTTCTTGCCGAAACGTGAGACTTATTCCCTTGAACGTCTTGCTCGTATGTACATGAATGAGATTGTGAGATTGCATGGCATGCCAGTATCCATAGTTTTGGATCGTGACGCAATATTCACTTCAAGATTTTGGGTTAGCCTACAAAAAGCTATGGGCACAGATTTACGATTCAGTTCAGCATACCATCCTCAAACGGACGGGCAATCGAAAAGGACTATTCAAACCCTTGAAGATCTATTAAGACTCTGTGTACTAGATTTTAAAGGAAGTTGGGATAAGTACTTGTCACTGGTGGAATTCTCCTACAAAGAACAGATTATTAAGAAAGTATATGCATGGCTCCGTTCGAGGCGTTGTATGGACGAAAGTGTCGTTCTCCAGTATGTTGGGACGAGGTGGGAGAAGTAACGTTGTTGGGACCAGAATTAGTACGCATGACTACAGAAAAGATCCAAATGATTCGACAACGTATTCAAACCACACAAGATCGACAAAAGAGTTATGCTGATCTTCATCGAAAGGATGTGGAATTTAATATTGGAGATCATGTCCTGTTACGTATTGCTCCATGGAAGGGAGTTACAAGATTTGGGAAGAGAGGAAAGCTCAATCCACGATTTGTTGGTCCATTTGAGATTCATGACCAAATAGGAAATGTGGCCTATAGACTCGTATTACCTCCAAGCATGTCTCGTGTTCATAATATTTTTCATATATCTATGCTTCGTAAATATGTGAAAGACCCAAACCAAATTATTGTGTTAGAACCAAACAAGATAGCTAAAGATTTAACGTACGAGGAGGTACCTGTTAAGATCTTGGATAGAAAAGAGCATGTCCTACGCACCAAGGTTATACCACAAGTTAAGGTTTTCTGGAGGAACCATGCTATTGAGGAAATGACATGGGAGTTGGAATCGGAAATGAAAGCGAGGTACCCTCACCTTTTTGAAACACCAGGTACATGTGGAATGAGAATAAAATTTGTATTTCTCTAATAAACGGACTATTTTCTATGTATTACTGAAGTTTTGGAAAATAAAATGATTTTTATTAAATATTGTGTGGGACCCACGTTTTGTTTTAAAATATGTGGGCTGCTAATTTTTTAGAATTGTTTGGTCTTAGTTGGCAACTTGGTTGGTGAAGGTTGGCGTAGAAGAAAGAAAATGAATTAATAATATTTTATTATTTAGTCTCCTTTGGCGTTCTAGCATTTTCCTATAAATAGACGCTTAGGTTAGAATTGAAAATAACACCAGAATCAGGTTTTCTTTCTCTCTAGATTATCGAGAAAAGACAGCAACACCAACACCTATTTTCAAAAAAGGAGAACGACCACAGGTCGTTTTTTACAAATGCAGAGGGGAGGGACACATCAGTCCAAACTATACACAATAACCTAAAGCGTGTTACAATTGCAGAAGAGAAGGTCACCTAGCTCGATTTTGTCGTGTAGTGAAGTCAAGTCTAGTTCGGATGGAAACACCAAAGGCTGTCCCAGACAAGTCAAAGCCAGTAGTTCAAGGGAGAGCATTTGTCATGACCTCCCAAAAAGTGAGGAACTCGAATGAAGTTATCACGAGTAAGCTAATCATAAACTCTTGCAAAGTCTATACCTTATTTGATACTGGTTCTACCCATTCTTTTATTTCACCTACTTGCACTCAAAGGTTAAATTTGACTCCAAAGAAATTAGACTTTAACTTATCTGTTGAAACTCCGTTGGGAGAAACCTTCATTACATCCATTATTTATAAATCTTGTTTGATTCAAATCGGCACCCTCACGTTACTTATCGATCTTATCTCTTTGAAAATACTTGCATTTGATGTGATTTTAGGGATTGATTGGTTAACTATTCATTATGCTAAAATTTATTATTTTCGTAAGGTTATTAGCTGTAATAACCCGATATTTTCTATATAAATAAATCATAAATTTTGCGTATAAATTTTTTTATTTATCTATTAAAATAATATATGATATGATTTTTAGAATAATTATAATAATTAATTTATTATATGAATTTTGTTCAGGTTATTAAGTTATTTATTTTAACTTAATTAATAAAGTTAATTACGGTAGATAAATCAGATATGGAATCCAAACCCTAATTCTGGATTTTGATCAAGGAATGATAATAATATTATAATATTATAATATTTTGATTTTTCAGTGCTATAAATATGTACTGTATGTACATACTGTTGACGGTTGGTCAATTATGGTGTATATTGACTCAAACCCTAGCATTAATTTGTTTAACCCTGTTTTTCAATTTAAATGGGAAATTTAAGACTGTTATATAACCGTGTTATATGATTTATGTTATGTATTACTTCATGATATGCTAATTAGGAGACCCTAATTGTAAATTTAAAACCCTCGTTTAGATTTGAATTTCTAATAATTAGAAACCCTAATTTAAAACCTAAACTGGAATTTGTGATCAGTCAGAAATTGTGTTACTGTGATTAATATCATGTATGATAGATTTTATATTGCTAATTAAAGTAAACCTAATTAGTAATTAAAGACCGTAATGATTAGAACCCTAAGTTAATAATTATAAAACCCTAATTATCGTCATGAAACACTAATCATGTAAATCAAAACCCTAACTGATATTTAGGAATCCTAATTGCTAATTGAAAACCTTAATTACTTAAGTGGCAAGTTTAATTATATTAGAATACCCTAGTGTTCATGTATAATTAGAAATTTAAAATAATAATTAACAAAATTTTATTTTATGCAAACCCTAATTGGTTAATTCTACAAATGCTATATGCTAAACCTTAAGGTTAAACCCTAAGGGTCAAACCCTAAGGGTCTGTAAAGATTACATTTTTGCCATTAAAATGATTTAACAATTGACTAAAATGCCCTTTTCTATTTTCTTTAATGGGTAACTTGTGAAAATACATTTACCTTTAGTTGTTTACCAACTCTAGCAACTCCATTGACTTATAATTGACAACAATGAGCTTTATATCAGCCATTCCATGCATCTAGCTTGCTTATAAATAGATTTGGAGAGAGAGAAAGTAACATTTGCTAGCCATTTTGCATAAACACCCAACCAATCCTCTCTCTCACTAAAACCAACGAAATATAGTAGCTTTTAGGTCACATATTGAAGCCCCCACGAACCACTTAACAAATCGAAACCACAGATCAAGAAATTGTCCAAGAAAGGTATAAAACCCTAGCTTAAATCCGCTCAAAAATCATTTGTTAGATGTTAGATTTAAGTGTTAGAATATGTTGTTTCTAGTTTGTTATGATGATCCTGGGTTGGTTTTAGGTAGATCCATATCATCTAAATCTTTAAATTTATGTTTTGAAAAATCTAGAAAAATTTTATTGTTATGCAGCAAGTAAATGTCGAGCCTCTTTAATCTTTCTCGTTATATGTTTTAGTCGTTTAAAGCTTTGATCTTTTAGCTTTGTTATGTTCTCTCGTAATCTAGAACTTTTAGCTAGCTCAGATCGTGCTCAAAATGAAAGTTATGGGCGGTCAAACCTCATTGAATGAGCCATGACTTTCAATTTCTAGAAAAATCCTAGATCATGCCCGAAGGCTCGACAAGATCTTCGTGGGCTTATATCTGATCGTGTTATGATGTTATGTAATGATTTTTGTATCTAGGTTATAGTCATTGTTTGGATTACAATATTATAGCACTATATCACTAAAATATTGAGCAAGGTAGATCTCAAAGGGCGGTCAAAACTAGGTAGGACGTTTCATGAAATGCATTTTACGGGTAACCCAGAAAACGATGATCACGATCTAACAAGGTTTAATGGGTCCGATCTGTCGATTATATTGTGATTTTGTTGATGTTTTGGGATAGATATACTCTCTTACATGTTGGCTACACACTGCATCCATTAAATCACTTAAATGTTGCACGTATTGCAAGTTGTGGAAGCCCAGTAGAGGCGATCGAGCTGTTCCTCATTTCGGGCAAACCTGTAAATGAAGAACGACTCGGATGACCACTTTGAAGGCTTATATCTTCGATTGTGATGTTGTTTGATCATGTTTCTTGTTAAATCTTGTAGTGTTACATTTATACTACACGATCGGACTAGAAACATTCACTTAAACATCACGATCTGATCTGGAATCTTGGTCAAACATGGTCACTCGGTTACTAGCTTGATGATCTTGGTTTCATGAAGAACACCTCTAATGATGAGTTACATAGCTATAGGTGATTTTATGACAATTAATTATAAAATTAGATTTTTATTAAATATTTATAGAAAATTAGTTTTAAGTTATTAAAAAAAAAAATTAATTAGTAAAAAATTATTTTAATATCCAAAAATTATATTTTAATTATTTTGATTATATTTCATAAAATTTAAATATTTTTGGGATATTAAAAGCATTTAATTTATTTAATTATAATATTAAATAAATTATTTAAAATGATTTTAATACATGAAAAATCATTTAAAATTATATTATGATATAAGAAAATATTTTAAGTTTTTTTAATGACTTTTAATATTTTGTGATAAATTTCATTAATAAATTAATATTAATGATAATTAAAGTTATTTAATAATTATATTTAATAAATTAGTTTAAAAATGATTTTAATATTATAAAAATCATTTTAAATGAAAATAAAGTGTTTAAAGATATTTTAAGTTATAAAATATAACTTTTAATATTTAAAGGATAATTTCATTAATAATTTAATATTAATGATATTAATTTAATATTAATGATATTAAATTTATTTAATAATTACATTAAATAAATAGTTGAAAAATGGTTTTATTAATTTAAAAATCATTTAAAAGGGATATAAATGAATTAAAAATATTTTAAGTTATGTTTAATGACTTTTAATATTTAGATGAATAGCACATTAATAATTTAATATTAATGGTAATTATTTAAAATGATTTTAAATGTTTTAAAAATTATTTAAGGGTAATATAAATGTTTTAAAAATATTTTAAGTTATTATAAATAACTTTAATATTTTGGCAATGGTTTCATTAATACTTTAATATTAATTGAATATTAATGATAATAGAATTGTTTAATATTTAAATCATTTAATAATGATCCCGATATTTTAAAAATTATGATAAATGGTAATAATTATTTTAAAATTATTATCGGGCCATGAAAAATAAGTATTTGGTGTTTAAGTTATCTAAATGGATAATAATACATTCTTGTATAGAGTCTTAGACTCGATAGATGCCGATAAAGTTGTCAATATACTGAAGCATATTTTGAAATTGATATGTACTTAGAAAAATTGGTTTGATGAATGTTTATTTGTGATTGATGGTTGTTAAACTTATATGACAATGTGTTTAGGTTATGTGCTAAGCGCAAATAGCGAATACAATATGATATGATATGTTATTCTAATCAAACGAATGATCTATTTAATGATAGGACTTGATATAAAAGATAAATCTAAGTTGTGTAAGCAGCAGACAAGACAAGTATCTAACCCTTTGCATTTACTTTATGCAACGAACATGCGTAAGATAATATCTGAACTGTTCATTTCAATTGTTCAAATATTCCAACCTTTGTATAAACTTATGCAATGATTCTGTATAAGTAGGTTATTAAATTATAATTGTTGTACAAATTCCTTTATTCTGTTATTGTTGATCAAGATATATAATCTGTTCGTTAATTTCTAAAACATGGTTATACAAGTTTCCTCACTTGGATAATCATTATATTTTATCACATGTTGATACATACTTATCGGTGTCAAGTATGTATAAGTTGAATTAAAAGTCGTCTAAGCTATTTGATACAGCTAGACATAAATTTAAAGTTATTGTTGAACAAGATAAAACTTATCCAACCAAATTGTTTTGGTTTGGATTCAAGACTGTTATGAACATCCCAATTATGGGAAATTTTTATGCGCTAAGGCGGACAAAGGATGAACGATTATATCGTTCTTGTAATGTAGTATTGATCAATACAGGGCATAATGGGCTGATCACCCCCGTGCCCGTAAGTTATGATGGTTTACAGATAAAGTTCTGTTTGACCTTTTCAAAAATAGAAAACAATGTTCATAGTCTGTCAACTGATCCTCATTTATAGTCAGTACGTAGTTTCAAAAATTTGAAATCAAAATGATATGTTGTTGATTATTGGTTCAGCTTACTTCACAACTGTTGATTCGTTGTAGAAGTATCGTTTAAAGAAAACATTTAATTCATTCAGTTAACTGTTATTGTTGTTATTACTTGCTGGGCACTCAAATGCTCATCCTTGCTTAATTTAAATGTTTTCAGCTAAGTGTGAACAACCTGAAGGATCTGCCAAGAACAAGGGAAAAGGGAAGGTCGTAGAATAAAAGTTAATGTTATCTTATTGTAATAGTTTGACTTTAGGTTAAGGATGATATATAATATTATTATCATATAACGAATGTTTAAAGGTTTCGTACTTGGGAACTAAACTCTGACAATATGTAAATTAAATTTGATAATGTATATTATTGTTATTATTATTAGTATTATTCCGCTCATAGAAATGGTATCGTGAATCACTGAGTTCGGGTTTCAAGTACCTGAATTTGGGGGCATTACATCATGGTATCAGAGCTTTAGGGTTAGAAACCTTAGGTGGGATAGACCTTAGGCTATAACCTTAGAACAGAGGGAAACGTTAAAAATATAAATAACTCATATAGAGTTTAAAAATAGATGAATTGGATAAATTCATCGTCAAACAAACTAAAAGATAACTTATATAACACTATTATGTGTTATATGTATATATTATATACTAATCAGGATAATTTATGTGTGTAAATGTCAGGTGAAAAAGGATTAGGATACCCTCGGATCGTAAAGAAGGAGCCAATATCAAAGTCAATAGCTGAAATAGAGGCCTCAAAGTGAAAGCAACCTCGATGAGATGGTTATTGTGGAAAATGTCATACCAGATCTAGAAATGGTAGAACTAACCGATAGTGATTCAGACACTGAAGTTGGAGCTGATCAAGCATCAACTGAAGTGCAGAATCTGCGGGACCAGGTTTCCTCTTTGGAACAACTGTGGGAAATAGAAAAATTATTAAATAGTCAACTACGGAAAGTATTAATTGAAACAATGGAAGAATAGGATAAGCTTAAAATCCAAATTGACCAAATGGGAGCTAAAAGCAACAAGTCGGGAGCAGCTCCGAGCAAGAAGGGAAAAAGAAAAATGAAAGATTGTGATCCTGATATCAACCAAGGAAAAATTAACCGAATAGAAAGGTGTGCAAACTGTGACAGGAAACATGAAGGCGTGTGCAGAAAAGGGGAAAATGTTTGCTACAATTGTAGACATAAGGGACATTTCTCTCCTCATTGTCCCAATCCAAAGAAATGTGTCTGTTTTATTTATGGGATAGAAGGTCATCAGGCAAAAGGTTGTCCAAGATCAAGAAAAAGGCGTAGTGAATAAGTAATATAGGTTTTGTGGTGTAGATCTATTTAATATAATATGTGTTAAATGTGTGACTGTGTAATGTAATATTTTTAACTTTTGTGTTGGTCAAAGCCGTAAATCCTGACTTTTGTGGTCACAAAGGGATAGCAGTATGGGCTATGTTATGTAAATTACTTGGAACTAATGAAAACGAACATATGTTTGAGTTATGAAACATATTTAATATATCAAACTTATGTGATAAGGTTTAGAATGTAAGTTAAATTATGTTTTATTTAACCAAATAATGTCGCCAAGACAACAAACTAGAAATCAAAGGACAGAAAAATCTATCAATAACGTTGGTGGACAACAACCAGATCCAATACAGCAATACGCAAACATGGTAGTTCAGGCCATGCAACAAGGAATGCCAGCCACAGGGAACCAGCAGGACAACCGCTTGGCAAACTTTAAGGACTTCAAGGCTATAGGACCGCCCAAATTTAGAGGTACAACTGACCTTGTAGAAGCCCAAACTTGGGTTAAGAAAATCGAAAAGGCGTTTGTAATAGCTAGGGTAGCTGAAGGGCAAAAGACCGCTTTTGCCACTTACATGATGAAGGGTGTGTTAGGTTTGTAATATTCATGAATGCAATCAAATTGCAAAATAAGCGCGGAAACGTGTAAAAATCAGAGTTTAAAATTTTACAAACCATATACCCGGATCACCCTTTATGCACAATTATTAATTAAACGAAAAGATATGAAGAACAAACATACCCTTGAAGATCCGAAGCTTCCTCGTGTACAAGTTCACCTCCAATCCTTTTTTTGCGTTCAACTTGAATCCAACGGGTTTGGTTCCTTCCTTTGATCAACGTTAGCCACCCAAGTGTTTGGCCTCTAGAGGTGATCCACCAAGGAAGAATAAGAATTCAAGAAGAGGGGTATGTGGCTAAACCCTAGTTTTCTATCTCTATAGAAAAGGAGCGTAGTCTCCCAACTATTGGAATTACGTATGTTGTAAAAGTCAACAACCATCTCACCCATAATAAGACTCCTCTTATTTATAGATGTGGGCAACCCACCTTAACAATTAAGGAATTGGGATTTATTTAATTAATTAAATTCTTTTAATTAATTAAGCTCCCTAATCTTATTAGGGATAATTAATTAAACTCCTTTAACTAATTTTCCTTCCTAATCCAATTAGGAATAAATGAGAGTACTTATATTAAATTAATTCCTAAACTCTTTTAGAAATTAAAATAATAATAATTGTAATAATATTAATAAGACACCTCTTATTAATTTATATTTAATATTTCTAAAATATTAAATAATAATATTAAGCTATTTAATTTATTCTATCACCATAGATTAAATTAAATATACATAACATATTATTACGATTATGCCATTAACTTCTTAAATAATTATTCTTCCTTTTATGGTGTGACCCTTTAGGTTCTCCATATTAAACCGGTTGTGAATAAATCAATTAGAACAATTATAATCTTATTTAAATAAATAAATTAAACAATTAATTTATTTAAATAAATAATATTTATTCTACAATAGGGATAAGCCTCCCTAGCGATCAACGACTTTCAAGATAATATAGATTTCAACATTAATCATTAAAGAACCTTTGAGTAAATAGTTACCGTACAATTCAATCCTTCCACCATACAATGATCTCCCAATTAAATATAAGACATGGAATTATCATCAAGTCTTATTTTATTTAATTATATATGTATTTCGATCCTTAAATGCACAACTCAAATAATGCAAATTAGAAACTCCTTTCTAATTTCATTCGCTTTGCCAAGGACTCTTTGGGTTGTCATTTATCGAATCACATAGGACATTTCTCTTCTTTATTAGAAGTGGTAGATTCTTTATTGATCATATATTATGTCCATGTATACAATTTGTTATACCCAAGCATACCCTTTGATATACCCTAAGGGTCTTAAGGAATAAGTCAAAGTATAACTCATCATACACAAGATACTATGATGATCTCAAGTCCAAGGATCACTAGTACTACTATCACTACAGAATTCCTATCGACAGCAAGTAAAACTCCATTAGGTATTCCTTAGCGAGCCAACGCTCGGTGAACTTATTCTCTAATAAGCACCTACATACTTGCTTTAGTGTCTCCATACAAATGATCATGAGATCAATCATCCTCATCCAACGAATGAGCAAGCAACGTATGTACCAATCTATCCGGATTCACTAATCCCCAATTTAGTAATCCAACGATTGGGAACTATTTTAGTTTTAAGCTTTCTAAGAATTTAGATCTCATTAGAATGATCATCATCATTATTCTAAAAGCATTGCTTAAAACTATGGGTTTATCACATATTATAAAACAAAGATCATGTAGATAATTAAAAGCCTTTAATAAATTAATACTTTTTATTAATAAATGAATAAGATTGTTACAAAGTATACGCTTTATCATCAAACATGATTGGCTTGTGTGCATACTACTTTCAATCTCCCACTTGCACTAAAGCCAATCGCCATTGTATCTTATACTCTTCTTCTCCAAGTGACGATTATCCTGCTGTTGGATAAGCTTTAGTTAATGGATATGTAATGTTGTTCATGAGATTCCACTATCTCTATAGTGATTTCCCATCTTTCAATGATTCTAATAATCAAATGAAAGTGCCACAACACATGTTTAGATCCAAGATGAGACTTAGGAACTATTCCTAGTTCTGTAATAAACTTTTAATCCAAACAATCAACTTGTAGCTTTATTTATAGCTATATACTTTGTCTTTATCACTAAACCAAAGAACTCTTTTGCTATTTGGAACCTTTCCAATTCATCGCACTAACTATTCAAGGTAACCCTTTACCTTAAAGTGGATTTTTTCTCGTCGTCTTGAGTCCGTCTCGAAAAACTTGAGTCTGTTAAGCCCTCTAGTTTTAATTAAGACCCACCATGAATATGATCACATCCTTAGTGCTTGGGTTAAGCACTTTAAGATGTTTTTCACCCGACTCATAGTGAACTTCTCCATAATATGACCGATCAACATTAGGTCTCGTGACATTTCATTGCATGCATGATTGTCACTCATGCGACCTCTCTTTCGTGGAGTCTGTGGGGACTATTAAGAGAGATACACTCCATAGCTCATCGACATGAGACATCTCTTGAGTTTGCCATGCTAAACGACTTTAGCATCAAATGAATATACATTCCTTGGGTTAAGTCGAGCATCCTGTTGTATCTATCTATATAGATTTTATCCCCAATTAAGATACTCTTCCCAAACCATTCATGGAGGAATGTTTAGACAACTTTATCATTACTGATTGTAGAATTAGTATGTCATTCCTTATTCGTAGTATATCAACATATAATATTAGGAATGTCAAGGCGCTCCCACTGTCCCTTTTTGTACACACTAGAACTCTTACCTCATCGTATGTAACTAGATCATCATCTTCTATGATGTGTACCTCATCATCATCATCTATGATGAATCCATACCTCCTAGGTATCTTCGGTACTATTCCAGATTTACGATTCAGTTGTGGTCCAATAGGTCTATCTACAGGTTCCTCTTATTTGACTTATAGTGTTTTGTGGTTCTTGAACTCTTCAAGATCTATTATCCTCCCACTAGCCCCTTCAATGATAAACACCTTTATCTTAGAAGGAAGCGTGTTTCGCAATAAACACCTTTTGCTAAGTAGGATTATAGAACATTTACCCTAAACTTACTTTTGGATGTCCCACAAATCTGTATTTGTCAAATCTTGTCCCAAGCTTATCCTTTGAAACCGTTTCACATAAGTTGGACAACCCCTTATCTTAACATACTTAAGATTAGGAATCCTCCCTGTCCATAACTTTTATGGAGTCTTGGGGCCGGATTTAGAGATTACCTTTTCGTAGATATGCAGCCATTTCTAGGACATGATCCTAGAAGGATACTGGAATGTTAGTAAAATCATTATGGACCGTACCATGTCCAACAAGGTACAATTTTTCCTTTTAGATACATCAATCAATTATTGTGTATCAAGAGGCGTCCATTGTGAGAAAACCATTTGAGACGATCTAAAAACTTATTGCACAAGTATTTATTCCTTGATCTAATCAAAGAATATTAATACTTTGCCAATTTGTTTCACTTCTGAATTCTTTGAACCTTTCAAATAATTCACACTTGTATTTCAGCAAATACACACATTCAACTCTTTGAATGATCATCTCCTTTTCTTATACTAGTTTGTTCAATTTGCAAAATATATTTTTCACATAAGTCAAGTATACAAAATCCATTAAGTAATATTCCAGTTCTATACAAAACATTATTATTATAAAAAGAACAACAATTGCTCTTAATTATAATAGCAAAAATTTTATTGTCTAACAACAAAATAGAAATAATATTTCTAACAAGAACTGAAATACAATAACAACTTATTGACTTAATAGATTTTCCCATAGGCATTGCTAAACTATAAGTTTCTATGGCTAATGTAGCAACCTTTGCTTCATTTCCCATACATAGGATTACTTATCTATGTTCAGCTTTCCACTTCTGCTTGGTCCCTTCATAAATCTATATTTATGATAACCAAAGTCGGTATCCAATACCCAAGTAGAACCTTGACTTAAAGAAAAATTTATTTTAAATCATGAACAAATTTGTATTTGTAACCGAAACATCACTAAGCTTCTTTGGTTAGCCTATGCAAGATGCTTCTCGCAGTTTCTTTCCAGTGTCCAGGCTTATTGTAGTGGAAGCAAGCTCCTTTGCTATCCGTATCAGTTTTATTCTTATTATCCTTTGTTTATGCCTTTCTATATACCTTCTTTGAATCGTTCTTCTTTTCAGAAGATCCTTTGGCCCCTACCAGTAAGACATGGTTTTTCTTGGTTGGAAAGTGACTCTCATCATTTTTCAACATGTTAAGCAAATCAACGGGTCGATATCTAGCTTGTTTATATAAAAATTCACAACAATTGTGAAAGGAGTCCGGAGTGAGTGCAAGATCAAATCTTGGCTCAACTCTCCATCCATGACAAAACCAGTTGTCCTAATTGATCAATCAAATTGATTATGTTAAGAACTTTTTATTCGCATTTATAGTGTCATTGGCCATTCTAGATCGGAAGAGCTCCTTAGATATGTCGATATCTATCGGCCCTACTTTCCTCACCATCAACTACTTGATGTGCGGGAATATAGTAGGAGCATCCATAGTTTCATCTTCGACGCCAAGCTCGTTACTCATGGATGCGAGCATGATGCATCGAGCCAATCAGTGCATCATCTTGCCACTTTCTAAAAGTAGCAATCTCTTCCTCAAAGGCATTGTCTCGCAACCATTGCAGGATAGGCGTATTAATGACATAAGATAGCTTTTTCGACTATGAGAACTATTCTCAAATTCTTTAACCAATCCGTTTAATTTGGCCCCGTTAATTTAGCATCTAATATGCTTCGCAGTTGATAGTAATTTTAGACATTGTAAAATTTCAGTAAATGAATTTGTAATTAACAACATTTTAACATACATTCTTTTATTAATTACCAAAATAAATTAGGTCTTATTTTAAATTGGTATCTCCCACTATTTTCTTCAAACTATATCACCTCAATATATATAGTTCGCAAAATCTAATTAAAGATCTGCTAGTGAGAATAAGGATCTCATTTCAAATGTATATAGCCTTGTGGTGACACAACAAACTATATATAAATAAATAGGTAGACAACTTTTGTCAATTACATCAACTATGCAACTCCTTTTCTTTTGCCTCTTAGATTATTTTGATCAGTGGTGGCACATCCGAATCAAAATTATCCAAGTTAAGTCCAACCTAGCACTCCATATATTCAAAAAGAAAAATATCATCCTTGTGGTGACACAACAAAACAATATTGTTCAATTTTCTTTATAAGCATCAAATGTGATAAATTAACATCTTAAATACTTAATACTTGCCTTGTGGTGACACAACAAACTCATATTAAATATTTAATACTCTATTAATTTTATCATGCTAGAAAGGCTGACGCTCGATATTCCAAATATCTTTGAACGCTTAGGACTTAATATAAAAAAATTGAGGGGTTTGTTATTAATTTGTCTCATCTTGTTTAGCGCAGATACATATATATATATAAAATACGCGTCATATTAATGAACATGTGAAGCATGTTTGCATAATATATATATATATATAGTATAAGCATGCACATATAGAATACTATATTCTACCCGGATTGATTATGGACTTTTATTCTAGTTTGGTTCACTAGAGCCACCAAGTGAACCAAAAGGTCAAACCTTGGGGGTGCAAGAAATAATATTTAAATATAACTATTACATTTAAACCCGGGCTCCATTACAAACAGGTCTTTAAGTGCTCCTTGATCCTTGATCTCCAATTTTTCAAAATTAATTCTAATTATTCCTATTACAAAACTATTTAAAATAAATAGAAACCTTGATCGTGATCGAGGGAAGTACATAGGAGGGGAATAGAATTTACATTAAGAAAAATTAGAGAAGACGAGGTACGCAGACCCCATTTAATAAAACTCATACATTCATGCATCCAACTAAAATAAAATCTAATCACATTGGTCAATAGTCCATAATCAATCCCATTTATTATCATACACATCATCATATGCATTAATAAATAACATTCATCTTATGAATAATAAACATTTAATATATATATTGATATCATTTAATGGGCAAATTTAGTTAGTATAAAATCTAATTTTGAATAAAAATAAACTCCTTTATTTTAATCCAAATTTAAATCAAAATAAAACTATTTTATTTTAATTTATCCAATTTTGAATAAAATAAACTATTTTATTTTAATCAAAATTTTAATCAAAATAAACTCCTTTATTTTAATTAATTATGGAATCCAATTCCAAGTAAAAAAAATATAACTCCTTTATTAAAGGAAACACGGATTTCTTTCCTATTCACAAATAAACTCCTTTATTTTGAATAATATGAAATCTTATTTCATATCTAAATAAACTCCTTTATTTAAGGAAATTAGGATTCTCTTTCCTATTCACAAATAAACTCTTTTATTTTGAATAATATGAAATCTTATTTCATATCTAAATAAACTCCTTTATTTAAGGAAACATATAATCCAATTTCAACTCCAATTAGTTATCATGGAATCCAATTCCAACTCTAATTAGTTAGCATGAAATTTAATTTTAATATTAAAATAAACATTTTTTATTTTAAGATTAAAATAAACATTTTATTTTAAAATTAAAATAAACTTTTATTTTATTTTAAAATTATTATAAATTATTAAAATATATATATATATATATATAATATATATATATATATATATATATATATATATATATATATATATATATATATATATATATATATATATAAGTATTACATAAAATAAACGTGGTATGCAGTACCTTTTTTTTTATTTATGATTACTTATATATATATATATATATATAATATAAGTATTACATTGAATCCTAGCTTCCTTGATTTCCGTGCACAATTTAAGCTCCTGCTCCCTTTAAAATTTCCGTACATGAAATCCTTGAAAAACCGAATACACCTTTTCGTGGGCCAATATCATGCATGTGACTTCATAATAAACCGTATATATTATATATATATAATCAGATTATATATGATTAAATTCGTGTTTAGCAAATTATGGGAATAACGGAAGCAAAAAAAAATGGCATTACCAATTTTTAAAAAAAAAAAGCGTTCGTTTTTTTTTTCTTTTAAATTTTATACAAACAAATTATGCCCAATTAAATTGTTCTAAACACATATCAATATACATATCAAATCTGAACAATTAATAATTTGCATAAAGGTTTGGCTCTGATGCCATTGTTAGGTTTGTAATATTCATGAACGCAATCAAATTGCAAAATAAGCGCGGAAACGTGTAAAAATCAGAGTTTAAAATTTTACAAACTATATACCCGGATCACCCTTTATGCACAATTATTAATTAAAAGAAAAGATATGAAGAACAAACATACCCTTGAAGATCCGAGCTTCCTCAGGTACAAGTTCACCTCTAATCCTTTTCCCGTTCAACTTGAATCCACCGGGTTTGGTTCCTTCCTTTGATCAACGTTAGCCACCCAAGTGTTTAGCCTCTAGAGGTGATCCACCAAGGACGAATAAGAATTCAAGAAGATGGGTATTTGGCTCAAACCCTAGTTTTCTATCTCTATAGAAAAGGAGCGTACTCTCCCAACTATTGGAATTACGTATGTTGTAAAAGTCAACAACCACCTCACCCATAATAAGACTCCTCTTATTTATAGATGTGGGCAACCCACTTTAACAATTAAGGAATTGGGATTTATTTAATTAATTAAATTTTTTTAATTAATTAAGCTCCCTAATCTTATTAGGGATAATTAATTAAACTCCTTTAACTAATTTTCCTTCCTAATCCAATTAGGAATAAATGAGAGTACTTATATTAAATTAATTCCTAAACTCTTTAGAAATTAAAATAATAATAATTGTAATAATATTAATAAGACTCCTCTTATTAATTTATATTTAATATTTCTAAAATATTAAATAATAATATTAAGCTATTTAATTTATTTTATCACCATAAATTAAATTAAATATACATAACATATTATTACGATTATGCCATTAACTTCTTAAATAATTATTCTTCCTTTTATGGTGTGACCCTTTAGGTTCTCCATATTAAACCATTTGTGAATAAATCAATTAGAATAATTCTAATATTATTTAAATAAATAAATTAAACAATTAATTTATTTAAATAAATAATATTTATTCTATAATAGGGATAAGCCTCCCTAGCGATCAAAGACTTTCCAGATAATATAGATTTCAACATTAATCATTAAAGAACCTTTGAGTAAATAGTTACTGCATAATTCAATCCTTCCACCATACAATGTCCCAATTAAATATAAGACATGGAATTCTTTGTCAAGTCTTATTTTATTTAATTATATGTATTTCGATCCTTAAATGCACAACTCCAAATAATGCAAATTAGAAACTCTTTCTAATTTCATTCGCTTGCCAAGGACTCTTGGGTTGTCATTTATCGAATCACATAGGATATTTCTCTTCTTTTTTATTAAGTGGTAGATTCTTTATTGATCATATATTATCTCCATGTACAAACTTGTTATACCCAAGCATACCCTTTGATATACCCTAAGGGTCTTAAGGAATAAGTCAAAGTATAACTCATCATACACAAGATACTATGATGATCTCAAGTCCAAGGATCACTAGTATTACTATCACTACAGAATTCCTATTGATGCACAAGTAAAACTCCATTAGGTATTCCTTAGCGAGCCAATGCTCAAATGAACTTATTCTCTAATAAGCACCTACATACTTGCTTTAGTGTCTCACACAAATGATCATGAGATCAATCATCCCCATCCAATGAGCAAGCAACGATGTACCAATCTATCCGGATTCACTAATCCCCAATTTAGTAATCCAACGATTGGGAACTATTTTAGTTTTAAGCTTTCTAAGAATTTAGATCTCATTAGAATGATCATCATCATTATTCTAAAAGCATTGCTTAAAACTATGGGATTATCACATATTATAAAACAGCATCATGTAGATAATTAAAAGCCTTTAATAAATTACTACTTTTTATTAATAAATGAATAAGATTGTTACAAAGTATACGCTTTATCATCAAACATGATTGGCTTGTGTGCATACTACTTTTAGGGTGAGGCAAATTTTTGGTGGGAATCGAATCAAGTGAGGGTAGAAGCAGGTGTAGTTGCTTGGGATAGGTTTAAAACGCTGTTTTTCGAAAACTATTTTTCATCTAGTATGCAAGCTAGGATGGAGGTAAAATTTCTTGAATTAAAACAGGAGATTATGACTGTTACGGAATATGCCGCAAAATTTAATGAGTTGGCTAGGTTCGCCCCGCATCAAGTTGATACGGAGGCTAGAAAAGCACGAATGTTTGAGCTGGGATTAAAACCCTGGCTCTACAACAAGGTGGCAGTGTTACAAATCCCTGCATTTGCAGCACTCATGGAGAAAGAAATTATTGCTGAGGAGGGAAGTGAGGCCATGAGCCTTTATAACAAAGAAAGAAGGAACAAGGGTAAAGTTGAGGGAACTGGAAAGATGGAAACAAACAAGGGGAATAGGAGTGAAAAGAGGAAGGGGAACAACTTTGGGGGTGTGCAGGTAAAGCAAGAAGGTGCAAAGAAGAAGCCGGTGGTGCAATGTGGGAATTGTGGGAAGAACCATTTGGGGGAATGTCTAAAAGGTAAATTTGCATGTTTCAAGTGTGGGCAAGAGGGCCATATCTCTCCTAACTACCCCAATCCTAGAACGATTAGTGGGTGTTTTCTGTGCGGATCGAAGGAACATAAGGTGAAGGACTGTCCGAAAAGGAGAACGGAGGTAGAAAGCGTGAACATGGGGAAAAGCGGCGGAACTTTGGCAATCACAGGACAAACTTCATCCAGAAAGCCGACAAGATCTCATCGCATGCGGGTCTTCAACATGACGATTCGAGGATTGATTGGCGGTGTGCAATGGAACTCGTGTACTTTTCATTATAACTTTTATTTTCTTATATATGATTTCCTATAATTAATAAATTATTTTATAAATAAATTTTGAAGGAGGAATTTGAGTTCTTCTAGAAATCAAACTTCCGTTTAATCAAAAAGAAAAGCTTTATGTGAATAGTTAAAGATCAGTTCGATCAAATTTGATCGAGATCTACTTGCAATAATTGTGTATGCTATGTACCCTGGTATTTATGGGTTTTAAAACGGTGATTCCGGGGACGGAATCTTTATAAGGGAGGGTGAATGTAATAACCCGATATTTTCTATATAAATAAATCATAAATTTTGTGTATAAATTTTTTTATTTATCTATTAAAATAATATATGATATAATTTTTAGAATAATTATAATAATTAATTTATTATATGAATTTTGTTCAGGTTATTAAGTTAATTATTTTAACTTAACTAATAAAGTTAATTACAGTAGATAAATTAGATATGAAATCCAAACCCTAATTCTAGGTTTTGATCAAGGAATGATAATAATATTATAATATTATAATATTTTGATTTTTCGATGCTATAAATATGTATCAGATGTATAAGATCATTGATTGACGGTTGGTCAATTATGGTGTATATTGACTCAAACCCTAGCATTAATTTGTTTAACCCTATTTTTCAATTTAAATGGGAAATTTAAGATTGTTATATAACTGTGTTATATGATTTATGTTATGTATTACTTCATGATATGCTAATTAGGAAACCCTAATTGTAAATTTAAAACCCTAGTTTAGATTTGAATTTCTAATAATTAGAAACCCTAATTTGAAACTAAACTGGAATTTGTGATCAGTCAGAAATTGTGTTACTGTGATTAATATCATGTATGATAGATTTTATATTGCTAATTAAAGTAAACCTAATTAGTAATTAAAGACCGTAATGATTAAAACCCTAAGTTAATAATTATAAAACCCTAATTACTGTCGCAAAACCCTAATTGTGAAATCAAAACCCTAACTGATATTTAGGAATCCTAATTGCTAATTGAAAACCTTAATTGCTTAAGTGGCAAGTTTAATTATATTATATTACCCTAATGTTCATGTATAATTAGAAATTTAAAATAATAATTAACAAAACCCTAATTTATAAAATTTTAAAAACTAAAATTTGTATTTTATGCAAACCCTAATTGGTTAATTCTATAAAATGCTATATGCTAAACCTTAAGGTTAAACCCTAAGGGTTAAACCCTAAGGGTCTGTAAAGATTACATTTTTGCCATTAAAATGATTTAACAATTGACTAAAATGCCTTTTTCTATTTTCTTTAATGGGTAACTTGTGAAAATACATTTACCTTTAGTTGTTTACCAACTCTAGCAACTCCATTAAATTATAATTGATAGCAATGAGCTTTATATAAGCCATTCCATGCATCTAGCTTGCTTATAAATAGATTGGGAGAGAGAGAAAGTAACATTTGCTAGCCATTTTGCATAAACACCCAACCAATCCTCTCTCTCACTAAAACCAACAAAATATAGTAGCTTTTCAGTCACATATTGAAGCCCCACGAACCACTTAACAAATCAAAAACCCTAGATCAAGAAATTATCCAAGAAAGGTATAAAAACCCTAGCTTGAATCCACTCAAAAATCTGTTGTTAGATGTTAGATTTAAGTGTTAGAATATGTTGTTTCTAGTTTGTTATGATGATCTGGGTTGGTTTTAGGTAGATCCATATCATCCAAATCTTTAAATTTAAGGTTTTGAAAAATCTGGAAAATTTTTATTGTTGTCTGACAAGTAAATGTCAGGCCTCTTTAATCTTTCTCTGTTATATTTTTTAGTTGTTTAAAGCTTTGATCTTGTAGCCTGTTATGTTCTCTATAATCTGGAACTTTTAGCTAGCTCAGATCGTGTTCAAAATGAAAGTTATGGGCGGTTAAACCTCATTTAATCACCCATGACTTTCAATTCTCGAAAAACCTAGATCATGCCAAGAAGGCTCGACAAGATCTTTGTGGGCTTAGATCCGATCGTGTTATGATGTTATGTAATGATCTTTGTATCTAGGTTATAGTCTGTTGTTTGGATTACAATATTATAGCACTATATCACTAAAATATTGAGCAGTAGATCTCAATGGACGGTCGAACTAAGTGGGACGTTCACGAAATGCATTTTCCGGGTAACCCGTAAAACGCATGATCGCTTGACGCCCTAAACAAGGTTTGACCGGTCCCAATCTATCGATTGTGTTGTGATTTTGTTGATGTTTTGGGATAGATATACTCTCTTACATGCTGGCTACACACTGCATCCATTAAATCACTTAAATGTTGCACGTATTGCAAGTTGTGGAAACCCAAAGTAGGGTACTCGAACTGTTCTTCATTTCGGGCAAACCCGTAAATGAAGAAACAAATTCTCAAATACCACTTTGAAGGCTTATATCTTCTGATTGTGATGTTGTTTGATCATGTTTCTTGTTGAATCTTGTAGTGTTACATTTATACTACACGATCGGACCAGAAACATTTACTTAAACATCACGATCTGATCTGGAATATTGGTCAAACGTGGTCACTCGGTTACTAGCTTGATGATCTGGGTTTCATGAAGAACACCTATAGCGACAATTCTGTCGCTATAGGTGGTCTTTCTTGACAATTAATTATAAAATTAGATTTTATTAAATAATTATAGAAAATTAGTTTTAAGTTATTAAAAATAAAAAATTAAATTAGTAAAAAATTATTTTAATGTCCGAAAATTATATTTTAATTATTTTGAATATATTTCATAAATATTTAATATTTTTGGGATATTAAAAGCATTTAGTTTATTTAATTATAATATTAAATAAATTATTTAAAAATGATTTTAATACATGAAAAATCATTTAAAATTATATTATGATATAAGAAAATATTTTAAGTTATTTTTAATGACTTTTAATATTTTGTGATAAATTTCATTAATAAATTAATATTAATGATAATTAAAGTTATTTAATAATTATATTAAATAATTAGTTTAAAAATGATTTTAATAATATAAAATCATTTTAAATGAAAATAAAGTGTTTAAAGATATTTTAAGTTATAAAATATAACTTTTAATATTTAAAGGATAATTTCATTAATAATTTAATATTAATGATATTAATTTAATATTAATGATATTAAATTTATTTAATAATTACATTAAATAAATAGTTGAAAAATGGTTTTATTAATTTAAAAATCATTTAAAAGGGATATAAATGAATTAAAAATATTTTAAGTTATGTTTAATGACTTTTAATATTTAGATGAATAGTACATTAATAATTTAATATTAATGGTAATTATTTAAAAATGATTTTAAATGTTTTAAAAATTATTTAAGTGGTAATATAAATGTTTTAAAAATATTTTTAGTTATTATAAATAACTTTAATATTTTGGCAATGGTTTCATTAATACTTTAATATTAATTGAATATTAATGATAATAGAATTGTTTAATATTTAAATCATTTAATAATGATCCCGATATTTTAAAAATTATGATAAATGGTAATAATTATTTTAAAATTATTATCGTGCCATGAAAAATATATGTATTTGGTGTTTAAGTTATCTAAATGGATAATACATTCTTGTATAGAGTCTTAGACTCGATAGATACCCGATAAAGTTGTCAATATACCGACATATTTCCGAAATTGATCTGGACTTAGAAAATTTGGTTTGATGAATGTTTATTTGTGATTCAATGGTTGTTAAACTTACATGACAATGTGTTTAGGTTATGTGCTAACTGCAAATAGCAGTATAATATGATATGATGTGTTATTCTAATCAAACGAATGATCTATTTAATGATAGGACTTGATATAAAAGATAAATCTAAGTTGTGTAAGCAGCAGATAAGACAAGTATCTAACCCTTTGCATTTACTTTATGCAACAGACATGCGTAAGATAATATCTGAACTGTTCATTTCAATTATTCAAATATTCCAACCTTTGTATAAACTGATGCAATGATTCTGTATAAGTAGGTTATTAAATTATAATTGTTGTACAAATTCCTTTATTCAGTTATTGTTGATCAAGATATATATTTTGTTCGTTAATTTCTAAAACATGGTTATACAAGTGTCCTCACTTAGATAATCATTATATTTTATCACATGTTGATACATACTTATCGGTGTCAAGTATGTATAAGTTGAATTAAAAGTCGTCTAAGCTATTTGATACAGCTAGACATAAATTTAAAGTTATTGTTGAACAATATAAAACTTATCCAACCGAATTGTTTTGGTTTGGATTCAAGACTGTTATGAACATCCCAATTATGGGAAATTTTTATGCGCTAAGGCGGACAAAGAATGAACGATTATATCATTCTTGTAATGTAGTATTGATCAATACGGGGCATAATGGGTTGATCACCCCCGTGCCCGTAAGTTATGATGGTTTACAGATAAAGTTCTGTTTAACCTTTTCGAAAATAGAAAATAATGTTCATAGTCTGTCAACTGATCCTCATTTATAGTCAGTACGTAGTTTTAAAAATTTGAAATCAAAATTATATGTTATTGATTATTGGTTCAACTTACTTCACAACTGTTGATTCTTTGTAGAAGTATCGTTTAAAGAAAACATTTAATTCATTCAGTTAGCTGTTATTGTTACTTTTACTTGTTGGGCACTCAAATGCTCATCCTTGCTTAATTTAAATGTTTTCAGCTAAGTGTGAACAACCTGAAGGATCTTCCAAGAACAAGGGAAAAGGGAAGGTCGCAGAATAAAAGTTAATGTTATCTTATTGTAATAGTTTGACTTTAGGTTAAGGATGATATATAATATTATTATCATGTAACGAATGTTTAAAGGTTTCGTACTTGGGAACTAAACTCTGATAATATGTAAATTAAATTTGATAATGTATATTATTGTTATTATTATTAGTATTATTCCGCTCATAGAAATGGTATCGTGAAGCACTGAGTTTGCGTTTCAAGTACTTGAATTTGGAGGCGTCACATTAGCTTTCATATTCCTAAGAAACCTATTATATGAATTTAAGAAACCAAACCACTAAAGTCAATCACTGTTATATCAAGACATAAAGCCATTCGTTTATTAAAAAATGGATGTCAAGCTTTCTTAGCACATGTCACAGATTTAAACAAAAATACGTCAGATTTAAATGATATTTGTATTATTAATAAATTTCTTGACGTATTCCCTGAAGAACTTCCTGGCCTACCCCTAGAGCGTGAAATCGAGTTTTGTATTAACCTTGAACCCGGTACAAAACCCATTTC
This sequence comes from Panax quinquefolius, assembly GCA_020205615.1. Classification (NCBI taxonomy): domain Eukaryota; kingdom Viridiplantae; phylum Streptophyta; class Magnoliopsida; order Apiales; family Araliaceae; genus Panax; species Panax quinquefolius. The sequence continues at coordinate 112,236,045 of CM035156.1, forward strand.
CAAAACCACATATCGAATGGCTCCAATTGAACTTCAGGAGTTAAAAACCCAACTGAAGGAGTTATTAGACATCGGTTTCATTCGTCTTAGAACGTCTCCTTGGGGTGATCCTGTTCTATTCGTAAAGAAGATAGATGGGATTATGCGACTTTGCATTGACTATCGGGAGTTGAACCATGTCACTGTCAAAAATAGGTACCCGTTGCCATGTATTGATGACCTGTTTGACCAGTTGCAAGGTGCTAATTTTTTTTCAAAGATCGATATTCATTCCGGATATCAGCAATTAAAGATTTAAACTGAAGACATTCCAAAGACTGCTTTCAGAACTCGGTACGGGCATTACGAATTCCTAGTCATGTCTTTCGGATTGACTAATGCTCTTGATGCCTTCATGGATATGATGAACCAATTATTTAAGGAATATTTGGATCATTTTATGGTTGTCTTTATTTATGACATCCTCATATACTCCAAAAGTCGTGATGATCATGAGCATCACTTGAGGCTGATACTACAAAAGATTTGTGAAAACAAGTTATATGCCAAGTTAAAGAAATGCGAGTTCTGGCTTGAGGAAGTAGTATTCCTTGGGCACGTGATATCAAAACATGGAATATCTGTTAACCCAGCGAAGATTGAAGTAATACAAAGCTAGGAGCAGGCTAAGTCAGTAACCGAAGTACATAGCTTTGTAGGCTTGGCTGGTTATTATCGAATATTCGTGGAATGGTTTTCTCGAATTGCTACTCCATTAACTCACCTAACTCGAAAAGATACAAAATTCAGATGGAGCGAGGAATGTGAGAAGAGTTTTCAAGAACACAAGAGGAGACTCATTTCAGCACCTGTTCTGACAATACCATCTAGTTCAGAGGGATTTGTCATCTACGACGATGCTTCAGGTAGAGGGTTAGGATGTGTTCTCATGCAACATGGGAAAGTCATAGCCTATACCTTACGATAACTTAAAGAATATAAGAGGAATTATCCTACTCATGATCTAGAGTTGGCAGCGGTCATTTTTGCGCTAAAGATCTTGAGACATTACCTGTATGGGGAGAAAGTGGAGATCTATACAGATCATAAAAGCCTCAAATATTTCTTCACCCAAAAGAAACTCAACATGCGGCAACGAAGTTGGCTCGAGCTGTTAAAAGATTACGATCATACCATTCAATACCATCATAGAAAAGCGAACGTGGTAGTTAACGCGTTGAGTAGAAGATCATATGCGGGTACGAGTGCGATATTGTCTACTGTTGGGTAAAATCTAATTATGCACAACACACAAGTATACGTGGTCAACAAGTAATATAATAGTAAATAGAGTATCGTTCCCACATAGAATTAGTATGAATTCAACCCTCACAATTACCAGCCTTATATTACTCCAATTTTATTAAACTATCCAATTCAATGATTATAATTATTAAAAAACTAAAGTTATTAAAAATACCAAACAATCAACAAATATAAAAACTGAATTCTTAAACAATTATTAGAGAATTAGGCTTACAACTTCACCCAAAGCTTCACTCTGATTATTTCCCTTAATTATAGTTTAATTCATTATTCCATTTTATTAATCAAGATCACTCAAGTAGAATTAGCCACCTCTCGATGCACTAATACCATATTAACATAAATCCATAAATTATATAGAATTAAGTTAAACACCTTAATTAACTAACTCACTATATCTCTATGTGAATTATAATCAAAGAAGGTTTAAGTTTAAGTTATCTATTCGATTACATGCGATGTTAAGAATATCTCTACCCTAACATTCATCAAGATTCCATTCATTCACAGAATTCAAGAACACATGCTATATTAACTAAGTCTAAACTCGTACTTCCTGTCTCGAATCCATACAAGTCCACAAAGAATTGGGGATCATGCAATTTATAAATTCAAGCATGGATTAATATAGATAAGCTGAGGAATAGCTTATTAAACTGAAAATCAAAGTTACATAATCATCGTTCCACTTAAAGATCCATTATAATCCTAAAAAGTATTTTAGTTCATCATCAATGAATTAAAAACTAAGTTAATTAAAGAAAACATCATCCCAATTACAAATATAAAACTAGAGAAGAAGAATAAATCCAAAAACACCCTTCTCTATATCCCAATCTGCAATTGTTGTGAAACTCCTTCAAAAACTTTCTCCAATGCTCTTGCTGCAAATTTGTCTTCAATGATGTTAATTGCCTCGTATGTTGTCTCTATCTTGTTATTTGATGTTAATTATATGTTTAGACACGTATTCTGATTACAATTCCATCCATAGTTGAGTCCCAAGTCAATGCCAACACTTAAGCTTACGTTTACAACATTTAAAAAGAACTAGGACACCTCTCTGCCCCGTACCCCCGTCCCGACAGAGGTGTTGCCTTGTAAATAGCCAACCCCGACTGGCATAGCTTCTGTTAACTGACTTTTATCCCCCCCTCGCCCCAACAGGGGTTTCACTATGTAACTAGCCAGCCCCGGCGGGGGTGTAAGCTATTAGTTGTCCACTTTTAGCTCCAAACTTGCCAAATTTTTCGAAAACTCTACCCTTTTTGTCCAATAGCCACTCCACCAATCCTAAACACAAAATAACACTAAACAAGTAAAACAAATAATAAAAACAAAGATTTCACACAGCTTAAGCTTGAATTAGAAGCCGATAAGTTGGTATAAAAATCACTTACCAAAATCCCCCAAACTTAAACTGTGCTAGTCATCGAGCATAAAACAAAACTAACATGCTATACAATGCAATGCCATGAGATGTAATGCTTCTAATCTATACGCCTACGAATCCAGTAGTATCATAGATTCAATTTTATTCAACCGGCCTCAGAGAAATCAAGTAAACATGACAACACTTCATATCAAAACAAATCAATAATTCCTTATCAATCCTCGAATCTTAAACTGTTATTACTAGTATAGTGCGTATGTGCTTAACATCCATGCTAACTGACGCAAATTCAAATTAAATACATAACGAGTCTCTTAAAAGGCATCATACAACTTAAACTCAAGAAATTCTAAAACAGATGAGATCCAACTAAAACAAAGCAATTACCAATATTAAGGGTCCACATAGGGTACTTATGCTTTAAATTTATTTTTTTCCATTACTGGGGCTTTCTGCACTTATTTCCCGTTTTATTCTCTCTTTTTAGATATTTCCCATAACTGTGCAATGTCTCATTTCATTAGGCTAACAGTGCTACCCTTTAGCGAGCTTTCAAGCAATGACTCCCAGACCATAAAAGACATGTGACACCCCCAAATCCGGGTTACCTGACCCCCGAGTTTGGTGGTCACGATCCATAATATAATACCATCTAACTACCCATTAAAATAAAAATAGGAATACATAACTCATTAACATATGTTGTTAATACATAAATCCCAGGTCTGCTAACTTTAACATTACAAACATACGCCATAGATATACAAAAAGGGTTTATAATACAACATAATAATAATAATGTTCATTATATTAGTTTATCACTATGCCTTTTCATTTGTTCTTCTTCACATCACCTTCTACAATTTCGTCCCTAGCTGAAAAGTTTTATTTAGCAAGGGGGAGCAACAAGTTTACCCCGCAAGTTAAGTCAAACAATAAATGTATAAGAATTAATAACAAGTCTTCTCGCCTTCTATCCAACAATAATTAGATAATGAAAGAGTACAACGCTTTCATGGTTTTCTACGATATTCAAATGAATAATCAAGAATTAATTCTACGAAATAACAAAGTGGAATGTTTTCCAGATTTATGTTAAGTGATCCATTGGATCTTGAACTTCTTTTCTCGGGTATCTATCAAAGATTTACTTTGATATATACTCAGGTGTATCAGATAACCATAAATATTAAATCATACCCCTCTACAAGTACTTAGAGCCGGCCAACTCCTTGTACCTTATATTATGCATAATACTTAAGTCGCACGCAAAGGTCGAATTTACGACCAATAAAATGTTCCCTTTTATATAAAAGGTTATTCTTCTCAGTCTTAGAATTAGGATATTGATTTAACAACGAAATACTGTGATTTCAAATTCTATTTGCTTCTATTCTCTTCTCTTCTCAAACCTATCAAGTTTTCTTTTTTGATCTAGCCGAAACAACTGGCATTGATCTATCAATAATAATTAAATTCTCTTCTCGAATCTATCAAGTTCTATCAAATGTTTGTCTAACTAGAATAATTGGCTAAGACATTTCTCAACATAATTCGGAAATAAACAGGAATTATATGTATTGTCAATACTAGCTTCTACGGATATGAATATCCAACAACAGTTATTCTACGAATGTATATTTTACGAATCAGTAATTTAATTTGAATTATTAAACATGTACTAACTGCGAATAATCAATAATAAATCCCTGGACGTGGTATAATTAACCACCATAATAATTAAACAATATTAACTCAAGGTTAAGTTAGGAAACCTGCCTCTTCCGTTGATTACATCTACATAATAAACTTATATGCTTTTGAAAGACCTATAACCAATAATATCGGTCTCACAATTAGCACAATATTTCATAACACGCAACACTATAATTCATAGTTAATCTTCTTCTAGACACATTACAATATAACCACATTAGTGTTTATAACCTATATAAAGACTTAACAAATCTAACTATTTCGGTCTGGTTGGACTTCGGTCCATTCTCGGTGTTCTGGTCACCCTATTCGACAAATAACACAGTTATTGTTAATCAAATTCGGTTCCTAAGCTTCAATATTAATTTAGATAAGTCAATTTATCATTAATAATATTTTTTCGGAAGCTTTTAATAATTTATAAGCAAATATTATAATTTATAATAATTTTTCAAACATCGAAATCATTTTTAAATGATTTAATCATCAAATAATCTTATCATCACTATTATTTAATAATATAAAAATATTAATGACATACTTGTCAAAATATTAAAGTTATTATTAATAACTTAAAATATTTTTAAATCAACAATATTCTACTTAAATGATTTTTAAATAATTAAAATCATTTTAAATCATCACCATTAATATTTAAATATTAATGAAATTATCATCAAAATATTAAAAGTCATTAATTTTAACTTAAAACATTTTTAAATCATTTTTCTCATTTTAAATGATTTTTAAATCAATAAAATGATTTTAATTCATTTATTTAATATAATTATTAAATAAATCAAATATCATTAATATTAATTTATTAATGAGAATTCTCCAAAATATTGAAAATTATATTTTATAATTTAAAATATTCTATAACACTTTATTCTCATTTGAAATGATTTTTATAATATTAAAATCATTTTCTCTAAATTATTTAATATAATAATTAAATAAATCCAATATCATTAATATTAAATTATTTATGAAAATTCTCTAAAAATATTAAAATTTACATTTTATAACTCAAAATATTTTTAAATACTTTATTCTTATTTAAAACGATTTTTCATAATATTAAATCATTTTCTCTAATTTATTTAATATATTAATTAAATAAATTAAATACCATTAATATTCAAATAATTATAAATATTAATGAAAAATATCTCAAATAGTCAAAAATTATTTTTCATAATTTAAAATAATTTTTAAAACCATTTTTAATAATTTTTAGAATTTATTTCTATTTTTAAATAATTTCTTAAAATTCAGAAATTAAAATTAATAGAAACTGTCGTTGTAGGTCTTTAGCGAGACAAAGCGTTGATGTTGGTGTTCTTGAGCTCAAGAACACTGACAGCTTCGTTATCAACCTGCCTTATTTGACAAGCTTAAATTCTCGGTTTAAAATCGTTTCTGGGCTAACTTAAGGTTCAATATTGTAGTACACATGTAATACTACTTCTATCAATCATCAATTTGGTCATATCACAACATAACATGAATATCTGGGCAATTAAACCTGTTGTCAGACGTCACCTGGGTTTTCCAGAAACCCAGGCAGTTCGAGTGGCTATATTGCAGCTCGATTATCTAAGTGTTCTGATCATGGTTCATATGACCTAATGGCTCAAATGTGTACTCCTTATGTCAAGAAACATTGCTAAATCAATAGATCAATTTATCATCAAAAGGATCGCGCCAGTAATCATACGGTCAAAGTATGTCAGACGTCCTGTTCTTATGGTTTTCTCGAATTTCCAAAAACTCAAAATCAGTCTAGGATGGCTACTTTGACCATCTCTTATATCCAACACAGTTGTTGTTTAAAAGGTTTTAAGGCACGAATTTATAATCAATCTAGTAGGCTATAACATATATTCAACAACATCAACAAATAACAAACAACCTGACAGATCTGGACGTTGCAAAACCTGTCAGATGCTGGTTTAACAGTTCTGGGTTACCCAGATTTTTACTCGGTCATGGTCGGTCAACCGACTTTGACCGATTATAACACACGATCTAGACATCTGATGGTTGTACTACCACTTCCAAATTAAAGACAACATAACAAGCTACAGATCCAAAACATAAAACATCAAAAATCGATAACATAGACAGATCTAGGGCCACTAACATTTCTTGTCAGACCACTAAAAATGATCAAGAACAGTTTTTGAAAACTTGAATTTTTACTAACTTTGATGCAATGGATCCATGATGGATCAACATAGATCATCTAAAAACATCTTATAACACTTATAAAAACACAAAAACACAAATTTTAACAAAGCCTACAAGATCAAAGTGAAGTAGGGTTTTATACCTTTTAGCCCAATTCTTTGATCTATGCTCTTCAATCTGATTTTAGGTGTTCTAAGAGGTTAATAAGTGACTGATCCATGATAAAATTTCGAAGGTTTTTGTGTGAGAGGGAGTTGGTAAGATCTTGGAGAGAAAATAAGCAAAATGGGTACACTTTCTCTATCTCAATCTTATATAATCACTTATAAAACAAGGATGCAATGTATAAATCTAATATGTGGACTGATTGGCTGGATATAATGAGTCACAAAGTCAACAAAGTTGGTTACCAACTCCAAAATTACCAAGATTTGCAAGTTACATATAAAAAATACTAAAAGGGCATTTTGGTCTTTAGCAAAAGGATTTTAATGGCATACTAGACAATTGCACAAACCCTTAGGGTTTAACCCTTAGGCTTTAACCCTAAGGTTCTTACCATTGGGCTTTACAACACTAACTTTCTAGAATTTTCTAAATTAGGGTTTTAATTAGAAAATTTAAAATTTCTAAATTAGAATTAGGGTTTCCTAATTAAATTAGGGTTTCCTAATCACATCAACGTTGAATAAACACCTTAAGCTTACCAATTAGGATTAGGATTTCCTAATTTAGGGTTTAAGAATCCCGAATATGAAATTAGGGTTTCCCGACTTTTGATTAGGGTTTCTAACTGCGCGTTAGGGTTTCTAATCTCTTATTAGGGTTTATAAATTTTAATCATTATCCGATCAATCATGTGATCAAAATCTTTATACAGTACAAACACGTACTCAGCAGTACAATTATTTTAATTAATGTTTCAATTGAATCCCTATCCAGAAGTTAGGGTTAGGGTTTCTAAAGCTTGTTAAGCATAACTCTACTCTATTTTCTCATTCAATACCCAAATTGACCAATTCTCCAGACTCGTATCACAGATACACAGTACAATATTAACAGTCATTGTCAATATTAAATAAATAAATAAACATTATTCGTAAAATTTGGATTATTCGAAATCCCGGGTTATCACATTCACCCCTCCTTAAAAGGATTCCGTCCTCGGAATCACCGCTTTCTTATTCTCTACAATCTTTTAAAGTTGTATCATCAATTCATTTTTATCAACAAAATATTAATTTGTGTTTCAAATTCTAACCTGTGACTTGAATCTATAAAAGAAAATAGGTCACAGCCATATTTAACCAGAACTACTCGTGCAATTAAATTCTAAACGAAATTGTTACCTGCTACCACCTCTTGGCGCCCACCACATCCTCGCTACCGTTATGTTGAAATGCGGTGTGTTGGTCTTCTTGGTCGCTAAGTCCTCGAATTGCCAAGGTTCCACCACCGGGTCCCTTGTTGACGATTTTCTTCTCCGCATTCTTCTTAGGAAAGTTCTGAACCAGATGATCCGTTGATCCACAGGCATAACAACCTTGTATCTTCTTCGGACTGGGATAGTTGGGTAACATGTACCCTTCTTGCCTGCAGTTATAGCAGACTCCTTTCCTCTTCAGACAAACTCCTGGTTGATTCTTTCTATAGTTCGTACAAGGCTCTCCTCCTTTCTTATTCCCTTCAGTCTTGCTACCCGATTGGGTATTCTCATTCCATTTTCTCTTATTCGGGTTACTACCATCACTGCTTCCACTATCATTTGTCTTCTTCTTCTTATCCTGATGAAATTGAGATGCAGCTTCGCTCCCTCCTTCGCCAATTAATTCCTTCTCCAATAAAGCCGCGAACGTGTTGATCTGCAACACTGTTACCTTGTTGAATATCCCCGACTTCAATCCATTCTCAAATCTTCTCGCTTTTCTTGCTTTTGTGTCCACCTGATGAGGTGCGAATCTCGCAAATTCGTTGAATTCAGCTGCATACTCCGAAACCGATATATTTTCCTGCTGCAGTTCCAAGAACTTAACTTCCATCCGAAGCCAGATACTTTGGTGAGAAATAGTTCTCAAAGAACAATTCCTTGAATCTTATCCACGCTTACCCATTGTATCGCTCTACTACCGATTAGTCTCCCACCAGTAATTAGCTTCTCCCTTCATTAAGTATGTCGCAAAATCCATCTTCTGCTCATCTGCCACTCGCGCAAAGACGAAAGCTTTCTCCATCTCCTTCACCCAAGTTTGGGCTTCAATCGGATCCGTGGTACTCTTGAATTCCAGCGGTCCTACCGCTTTAAAGTCCTTGAAGTTAGCCAATCTATCAGCTGGTTGATTTCTCGCTCTTTCTCTTGCTGGAGCTCTATTTTCCATAGCTTCGGCTATCATATTTGCAAAGTTTTGCATCGGGTCAGCTTGACCTCCTTCGTTATTCATTGACTGCTCTTCTCTTTGATTTCGATTCTGTCGTCTAGGCGGCATGATCTGATTTAAATAAAAATCTTACATTAATTCCTTTCTCTACACAGATTCTTAATGCTATAAGAATTCAACACATAGTTCTCATATAATTTCATATCTATTCAAATAGCACATAGTAATATAGTACTTAAACACATATTACTAATCCTTTTTAAATAAATTTTAGGATTAACACACAACTTTACATAAAAAGTTTCAATTCTCCAACTTTACACAAAAAGTTTCAATTCTCCAACTTTACATAAAAAGTTTCCATTTATCATTCTCACATAAATATTCCCAGTTCATCAAACTTACCACACTTATGAGTTCAGTAACTTGCCACAATTATATGAGTGTATGAACTTATCCTAGTCAGACCTTTAACATCCATTCGCTGAGTGGTTCAAAACATTTCATATAATCACGAGTCATGAACTTACCAAAAGTATGAGTTTTAAGAACTCACAAATTAATCTTAATCTTATATTCATAAAGAAAATAATGATTTTATTCATTCAAACATATATTTACATATGTTTACACATTATTCTCGATATTACAACACTTAATATGATAATCTACTACCAAAAGGTACTACTGCTTAAACTTCAGCTATATACTGACCACTCCCTTCACCAGTCATCTTCTTGTTGGGACACTTGTTGAATCCGTGACCCGTTCTACCACATGAAAAATAATTCCTCATGTTCTGCTTAGGATAATGTAGAGAAATATGTCCTTCTTGCTTACAGTTGAAACACACGTTCTTCCACATCATGTATTCTCCCGCGTGAGTCTTTCCACACTTGCTACAGGCTTGCCTCTTCTTCGGATTTGAATTCTCAGAATTATCATTGTCTTTGTCCCTCTTTCTCTTATTCTTGCCCTTCTTGCTTGTTCCTTCAGACGATCCACCACCTTCAGTCTTCATTCTCTCCACCTGTGCCTTTAGCTCGTTCCGTTCTTCAGTCATTTTGCGTAATGCTCGCTTTGTCTTCCACAGCTCCTCCAAGAGAAATACTTTACTCCGGAGTTCCTGGACTTCTGCAGATATTTGATCTTGTTCTCCTACTTTGGTCTTACTCTCTTTCTCCACCTTGGCTTCTTCAGACTCTGCCTCTTCATCACCACTCAAATACATCTCAGGATAATCATCATGATCACTCCCGAGATTAACCATAGGTTCATCTTTCCCCACTTCTCCCACTGACTCGCTCTATGTTGGCACCTCGGCTACTAGCACTGGTGCGACAGACGCTGGCATTTCCGTACTCATCTTATCTTCTTCCGACATCCTACAATCAGTTTAAACAACTTGATTAGTACTTCACCAGTACAAACTTCTCACACTATGTGTCCACATATCTCATTACTGACGCGCTTCGACAATCCCTCACTTTGTACTCTAAATGAGTATTCTCTATCTTGCTTATGGTTATAATCATAGGGTTTTCCCCATCCCTCGTAAGGTTTATAACCTACAACTTTGATACCAACTTGTGACACCCCTAAATCCGGGTTACCTGACCCCCGAGTTTGGTGTTCACTTTGAGACCCCAAATTTTATGAATAAAGATTTAAATTTCTCGAAATATATTTTTTTGAATATTATGGTGTGGATTTGATATAATGTTATAATTGTGGGTAATATTTATAAATTTTGCAAAGTATGCAAGTTTTTATATAATATTTGATTGGTTGGGGAATATTCTTTTTATCGGGGAATATCCGTATGATGGCACAATCATTGGTGGACCCCACAACGGTAGTATTGTCGTAGTTAGAAAATGACAGAATTATCTTTTTATAAAAATAATGACGAAAGTGTTACCGTTAAAACAGTTGAACTACCCTAAGTAGTAAAAAAAGTACAAGAATGTCTGCATGGTTGCATAGTAGCATACGGTATTGATTATTGATGCTTACGTAAGAAGTCACTCAGTTATACTCAATTATTGCTACAATAATTGTTGCATCATATCTCTTATATTATTGATTCAATTATTATCACAGTATCATCTGTATAATATGTTATGATATTAAATCAATAATTGAGACGACAAAGTTATTCATATTATTAAATTACAATATTTATAATGTCTAGAAGTTCTGTCAAGGAGAGGTTTGCTCATCTAATTGTGTGCCATGTAAGTAGAAATCCTTATCGGAAAGCCCCCTCTTTCTTGGGAACGACCTGGTTGTTAAATATTATGAGTTATAATATTAATGATGAATACGTTCGTTTTGATTAAAGATGAAATTGATAATTCCATTGTGTTGGAATTATTAGTGTTAGTGGAAATCGACATTTATTTCGATATTAATTGATGTCTAGAAGTCATACTGACCAGTCACGTAATTAATCAGAAAAATGAGCAATTAATTGCTATTAATTCACATGATTATAACTATTTGTTCACATGTGTGTACTATTGATTCACATTCATTTACTATTAGGGGAGTTGGTGCAAGATTAATAATACTTGCATGACTAAGTTAAAAATGGAGGTATAGATGGAGGTACTATATTGTAATTCATATTTTCATATGATTATAACTATTGATTCACATGATTGAACTATTGATTCACATTATTTACTATTAGGGGAGGTGGTGCAAGTATGATAATACTTGCAGGACTAAACTAAAAATGAAAGAAAAGAGGAAGGTATTATACTGTAATATTTCGAGCCCTAAAACATGCAATTATCGAAACTATATGTTCCTATAAATAGAAGCTCATTCTTTCTTCATAGAAGATAGTAGATTTTATTCTCTACTTTACTCTTCTAATGGATTGCTTGTTCCGCTGCAGTTAAACTTAATGTTTTTATATTGTATCAGTTTAACACTGTTGAAGGCTAACGATAATTTATTCTGCATTATCTTAGCCATAATATTTCATACTGGGCTAGTTGAGCTCACCATTTCTTTCACTGTTCTCTTCAGAAAATGAGAATATAGCTGGGACGAGTCGGGGAACGGAGTGACGGTCCAGATGATAGTATTAGTAGTCCTCACTATTCTGTTAAATAGTGTGACAATAAATGTAATGAGGACTCCTTTGAGTGTGGATATTGTCTAGATGACAATATTCTTATTAAAACTCTCAGTTTATGTTTTGTAGTATTATGCATGACAGTTGTATTATTAAGTTGTATTTGAATTTTGTACCATGTATTTGGCGACTCAAGATGGGTGATGTATACCTGTTTTGGGGGCGTCACAATTGGTATCAATGCTTAGGGATATGATCCCTGGCTGAGATGTGAGACAAGAACTAGGAGGGGAGAGACGAGGAATTCCTTCGCTAGTATGACCTACCTAAGTTTATTTGGTATTTAATTGGTCGGTCACAGTATAGGGATAATATGTGATATGTTAATTAACCCTTGTCTTGTGACAGTGTTTGAAAATGGCATCTGAAAATGTTGAGATCAGCAATGAAGCACATGAGACCGTTGAGTCACCAACGATCAATACCCAGGATAATGTGCAACAGGAAGACAATAATCCTCAAGTAAGTAACAACATCGATCAAATGATGCACGATGGGATGTTCAGAGGCTTTATGCAATTCATGCAACATCGGGTAAGAGAGACTCTTGTTCAAAATATAGGTGGAAATAATGGCAACCCACGGTCGGTCACCGCTAAGCAGTTCAAGGAGCTGGGACCACTGGATTTTTTGGGAAAGCCAGAACCACTTAAGGCGGAGACGTGGTTAAAGTAGATCACCAAGATATTTGATGTCTTGGGATGCTCTGAGGAGCAAAAGGTTCCCTTTGCCACCTTTATGTTGCGTGAAGAGGCAGATTATTGGTGGGAATCTATAAAGCGTACCCAGCCTGACGCACTCAAGATGTCTTGGGAGAAGTTCCAAGAGCTGTTCAATGACAAGTACTTTTCCAAAAGTATTCGTCACATGAAGGAGGTGGAGTTTATCAATTTGAAGCAAAACAATATGACCGTGTCGCAATACGAGGCTAAATTTGCAGAGTTATCCCGGTTTGCATCCCATTTGGTCGATAATGTGGAGTGAATGACGCGAAAGTTTCTAAGAGTTTTGAAACCCGAAATACGTCAATACCTCATTTCTCACAAACTTTTTTTATATTCAGATGTTGTGAATAGGGCTCAGTTATTGGAGCGCGATAATGAGTCCGCACAACCAAAAGGCAACGACCAACAACACGATAATAATCATACTGGTGGCAACGACTATCAAAACAATGATAACCATCGTGGGGGAAATTATTATGCCAAGAATGGTAACCACTTTAGTGGTAATCATGGCCAAGATAATAGGAGTGGAAATTTCAAGAAGAGAAAGTTCAACAATGATGGAAAGACAGCAGCACCAACACCTGTTGTTAAGGAAGGAGAACGACCACCAGTTGTATGTTTCAAATGCGGACATGAGGGACACATCCGTCCAAACTGTACGCAGCAATCCAAAGTGTGTTTCAATTACGGAAGAGAAGGTCACCTAGCTCGATTTTGTCGTGTAGTGAAGTCAAGTCCAGCTGGGATAATGATGCCAAAGGATGTCTCAGACAAGTCAAAGTCGGTAGTTTAAGTGAGAGCGTTTGTCGAGGAACCCGAACGAAGTTATCACAGGTAAGTTAATCATAAACGCTTACGAAGTCTATACCTTATTCGATACTGGTTCTACCTATTCTTTTATCTCTCTTGCTTGCGCTCAACGTTTAAATTTGACCCCAAAGAAGTTAGACTTTAACTTATTAGTTGAAACTTCATTAGTTGAAACCTTCGTTACCTTCACTGTTTATAAATCTTGTTGATTAAAATCGACACTTTCACGTTACCTGTCAATCTTATCTCTTTGAAAATGCTTGCCTTTGATGTGATTTTAGGAATCGATTGGTTAACTACTCATCATGCAAAAATTGATTGTTTTCGTAAGGTTGTTAACTTTCATATTCCTAACCAACCTGTTATGCGAATTCAAGCAACCAAACCACTAAAGTCAATCATTATCATATCAAGCCATAAGTAAAGAGCCCCGAGCCCTTCGTTGGTGACTTCCAAGTCTTGGAATACACCGAAGCTAGAATATCCATAAGGGACGTCATGAATAACGATGGCAAGTTGATAGGTATCAATGTGACGTACTATCCAAGTCTTGGATAAGAGTCACAGTTTTGAATGATATTTCTATTGTTAATAAATTTCCTGACGTATTCTTGAAGATTTCTTAGCTTACCCATAGAGCATGAAATCGAATTTTTTATTGTCCTCAGTACAAAACCCATTTCTAAAACCCTCAAATATTTCTTCAACTAAAATGAACGTAACATGCGCCAAAGACATTGGCTCGAGCTGTTGAAGATTACGATCATACCATTCAATATCATTGTGGAAGAGAGAACGTGGTAGCTGACGCGTTGAGTAAAAGATCGTATGCGGTTACGAGTGTGATGTTGTTAACACAAAAACCCATTTCGTATAACTTATAAATGATGAAGATAGAGTTAAAGACTCTAGGGACCCACTTGAAGATATCGAATATACGATTTGAACCGACTTTAAATCGATAAAGATAAAGCCGCTCAAGCTACACACCCAGAGCTGATGAATACGAAGAAGAAGGTTCAAGAGGGCATTATTCTAGAAGCAAGAGTTGATAAAGAGAGGAAATCTCAACCCTCAATTTAATTGGCCTATTTGAAATCCTCGATCGAGTAGGAACTGTGGCCTATAGACTCGTTTTACCACTAAGTATATCGCGTGTTCATAACATTTTTTTCAGTATCGATGTTACGTAAATATGTGGACGACCCAAACCACATTATTGAATTGGAACTAGACGAGATATCATAAGATTTAACGTATAAGGAGATGCGTGTTAAAATCTTGGATAAGAAGGATCCTATTCGACACTCAAAGGTTATACCTCAAGAGTTAGAATCTGAAATGAAGTCAAGGCATCCTCATTTCTTCAGCATACCAGGTACGTACGTAAATTTCGAGGGCAAAATTTCATAAGGATGGGAGATTGTGAGACCCCAAATTTTATGAATAAAGATTTAAATTTCTCGAAATAATTTTTTTTGAATATTATGGTGTGGATTTGATATAATGTTATAGTTGTGGATAATATTTATAAATTTTGCAAAGTATGCAAGTTGTTATATAATATTCGATTGGTTGGGAAATATTGTTTTTCTCGGGGAATATCTGTATGACGGCACAATCATCAAGGAATTTCTATTAACGTAAAAGTATTGTCGTAGTTAGAAAACCATGTAATTATCTTTTATAAAAATAACGGCGAAAGTTTACAGTTAAAACCGTTAAACTACCCGGTAGTAAAGGTACAAGAATACACGTGGTTGCATAGTAGTAATACCAGTATTGATTATTGATGCTTACGTAAGATGTCACTCATTATACTCAATTATTGCTACAATAATTCACGATCATATCTCTCATATTATTGATTCAATTATTGTCACAAAGATCATTTGTATAATATGTTATAATATTAAATCAATAATTGAGACGGCAAAGTTATTCATATTATTAAATTGCAATATTTACAATGTCTAGAAGTTCTGTCAAGGAGAGCTTTGGTCATCTAATTGCACGCCAATAAGGAAAAAGCCTTATCGAAAAGCCCCCTTTTTCCTGGGAACGACCTAGTTGTTAAATATTGTGAGTTATAATATTAATGATGAATAAGTTCGTGTTAATTAAAGATGAAATTGATAGTTCCATTGTGTTGGAATTATTAGTGTTAGTGGAAATCGACATTTATTTTGATATTAATTGATGTCTGGAAGTTATACTGACCAGTCGGGTAATTAATCAGATAAATGAGCAATTAATTGCTATTAATTCACATGATTATAACTATTTGTTCACATGTGTGTACAATTGATTCACATTCATTTACTATTAGGGGAGTTGTTGCAAGATTAATAATACTTGCATGACTAAGTTAAAAATAGATGTATAGATGTAGGTACTATACTGTAATTCGTATTTTCATATGATTATAACTATTGATTCACATGATTGAACTATTAATTTACATTATTTACTATTAGGGGAGGTGGTGCAAGTTTGATAATACTTGCAGGACTAAATTAAAAATGAAAGAAAAGAGGAAGGTATTATACTGTAATATTTTGAGCCCCAAAACATGCAATTATCGAAACTATATTTTCCCATAAATAGAAGCTCATTCTTTCTTCATTTCTCACCAATTCACTAAAGCTTTAGAGCAATTATTATAGAGAAAAAGAATAAGAGAAGTCTGCTACCTCACTATTTCAATATCCAGTTTCTTCTAAGGTAAGGGGTATTATTTCTTTTATTTTCACGAAGAGAGCTATTGTTATTCCATTCTTTATTATTATGTTGGAATAACCTGTCTATGCGAAGTACCGTATACATGGTGAAATTCTTCTGTTATTCCATTCTTTATTATTCTGTTGGAATATCCTGTCTGTGCGTATTACGCATGACCTGGTTCCACTATTTATTATTTTATAGGAATAACATGTCTATCTGAAGTACCGCATACATGGTGAAATTCTTCTGTTATTCCATTCTTTATTATCATGTTGGAATATCCTGTCTATGAGTATTACGCATGACCTGGTTCCATTATTTATTATTCTGTTGGAATAACCTTTCTGTGCGGTCTATCGCATGCTTGGTGAATTCTGTTATTATTCCATTCTTTATTATTCTGTTGGAATATCTTGTCTGTGCGGATTTCGCATGACCTGGTTCCATTCTTTATTATTCATTGGGAATAACTCCGTCTGCATTTGGCCTATCTCATGCATGGTGAATTCTTCTGTTATTCTATTTTTTATTATTCTGTTGGAATAACCTATCTATATGGATTACTACATGCATGGTGAATGATCCTTTGTATTCATTCCTTATTAAATTATGGAAATAATTTGTCTACGTCGATTACCGCATGGCGGGCGAAAATCCATTTGCAGGTTCATATATTCTATTATACTCAGTCGGTTAAAGTTTTGACTTCTATACTCCATGAAATTTGTAGAATATCATGGATATTTGCGCTTCATCCAGTATCTTTTCATGGAAATATTCTTCTGAGCATTCTTGAATTTTACTCCACAAAGTAGTATCATGTTGACAATTTGGACGTTTTTGAGTTCAGGATAAATTAACTTATAAATCTTTAAAATTTAATTCTTGAACTTGTTTTATTGAATTATTATGTCATTGTCATCATCCTCATGTTTATATTATGTTGAAAGTCATCAATGGCCTGTAGTGCATAGATGGACTTGGTATGATTATGATCAGGGATTATTCGATATAGTCATGACCATAATGTTACAAATGATGTGGTAAAAGTCCTCATTGGCCCATAGTGCATTGATGGACAGTTGTTGGCATGATCATGACCATTGATGAAAACACGAATATCCTTGGCCCGTAGTGCATGGATAATTTATGGTCGTGATACTAATGAATATCATTGGCCTTACTGCAGGAATGACATTGTTTATTTAATAAGCTGAGTCTCAGCGATAAAAGTGATGAAAAACCTTTTAAATCATAGAAGATAGTAGATTTTATTCTCTACTTTACTCTTCTAATGGATTGCTTGCTCCACTGCAGTTAAACTTGATGTTTGTTATATTGTATTAGTTTAACACTGTTGAAGGCTAACGATAATTTATTCTGCTTTATCTTAGCCATAATATTTCTTACTAGGCTAGTTGAGCTCACCCTTTTTTTCATTGTTCTCTTCTGGAAATGAGAGTATAGCTAGGACGAGTCAGGGAACGGAGTGACAGTCCAGATGATAGCATTAGTAGTCCTCACTATTCTGATAAATAGTGTGACAATAAATGTAATGAGGATTCCTTTGAGTGTGGATATTGTCTAGATGACAATATTCTTATTAAAACTCTCAGTTTATGTTTTGTCGTATTTTACACGACAGTTGTATTATTAAGTTGTATTTGAATTTTGTACCATATATTTGGCGACTCAAGATGGGTGATGTATACCTATTTTGGGGGCTTCACATTCACGATCCACAATATAATATTATCTAACTACCCATTCAAATAGAAATAGTAATACATAACTCATTAACATATGTTGTTAATACATAAATCCTAGGTCTGTTAACCTTAACATTACAATTATACCCTTAGATATACAAAAAGGGTTTATAATACAACATAATAATAATAATGTTCATTATATTAGTTTATCACTATGTCTTTTCCTTTGTTCTTCTTCACAGCACCTTTCGCAACTTCGTCCCTAGCTGAAAAGTTTTATTTAGCAAGGGTGAGCAACAAGTTTTCCCCACAAGTTACGTCAAACAATAATTGTATAAGAATCAATAACAAGTCTTCTCGCCTTCTATGCAACAATAATCAGATAATGAAAGAGTACAACGCTTTCAAGGTTTTCTATGATATTCAAATGAATAATCAAGAATTAATTCTACGAAATAGCAAAGTGGAATGTTTTCCAGATTTATACTGGGCAATCAATTGGATCTTGAACTTCTCTTCTCGGGTATCTATCAAAGATTTACTTTGATATATACTCAGGTGTATCAGATAACCATAAAGATTAAATCATACCCCTCTACAAGTACTTAGAGCCGGCCAACTCCTTGTACCCTATATTATGCATAATACTTAAGTCGCGCGCAAAGGTCGAATTTACGACCAATAAAATGTTCCCTTTTATATAAAAGGTTGTTCTTCTCAGTCTCAGAATCAGAATTTTGATTTAATAATGAAATACTGTGATTTCAAATTCTATTTGCTTCTATTCTCTTCTCTTCTCAAACCTATCAAGTTTTCTTTTTTGATCTAGCCGAAACAACTAGCATTGATCTATCAATAATAATTAAATTCTCTTCTCTTCTCGTATCTTCTCGAATCTATCAAGTTCTAACAAATGTTTGTCTAACCAGAATAATTGGCTAAGACATTTCTCAACATAATTTGACAATAAACAGGAATTATATGTACTGTCAATACTAGCTTCTGCGGATATGAATATCCCACAACAGTTATTCTATGAACGTATATTTTATGAATCAGTAATTCAATTTAAATTTTTAAACATGCGCTAACTGCGAATAATCAACAATAAATCCCTGGACGTGGTATAATTAACAATAATTAACCACCATAATAATTAAACAATATTAACTCAAGGTTGAGTTAGGAAACTTGCCTCTTCCGCTGATTATAGCTACACAATAAACTTATCCGCTTTTGAAAGACCTATAACCAATACTATCGGTCTCACAATTAGCACAATATTTCATAACACGCAACACTGTAATTCAAAGTCAATCTTCTCCTAGACACATTACTATATAGCCACATTAGTGTTTATAACCTATATAAACACTTAACAAATCTAACTATTTTGGTCTGGTTGGACTTCGGTTCATTCTCGGTGTTCTGGTCACCCTATCCGATAATTAGCACAATTATTGTCAATCAAATTCGGTTCCTAAGCTTCAATATTTATTTAGATAAGTCAATTTTGTTAGGTTTGTAATATTCAAGAACGCAATCAAATTGCATAAAAAGTGTGGAAACGTGTAAAAATCAGAGTTTAAAAATTTTACAAACCATATACCCGGATCACCCTTTATGCACAATTATTAATTAAACGAAGAATAAGAAATTATGAAATCATACCCTTGTAGAAACGAGCTTCCTCGTGTACGAAGTTCACCTCCTACTTCTCGCGATCTCCTTGAATCCACCGGGTTTGGTTCCTTCCTTTGATCAATGTAAGCCACCCAAGTGTATGGCCTCTAGAGGTGATCCACCAAGGAATAATAATGATTCAAGAAGAATGGATATTGGCTCAACCCTAGTTTTTCCTATCTCTATAGAAAAAGGGCGTACTCTCCAACAAATTAGAATTATGTCGTACATCTGATATCTGATATAAGACTCCTCTTATTAATTTATATTTAATATTTCTAAAATATTAAATAATAAATATTAAGTCATTTAATTTATTCTATCACCATAGATTAAATTAAATATATATATACATATTATTACGATTATGCCATTAACTTCTTAAATAATTATTCTTCCTTTTATGGTGTGACCCTTTAGGTTCTCCATATTAAACCAGGTTTGTGAATAAATCAATTAGAACAATTCTAATCTTATTTAAATAAATAAATTAAATAATTAATTTATTTAAATAAATAATATTTATTCTACAATAGGATAAGCCTCCCTAGCGATCAACGACTTTCCGGATAATATAGATTTCAACATTAATCATAAAAGAACCTTTTGAGTAAATAGTTACCGCACAATTCAATCCTTCCACCATACAATGTCCCAATTAAATATAAGACATGGAATTATTGTCAAGTCTTATTTTATTTAATTATATGTATTTCGATCCTTAAATGCTCAACTCCAAATAATGCAAATTAGAAACTCCTTTCTAATTTCATTACTCCCGCCAAGGACTATTGGGTTGTCATTTATCGAATCACATAGGACATTTCTCTTTTTTAATAGAAGTGGTAGATTCTTTATTGATCATACATTATCTCCATGTACAACTTATTATACCCAAGCATACCCTTTGATATACCCTAAGGGTCTCCACACAAATGATCATGAGATCAATCATCCTCATCCAATGAGCAAGCAACGTATGTACCAATCTACCCGGATTCACTAATCCCCAATTTAGTAATCCAATGATTGGGAACTATTTTAGTTTTAAGCTTTCTAAGAATTTAGATCTCATTAGAATGATCATCATCATTATTCTAAAAGCATTGCTTAAAACTATGGGTTTATCACATATTATAAAACAAAGATCATGTAGATAATTAAAAGCCTTTAATAAATTAATACTTTTTATTAATAAATGAATAAGATTGTTACAAAGTATATGCTTTATCATCAAACATGATTGGCTTGTGTGCATACTACTTTCAATCTCCCACTTGCACTAAAGCCAATCGCCATTGTATCTTATACTCTTCTTCTCTAAGTGATGATTATCCTGCTGTTGGATAAGCTTTAGTTAATGGATATGTAATGTTGTTCATGAGAGTCCACTATCTCTATAGTTTTTCCCATCTTTCAATGATTCTAATAATCAAATGAAAGTGCCACAACATATGTTTAGATCCAAGATGAGACTTAGGAACTATTCCTAGTTCTGTAATGAACTTTTAATCCAAACAATTAACTTGCAGCTTCATTTATAGCTATATACTTTGTCTTTATCACTAAACCAGCAACTCTTTGCTGTTTGGAACCTTTCCAATTCACTGCACCACTGTTCAAGATAACGCTTTACCTTAAAGTGGATTTTTTTGTCATCTTGGTCTGTTTGAAAAACTTGAGTCTGTTAAGCCCTCTAGTTTTAATTTAGACCCACCATGAATATGATCACATCCTTAGTGTCTGGTCAAGCACTTTAAGATGTTTTTCACTGACTCATAGTGAACTTCTCCATAATATGACTGATCAACATCAGGTCTCGTACATTTCATTGCATACATGATTGTCACTCATGCGACCTCTCTTTTCAGGAGTCCGTGGGGACTATTAAGAGAGATACACTCCATAGCTCATCGACATGAGACATCTCTTGGAGTTTGCCATGCTAAACGACTTTAGCATCAAATGAATATATGTTCCTTGGGTTAAGTCGAGCATCCTCTTAAATCTATCTATATAGATTTTATCCCCAATTAAGATACTCTTCCCAAACCATTCATGGAGGAATGTTTAGACAACTTTATCTTTACTGATTGTAGCATTGGTATGTAATTCCTCATCCGTAGTATATCAACATATAATACTAGAAATTTCACGACGCTCCCACTGACCCTTTTGTACACACTAGAAGTCTTACCTCATCGAATGTAAACTCGGATCATCATCTTCTATGATGTGTACCTCATCATCATCATCCATGATGAATCCATACCTCCTAGGTATCTTTGGTACTATTCGCATTTACGATTCGGTTGTGGTACAATAGGTCTATCTACAGGTTCCTCTTATTTGACTTATAGTGTTTTGTGGTTCTTGAACTCTTCAAGATCTATTATCCTCCCACTAGCCCCTTCAATGATAAACACCTTTATCTTAGAAGGCAGCGTGTTTCGCAATAAACACCTTTTGCTATGTAGGATTATAGAACATATGCCCTAAACTTACTTTAGGATGTCCCACAAATCTGTACATGTCAAATTTTGTCCCAAGCTTATCCTTCGAAACCTTTTCACATAAGTTGGACAACCCCTTATCTTAACATACTTAAGATTAGGAATCCTCCCTGTCCATAACTTTTATGGAGTCTTGAAAATGGATTTTGAGGTTACCATTTCGTAGATATCTGTACCATTTCTAGGACATTATCCCGAAGGATATTGGAATGTCGGTAAAATCATTATGGACCGCACCATGTCCAACAAGGTACGATTTTTCATTCAGATACATCAATCGCTTATTGCGTATCGAGGATGTGTCCATTATGAGAAAACCATTTGAGATGATCTAGAAACTTATTGCACAAGTATTTATTCCTTGATCTAATCAAAGAATCTTAATACATTGCCAATTTGTTTCACTTTCAATTCTTTGAACCTTTCAAATAATTCACACTTGTATTTCAACAAATACATACATTCAACTCTTTGAATGATCATCTCCTTTTCTTATACTAGTTTTTTCAATTTACAAAATAATTTTTCACGTAAGTCAAGTATACAAAATCCATTAAGTAATCTTTCATTTCTATATCTTAAACATTATTATTATAAATAGAACAACAATTGCTCTTAATTATATTACCAAAAATTTTATTGTCCAACAATAAAATGGAAATAATGTTTCTAACAAGAATTTGAATACAATAACAACTTATCGACTTAATAGATTTGCCAGTAAAAGTGCTAAACTATAAGTTTCTATAGCTAATGCAAAGAACCTTTACTTCATTTTCCACACATAGGATTACTTATCTTTGTTTAACTTTCTACTTACGCTTGGTCCTTCATAAATCTATATTTATGATAACCAAAGTCGGTATCCAATACCCAAGTAGAACCTCGACTTAAAGAAAAATTTATTTTAAATCATGAACAAATTTGTATTTATAACAGAAACTTCACTAAGCTTCTTTGGTAAGCCTCTCGCAAGATGCTTCTTGCGGTTTCTTTCCCGATGTCCGAAGCTTATTGTAGTGGAAGCAAACTCCTTTGCTATCCATATCGCTTTTGTTCTTATTATCCTTTGTTTATGCCTTTCTATATACCTTCTTTGAATCGTTCTTCTTTTGAGAAGATCCTTTTGGCCCCTACCGAAGAAGACTTGGTCTTTCTTGGTTGAAAGTGACTCTCAACATTTTTCAACATGTTAAGCAAATCAACGAGGCTGATATCTAGCTTGTTCATATGAAAAATTTAAAACAATTATGAAAGGAGTCCGGGAGTGAGTGCAAGATCAAATCTTGGCTCAACTCTCCATCCATGACAAAACGTGTTGTCCTAATTGATCAATCAAATTGATTATGTTAAGAACTTTTTGTCTGTACTATAGTGCCATTGGCCATTCTAGATCGGAAGAGCTCCTTAGATATCTGATATCTATCAGTCCTACTTTCCTCACCATCAACTACTTGACGTGCAGGAGTATAGTAGAAGTATCCATAGTTTCAGGCTGACGCTGAAGCTTGCTACTCATGGATACGAGCATGATGCATTGAGCCAACTGTGCATCATCTTGCCACTTTCTAAAAGTAGCAATGTCTTCCTCAGAGGCATTGTCTGCAACCATTGCAGGGATAGGCGTATTAAGGACATAAGATAGCTTTTCAGCTATGAGAACTATTCTCAAATTCCTTAACCAATCCATTTAATTCGGTTTGGTTAATTTAGCATCTAATATGCTTCGCAGTGATAGTAATTTTAGATATTGTAAAATTATGTAAATGAATTTTTAATTAACAACATTTTAACATACATTCTTTTATTAATTACCAAAATAATTTAGGTCTTGTTTTAAATTGGTATCTCCCACTATTTTCTTCAAACTATATTACCCTCACTTATATAGTTCGGCAAAATCTAATTAAAGATTTGCTAGTGAGAATAAGGATCTCATTTCAAATGTATATAGCCTTGTGGTGACACAACAAACTATATATAAATAAATAGGTAGACAACTTTTGTCAATTACATCAACTATGCAACTCCTTTTCTTTTGCCTCTTAGATTATTTTGATCAAGTGGTGGCACATCCGAATCAAAATTATCCAAGTTAAGTCCGACCTAGCACTCCATATATTCAAAAAAGAAAAATATCATCCTTGTGGTGACACAACAAAACAATATTGTTCAATTTTCTTTATAAGCATCAAATGTGATAAATTAACATCTTAAATACTTAATACTTGCCTTGTGGTGACACAACAAACTCATATTAAATATTTAATACTCTATTAATTTTATCATGCTTGAAGGCGACGTTCGATATTCCAAATATCTTTGAACGCTTAGGACTTAATATCAAATTTTTTTTGAGGGGTTTGTTATTAATTTATCTCATCTTGTTTAGCGCGCATGCACATATATATATAAAATACGCGTCATATTAATGAACATGCGAGGCATGTTTGCATAATATATAATATATATAAAGTATAAGCATGCACATATAGAATACTATATTCTACCCGGATTGATTATGGACTTTTATTCTAGTTTGGTTCACTAGAGCCACCAAGTGAACCAAAAAGGTCAAACCCTAGGGGTGCAAGAAATAATATTTAAATATAACTATTACATTTAAACCCAGGCTCCATTACAAATGGGTCTTCAAGCGCTCCTTGCTCCTTGATCTCTAATTCTTCAAAAATTAATTCTAACTATTCCTATTACAAAAACTATTTAAAATAAATAGAAACCTTGATCAGCAGTCAAGGGGAAGTACATAGGAGGGGAATAGAATTTACATTAAGAAAAAAATTAGAGAAGACGAGGTACGCAGACCCCATTTAATAAAACCCATACATTCATGCATCCAACTAAAATAAAATCCAATCATATTGGTCAATAGTCCATAATCAATCCCATTTATTATCATACACATCATATATGCATCAATAAATAACATTCATCTTATGAATAATAAACATTTAATATATATATTGATATCATTTAATGGGCAACTTTAGTTAGTATAAAATCTATTTTTGAATCAAAATAAACTCCTTTATTTTAATCCAAATTTAAATCAAAATAAAACTATTTTATTTTAATTTATCCAATTTTGAATAAAATAAACTATTTTATTTTAATCAAAATCTTTAATCAAAATAAACTCCTTTATTTTAATTAATTATGGAATCCAATTCCATGAAAAAAAAAATTATTAAAGGAAACACGGATTTTCTTTCCTATTCACAAATAAACTCTTTTATTTTGAATAATATGAAATCCTATTTCATATCTAAATAAATTCCTTTATTTAAGGAAACATGGATTCACTTTTCTATTCACAAATAAACTCCTTTATTTTAGAAAAAATGAAATCCAATTTCAACTCCAATTAGTTATCATGGAATCCAATTCCAACTCTAATTAGTTAAGATGAAATTTAATTTTAAAATTAAAATAAACTTTATATTTTAATATTAAATAAACCTTTTATTTTAAAATTAAAATAAACTTTTTATTTTAATCATAAAATAATGAAGAATATATATATAACTATATATATATATATATATATATATATATAATAACAAAGAATATATATATATATAACTATTATATATATATATAATTACCGTATATATATATATAGTTTCAGGTTATATATATTATATATATTATATAACTAAAATATATATCATATATATATATATATATATATTATATCCGGTGTTGGTTGATTTCCGTGCACCATCCTTGTGGCCCATTTCCATGAAATTCTGTGAGTCAGCTTACAACAAAAAAAAAAGTTGACCGGATCACATGCTTAAAAAAAAAAAAAAAAAATTGCTCCTGCCATTTTTTTTTTCAAAACCGCTGCGCTATTTAATTTATATAGAAGCATTCATGTGACGTGCTTCATACAAACGATAAAGCAATCATGCCAAAAAAAATAAAATTGTACCGTGATACTGACTTTTTTTTTTTAATTTAAATTTTATACAATTAAATTATGCCCAATTAAATTGTTCTAAACACATATCAATATACATATCAAATTAAAACAATTAATAATTCGCATAAAGGTTTGGCTCTGATGCCACTATTAGGTTTGTAATATTCAAGAACGCAATCAAATTGCATAAAAAGTGCGGAAATGTGTAAAAATCAGAGTTTAAAAATTTTACAAACCATATACCCGGATCACCCTTTATGCACAATTATTAATTAAACGAAGAATAAGAAATTATGAAATCATACCCTTGTAGAAACAAGCTTCCTCAGGTACGAGTTCACCTCCTACTTCTCCGCGATCTCCTTGAATCCACCGGGTTTTGTTCCTTCCTTTGATCAATGTAAGCCACCCAAGTGTATGGCCTCTAGAGGTGATCCACCAAGGAATAATAATGATTCAAGAAGAAGGGATATTGGCTCAACCCTAGTTTTTCCTATCTCTATAGAAAAAGGGCGTACTCTCCAACAAATTAGAATTATGTCGTACATCTGATATCTGATATCTGATATAAGACTCCTCTTATTAATTTATATTTAATATTTCTAAAATATTAAATAATAAATATTAAGTCATTTAATTTATTCTATCACCATAGATTAAATTAAATATACATAACATATTATTATGATTATGCCATTAACTTCTTAAATAATTATTCTTCCTTTTATGGTGTGACCCTTTAGGTTCTCCATATTAAACCGGTTGTGAATAAATCAATTAGAACAATTCTAATCTTATTTAAATAAATAAATTAAACAATTAATTTATTTAAATAAATAATATTTATTCTACAATAGGGATAAGCCTCCCTAGCGATCAACGACTTTCCGGATAATATAGATTTCAACATTAATCATAAAAGAACCTTTGAGTAAATAGTTACCGACAATTCAATCCTTCCACCATACAATGTCCCAATTAAATATAAGACATGGAATTCTTCGTCAAGTCTTATTTTATTTAATTATATGTATTTCGATCCTTAAATGCACAACTCAAATAATGCAAATTAGAAACTCCTTTCTAATTTCATTCTCGCCTTGCCAAGGTTCACTGGGTTGTCATTTATCGAATCACATAGACATTTCTCTTCTTTTAATAAGTGGTAGATTCTTTATTGATCATACATTATCTCCATGTACAACTTATTATACCCAAGCATACCCTTTGATATACCCTAAGGGTCTTAAGGAATAAGTCAAAGTATAACTCATCATACACAAGATACTATGATGATCTCAAGTCCAAGGATCACTCACTTTATTACTATCACTACAGAATTCCTATCGACAGCAAGTAAAACTCCATTAGGTATTCCTTTAATGAGCCAATGCTCAAATGAACTTATTCTCTAATAAGCACCTACATACTTGCTTTAGTGTTTCCACACAAATGATCATGAGATCAATCATCCTCATCCAATGAGCAAGCAACGATGTACCAATCTATCCAGGATTCACTAATCCCAAATTTAGTAATTCAATGATTGGGAACTATTTTAGTTTTAAGCTTTCTAAGAATTTAGATCTCATTAGAATAATCATCATCATTATTCTAAAAGCATTGCTTAAAACTATGGGTTTATCACATATTATAAAACAAAGATCATGTAGATAATTAAAAGCCTTTAATAAATTAATACTTTTATTAATAAATGAATAAGATTGTTATAAAGTATATGCTTTATCATCAAACATGATTGGCTTGTGTGCATACTAATTTCAAATTTATCATTAATAATATTTTTCTAAGCTTTTAATAATTTATAAGCAATTATTATATTTTTAATAATTTTTCAAACATCGTAATCATATTTAAAAGATTTAATCATCAAATAATCTTATCATCATTAATATTTAATAATATAAAATATTAATGAAATACTTATCAAAAAAAAAATAAAGTTATTATTAATAACATAAAATATTTTTAAATCAACAATATTCTACTTAAATGATTTTTAAAATAATTAAAATCATTTTAAATCATCGCCATTAATATTTAAATATTAATGAAATTATCATCAAAATATTAAAAGTCATTAATTATAACTTAAAACATTTTAAAATAATTTTTCTCATTTTTAAATGATTTTAAATCAATAAAATCATTTTTAATTCATTTATTTAATATAATAATTAAATAAATCAAATATCATTAATATTAATTTATTAATGAGAATTATCCAAAAATATTGAAAATTATATTTTATAATTTAAAATATTCTATAATACTTTATTCTCATTTGAAATGATTTTTATAATAATAAAATCATTTTTCTCTAATTTATTTAATATAATAATTAAATAAATCCAATATCATTAATATTAAATTATTAATGAAAATTTCTAAAAATATTAAAATTTACATTTTATAATTCAAAATATTGTTAAATACTTTATTCTTATTTAAAATGATTTTTCATAATATTAAATCATTTTTCTCTAATTTATGTAATATATTAATTAAATAAATTAAATACCATTAATATTCAAATAGTTATAAATATTAATGAAAAATATCTCAAATAGTCAAAAATTATTTTTCATAATTTAAAATAATTTTTAAAACCATTTTTAATAATTTTTAGAATTTATTTCTATTTTTAAATAATTTCTTGAAATTCAGAAATTCAAATTAATAGAAACCGTCGTTGTAGGTCTTTAGCGAGACAAAGCGTTGCTGTTGGTGTTCTTGAGCTCAAGAACACTGACAACTTCGATATCAACCTGCCTTGTTTGACAAGCTTAAATTCTCAGTTTAAAATCGTTTCTGGGCTAACTTAAGGTTCAATATTGCAGTACAAATGTAATACTACTTCTATCAATCATTAATTTGGTAATATCACAACATAACATGAATATCTGGGCAACTAAACCTGTTGTCAGACGTCACCTGGGTTTTCCAGAAACTCAGGCAGTTCGAGTAGCTATATTGCAGCTCGATTATCTAAGTTTTCTGATCATGGTTCATATGATCTAATGGCTCAAATGTGTACTCCTTATGTCAAGGAACATTACTAAATCAATAGATCAATTTATGATCAACAGGATCGCGCCAGTAATCATACGGTCAAAGTATGTCAGACATCCTGTTCTTATGGTTTTCTGGAATTTCCAAAAACTCAAAATCTGTCTAGGATGGCTACTTTGACCATCTCTTATATCCAACACAGTTGTTGTTTAAAAGGTTTTAAGGCACTGATTTATACTCCATCTAGCAGGCTATAACATGTATTCAACAACATTAACAAACAACGAAAAACCTGACAGATCTGGACGTTGCAAAACCAGTCAGACGCTGGTTTAACAGTTCTGGGTTACCCAGATTTATACTCGGTCATGGTCGGTCAACCGACTTTTGTGATAACCCGGGATTTCGAATAATCAAAATTTTATGAATAATTTTTTTTTATTGACAATAACTGTTAATATTGTACTGAGAAGCCGTGAGACAAGTTTCGAGAAATCGTCAAATTAAGTATTGACTGAGAAAATAGACTAGAGTTGTGCTTAATGGCTTTAGAAACCCTAACCCTAATTTCTGGAAAGGGGTTCGATAGAAAATTCAATTAAAATAATTATATTGATGGGTACGTGTTTGTACTATATAGGAATGTTGACGAATGATTGACTGGATAAGGTTTAAAATTACTAAACCCTATTAAGAGATTAGAAACCCTAATTTCAAGATTAGAAACCCTAGCCTGTTAGAAACACTAATCAATAGCCGAAAAACCCTAATTTCAAAACCGGGAATCGTAAACCCTAAATTAGGAAACCCTAATCCTAATTGGCAAGCCAAAGTGTTTATTAAACTTAAATATGATTAGAAAACTCTAATTATATTTTAGTATTTTAATTTTCTATTTTACAAACCCTAATTGTAATTTGGAAATTTTAGTTTTCTAAATTAAACCCTAATTTTGAAAATCCTAAAAGTTAGATTTTTAAAACCTAAGGGTTAGGACCTTAAGGGTCAAACCCTAAGGGTCAAGCCCTAAGGGTTTGGACAAAAGACAAGTATGCCATTAAATATATTTTTCAAAAGACCAAAATACCCTTTTTATATATTAAATGAGCTAACTTGTACAATTGGCTAAAACCTTTAGTTGTTCACCAAGCCTTGACTTGCTATGTGACTTAAATCTCAGCATTTCAGCCTCCTTTTGACACTTGTGCTAGCAAGTTCATTGCATCAAGAGATTATAAATAATTTGGAGAGAGAAAGTTCACCAAATATGCACAATTGCTATCCAACTCTCACCAACTCTCTCTCCCTCCCAAACCTTCGAATTTGCTAAGTAAATCAGTCACTAGATAACCTCCTAGAACACCAAGAACAGATTTGGAGAGCTAAGATCAAAGCTTGAACTAGAAAGGTATAAACCCTAGACCACTTTTGATCTTGTATGCTAAGATAGAGTTAGTGTTTTTGTGTTTATAATTGTGTTAAAGGTTATTTTTAGTTGATCTATGATGATCCATGATGGATTCATAGCATCAAATGGCTTTAAAAAGGTGTTTTACAAAATCTGTTCTTGAGCTCTAAAAGTGTCTTACAAGAAAATGTCAGACGCTATTGATCTGTGTCTGTTAATGGGTTTTAATGTTTTATGTATTGGATGTATAGTTTGTTATGTGTTATTTAGACTGCAAAAGGAATCAGTGTCATTGGTTGGCTAGATTGCAAGTTATTAACGGTCAAAGCTCGGTTGACCGATTACGATCGAAAGTATATTCTCGGCAAACCCGTAAAGATAGAAAGTCCGTCTGACAAGATTTTTAACCTTCTTGATCTGTCAGGTTTTTAATGTTATGTTTTTGTTGTTGTAACCATGTTGTAGCTTGTTAGTTTTAATATAGATCCATGACTCTATATGTCTTAAACAACAAACAAATTTGTTGTAAAGAGTGGTCAAACCAAGCCACTCGGCCACGTTTTGCAGTTTCTGGAATTTCCAGAAACCGGATGAACATGATTTCTGACCATGTTTGACCGGATCATATCTGGTTATTTTGTTATATTTTGACTGAAATTGTGTTATGTAGTTGTTTATTGACGTGAGTAAAACATGTATTAATCAAGAACCAACTTAATTGATGAACAGAACACCTAAATAATTGGGCTAGAAAGGGGCACCACGAATTGCCTGGGTTTCTGGGTTTGCTCAGAAAACCCAGGCATGGTCCCGACGAAACTTTGAAAGCAAACCAGATCTTCTTGTTATGTTTTGATTTGACTAAGATGTTGGTTGCTAGTTGTAGTATTGTATACGGACTTCAAAATTCATGCTTAATAAAGCCCAGAAACAATTTTTATTGTAAATTATACGCCGATCAAACACGACAGTGTCGATAACGAAGTCACAAATGTTCTTGAGCTCAAGAACAATTAACAATGACGCTTTTCGTCGCTATAGCCATTTAGCTTACAGTTTATTTATTTTCTAATTTCAAATTCCAAAAATTATTTAAAATAGAAAATAAATTATAAAAATTATTAAAAATGGTTTTAAAAATTATTTTTAAAATATAAAAATAATTTCGATTATTTGGGATATTTTTCATTAATATTTATAATTATTTGAATATTAATGATATTTAATTTATTTAATTATTATATTAAATAAATTAGAGAAAAAATTATTTAATATTATGAAAAATTATTTTAAATAAGAATAATGTATTTAAAAATATTTTGAGTTATAAAATGTAACTTTTAATATTTTTGGAGAATTTTCATTAATAATTTAATATTAATGATATTACATTTATTTGATTATTAAATTAAATAAATAAGATAAAATGATTTTAATGATTTAAAAATCATTTTAAATGAGAATAAAGTGTTAGAAAATATTTTAAATCATAAAATATAATTTCTTATATTTTTGGAGAATTCTCATTAATAAATTAATATTAATGATGTTGGATTTATTTACTCGATATATTAAATAAATGAATTAAAAATGATTTTATTGATTTAAAAATTATTTAAAATGAGAAAAATGATTTAAAAATATTTTAAGTTATGATTAATGATTTTTAATATTTTGATGATAATTTCATTAATATTTTAATATTAATGGTGATGATTTAAAAATGATTTTAATTACTTTAAAAATCATTTAAGTAGAATATTGTTGATTAAAAATATTTTAAGTTATTAAAATAACTTTAATATTTTGACAAATATGTTATTAATATTTTGATATTATTAAATATTAATAATGATAAGATTATTTGATAATTAAATCATTTAAAAATGATTTTGTTTGAAAAATTATTATAAATTATAATAATTGTTTAAAATTATTAAAAGCTTCGAAAAATATTATAAAGGATAATCGACTTATCTAAATTAATATGAAGCTTAGAAACCGATTTTTGTTTGATGATTAACTATGTTAATTATCTGATAGGTGATCGTAATAATCGAGAATGGACCAAGTCCAACCGCATCAAATAGTTAGACTTGATAAGTGTTTAACTAGGTTATAAACCCTGCTGTGGCTATGTGGCAACGTGTCTAGGAGAAGTTTGACTGTGAATTACAGTGTTACGTGTTATAAATGATTGTGCTAATTGTGAGACCGACATTGTTGATTATAGGTCTTACGAACGCAGTTAATTATATTGTGTAGCTGTAATCAGCGGAAGAGACAAGTTTCCTAACTCAACCTTGAGTTAAATTCATTCAATTATTATAGTGGTTAATTATTGCTAATTACACCACATTCAGGGAATTTATTGTTGATTATTCGCAGTTAGTGCATGATTAATAATTCAAATTGAATTACTGATTCAATTATCGAATTATTGTTGCGTAGAATGTGAGAATGTTTGATTTTGATTTTTATATCTTTATCGTATGTCTTAACTTGCGGAGCAAACTTGTTGCTCACCCTTGCTATAAATAAAACTTTTCAGCTAGGGACTAAGTCAGGTAGGTGTGTCGAAGAAGAATAAAGGCAAAGGCATAGTAATAAACAAGTTATGATGAACAGTATTATATATATTATTGTATTGTAAACCCTTTTTGTATACCTAAGAGGTATGTTTGTAATGTTAAGGTTAGTGAACCTGGGATTTATGTATTAACAACATATGTTAATAAGTTTTGTATTTCTATTTTTAAATGATTGGTTAGTTAGATGTTATATTTTTGTGGATCGTGAGCACGAAACTCGAGGGTCAGGTAACCCGGATTTGGGGGCGTCACAGGTTGGAATCAGAGCTGTAGGTTATAAACCTTAAAAGGGAAAACCCTAGGATTATAACCATAAGCGAGATAGAGAATACTCATTTAGAGTACTAAGTGAGGGATTGCTGAAGCATATCGATAGTGAGATATGTAGACACATAGTGATGTAAGTTTATCTTTGGTGAAGTACTAATCAAGTTGTTTAAACCGATTGTAGGATGCCGGAAAAGATTAGATGAGTACGGAGATGCTGGTGGTCGTCGCATTCAAATGCCATGAGTCGAGGTGCCAAAGATAGAGCTTAATCATTGAGGAGGTAGGAAAAGATGAACCCAAGGTTAATCTCGGGAGTGATCATGATGATTATCCCGAGATGTATCTTAGTAGTGATGAGGAGGTGGAGTCTAAAGAAGTTAAGGTGGAGTTAAAGAATAAGATCAAGGTTGGTGAACATGATCAGCTATCTGTAGAAGTCCAGGAACTCCAGAGTAAGGTATCTCTCTTAGAGGAGTTGTGGAAGACGGAGTGGGCGTTACATGAAATGACTGAAGAATGGAATGAGCTGAAAGCGCTGGTAGAGAGAATGAAGGCTGAAGGTGGTGGATCGTCTGAAGGAGCCGACAAGAAAGACAAGAAGAAGAGAAAGAGGGACAAGGAAAGCGACAACTTTGAAAAGTCAAACTCGAAGAAGAGACAAGCTGCGCAAAGAAGTGTGGGAAGACTCCACGGGAGAATGTATGATGTGGAAGAACGTGTGCTTCAAATTTGTGTTGAGGAAGGACATATCTCTTTGCATTGTCCTAAGCCAAATTTGAGGAAGTGTTTTTCCTGTGGGCAAATGGGGCATGGATTCAACAAGTGTCCCAGCAAGAAGAGGACTGGCGAAGGAAGTGGTCGTTAGACAACTTAGATATAAGTGTTAGTATCTTTTGGTAGAAGCTTTTGATATTAAGTGTTGTAATATCGAGAACGATGTTTAAACATATGTAAATATATATGTTTTTATGAATTAAATCTTTATTTTCTATATGAATATAAGATTAAAATAAATTTGTGTGCTCTTAAAACTCATACTTATGGTATGTTCATGACTCATAATTATATGAAATGTTCTGAACCCCTCAGCGAATGGATGCCAAAGGTCTGACTAGGAGAAGTTCATACGCTCATATAATTGTGGCAAGTTACTGAACTCCTAAGTGTGGTAAGTTTGATGAACTGGAAATAGTAATGTGAAAATGGAGAATGTCAACTTTTTGTGTAAAGTTGGAGAATTGCAGCTTTTGTAAAGTTGAATACGTTAATCCTAATTTTTTTTTTAAAAGGATAGTAATATGTGTTAAGTACTATATGTACTATGTGCTATTTG
Source organism: Panax quinquefolius (assembly GCA_020205615.1). Classification (NCBI taxonomy): domain Eukaryota; kingdom Viridiplantae; phylum Streptophyta; class Magnoliopsida; order Apiales; family Araliaceae; genus Panax; species Panax quinquefolius. Next base: position 112,270,926 of record CM035156.1, read on the forward strand.
AATAAATATGCGATTACATGAGAACTATATGTTGAATTCTTATTGTGTTAAGAATATGTATAGAGAAAGTGTATTAATATAAGATTTTCATTTAAATCAGATCATGCCGCCTAGAAGACAGAATCAAAACCAAAGAGAAGAACAATCAGTGAATAACGAAGGAGGTCAAGCTGACCCAATGCAGAATTTTGTGGAGATACTGGCCCAAGCTATGGAAAATAGGGCTCCAGCCAAGGGAAGAGCAAGGAATCAGCCAGCCGAAAGATTGGCTAATTTTAAGGATTTTAAAGCGGTAGGACCGCCAGAATTTAAGGGAACCACGGATCCGATTGAAGCCTAAACTTGGGTGAAGGAGATGGAGAAAGCGTTCATGATTGCGCGAGTGGCAGAAGAGCAGAAGATAGCTTTTGCTACATATCTGATGAAGGGAGAAGCCAATTACTGGTGGGAAACAAATCAGGCGAGAGCTGGGACAACTATAGTGACGTGGACAAGATTCAAGGAACTGTTCTTTGAGAACTACTTCTCACCGAGTATGCAAGCTCGGATGGAAGTTAAGTTCTTTGAACTGATGCAGGAAAATATGTCTGTTTCTGAATATGTAGCTAAATTCAACGAATTGGCGAGATTTGCACCTCATCAGGTGGACACAGAAGCAAGAAAGGCGAGAAGATTCGAGAACGGACTGAAACTAGGGATATTTAACAAGGTGGCAGTATTGCAGATCGACACGTTTGCTGCTCTACTGGAGAAAGCATTAATTGCTGAAGGAGGAAGCGAGGTTGCATCTCGTTTTCATCAGGAGAAGAAGAAGAAGATAAGTGATGGAGGAAGTAGTGGGGGTAGTAATCAGAATACGAGGAAGTGGACTGAGAATACCCAATCGGGTAGCAAGATTGAAGAAAATAGGAAAGGGAGAGAACCATGCGCGACATGCGGGAAGAATCATGCAGGTGTTTGTTTGAAGAAGAAGGGAGTGTTCTATAACTGTGGGCAAGAGGGACATATATCACCAAATTGTCCCAGTCCGAAGAAGATTCAAGGTTGTTATGCGTGTGGATCGACTGATTATTTGGTTAGGAACTGTCCAAAGAGGAGTGCTGAGAAGGAAAGTGTAAACAAGGGACCCGATGGTGGAACCTTGGCGATCCGAGGACCTGCACAGCCAAGAAGATCAACCGCCCATACATTCAACATGACGCGGTAGCAGAGCCGAGAGTCACTCAAGAGGTGGTAAGAAAATCTAATTTATTTAGAAACTTTATTACATGAATATTATAAGTCAGATATTTCCGTGAACTGTTTTCTTTTATAGATTCAAGTCACAAGTCAGAATTTGAAACACAAATTAATATTGTGTTGATAAAAAAATGAATTGATGATACAACTTTAAAAGATTGTAGAGAATAAGAAAGAGGTGATTCCGAGAACGGAATCCTTTTAAGGAGGGGTGAATGTGATAACCCGGGATTTCGAATAGTCAAAATTTTACGTATAATTTTTTTTTATTGACATTGACTGTTAATATTGTACTGAGAAGCCGTGAGACAAGTTTCGAGAAATGGTCAAATTAAGTATTGACTTAGAAAATAGAGTAGAGTTGTGCTTAATAGCTTTACAAACCCTAACCCTAACTTCTGGAAAGGGGTTCGATAGAAAATTTAATTAAAATAATTGTATCGATGGGTACATGTTTGTACTCTATAGGAATGTTGACCAATGATTGACTGGATAAGGTTTAAAATTAATAAACCCTATTAAGAGATTAGAAAGCCTAATTTCAGGATTAGAAACCCTAATGTACAGTTAGAAACCCTAATCAATAGCCAGAAAACCCTAATTTCAAAACTGGGAATCATAAACCCTAATTTAGGAAACCCTAATCCTAATTGGCAAGCCAAAGTGTTTATTAAACTTAAATATGATTAGAAAACCCTAATTATATTTTAGTATTTTAATTTTCTATTTTACAAACCCTAATTGTAATTTGGAAATTTTAGTTTTCTAAATTAAACCCTAATTTTGAAAATCTTAAAAGTTAGATTTTTAAAACCTAAGGGTTAGGACCTTAAGGGTCAAACCCTAAGGTTTTGGACAAAAGACAAGTATGCCATTAAATGTATTTTTCAAAGACCAAAATACCCTTTTTATATATTAAATGAGCTAACTTGTAAAATTGGCTAAAACCTTTAGTTATTCACCAAACCTTGACTTGCTATGTGACTTAAATCTCAGCATTTCAGCCTCCTTTTGACACTTGTGCTAGCAAGTTCATTGCATCAAGAGATTATAAATAATTTGGAAAGAGAAAGTTCACCAAATATGCACAATTGTTATCCAACTCTCACCAACTCTCTCTCCCTCCCAAACCTCCGAATTTGCTAAGTAAATCAGTCACTAGATAACCTCCTAGAACACTAAGAACAGATTTGGAGAGCTAAGATCAAAGCTTGAACTAGAAAGGTATAAACCCTAGACCACTTTTGATCTTGTATGCTAAGATAGAGTTAGTGTTTTTGTGTTTATAATTGTGTTAAAGGATGTTTTTAGTAGATCTATGATGATCCATGATGGATCAATAGTGTTTTACAAAATTTGTTCTTGAGCTCTAAAAGTGTCTGACAAGAAAATGTTAGACGCCATTGATCTGTGTCTGTTAATGGGTTTTAATGTTTTATGTATTGAATGTATAGTTTGTTATGTGTTCTTTAGACTGCAAAAGGAATCAGTGTCATTGGTTGGCTAGATTGCAAGTTATTAATGTACCAAAGTCGGGTGAATCGTAACCACGATCGAAAGTATATTCTCGGGCAAACCCCGTAAAGATAGAAAGTCCGTCTGACAAGATTTTTAACCTTCTTGATCTGTCAGGTTTTTAATGTTATGTTTTTGTTGTTGTAACCATGTTGTAGCTTGTTAGTTGGACTATAAATCCATGACTTTAGATGTCTTAAACAACAAACAGATTTGTTGTAAAGAGTGGTCAAACCAAGCTAGTCGATTACGTTTTGTAGTTTTTGGAATTTCCAGAAACCGGATGAACATGATTTCTGACCATGTTTGACCGGATCATATCTGGTTATTTTGTTATATTTTGACTGAAATTGTGTTATGTAGTTGTTTATTGACATGAGTAAAACATGTATGAATCAAGAACCAACTTAATTGATGAACAGAACACCTAAATAATTAGGCTAGAAAGGGGCACCACGAATTGCCTGGGTTTCTGGGTTTGCTCAGAAAACCCAGGCATGGTCTGACAGAAACTTTGAGTAGCCAGATCTTCTTGTTATGTTTTGATTTGACTAAGATGTTGGTTGCTAGTTGTAGTATTGTATACGGACTTCAAAATGCATGCTTAATAAAGCCTAGAAACAATTTTGATTGAAAATTATACGCGGTCAAACATGACAGGTTGATAACGAAGCTGTCAGTGTTCTTGAGCTCAAGAACACCAACAACGACGCTTTCTGTCGCTATAGCCTTTTAGCGACGGTTTATTTATTTTCTAATTTCTGAAATTCCGAAAATTATTTAAAAATAGAAAATAAATTATAAAAATTACAAAATGGTTTTAAAAATTATTTTTAAAATATGAAAAATAATTTTCGATTATTTGGGATTTTTTTTTCATTAATATTTATAATTATTTGAATATTAATGATATTTAATTTATTTAATTATTATATTAAATAAATTAGAGAAAAATAATTTAATATTATAAAAATCATTTTAAATAAGAATAATGTATTTAAAAATATTTTGAGTTATAAAATGAAACTTTTAATATTTTTGGAGAAATTTTCATTAATAATTTAATATTAATGATATTAGATTTATTTGATTATTAAATTAACTAAATAAGATAAAATGATTTTAATGATTTAAAATTATTTTAAATGAGAATAAAGTGTTAGAAAATATTTTAAATCATAAAATATAATTTCTTATATTTTTGGAGAATTCTCATTAATAAATTAATATTAATGATGTTGGATTTATTTACTCGATATATTAAATAAATGAATTAAAAATGATTTTATTGATTTAAAAATTATTTAAAATGAGAAAAATGATTTCAAAATATTTTATGTTATAATTAATGACTTTTAATATTTTGATGATAATTTTATTAATATTTTAATACTAATGGTGATGATTTAAAAATGATTTTAATTACTTTAAAAATCATTTAAGTAGAATATTGTTGATTTAAAAATATTTTAAGTTATTAAAAATAACTTTAATATTTTGACAAGTATGTTATTAATATTTTGATATTATTAAATATTAATAATGATAAGATTATTTGATAATTAAATGTGTTAATTATTTTTGGATAGGGTGACCGTAACATTAATCGAGAATGGACCAAGTCCAACTGCATCAAAATAGTTAGACTTGATAAGTGTTTAACTAGGTTATAAACACCGATGTGGCTATGTGGTAATGTGTTCAGGAGAAGTTTGTTGTGAATTACAAATTGTTACGTGTTATAAATGATGTGCTAATTGTGAGACCGACATTTTTATTATAGGTCTTACTTAACGCAGATTAATTATATCAGGTAGTCGTAATCGCGGAAGAGGCAAGTTTCTAACTCAACCTCGAAAGTTAAATTCATTCAATTATTATAGTAGTTAATTATTGCTAATTACACCACATTCAGGGAATTTATTGTTGATTATTCGCAGTTAGTGCATGATTATTAATTCAAATTGAATTATTGATTCAGAAATATACATTTGTAGAATAACTGTTGTTGGATATTCATATCCGTAGAAGCTAGAATTGACAAAGATGAGATAATTCTCGCATTTATTATCAAATTATACTGAGAAATGTCTTAGCTAATTATTCTGGCTAGACGAACATTTAATAGAACTTGATAGGTTCGAGAAGAGAATTCAATTATTATTGACAGATCGATGCCAAATATTTTGGCTAGATCGAGAAGTAAATAGAATTTGAAATCACAGTATTTCGTTGTTAAATCAAAATCTTGATTCTGAGACTCAGAAGAACAACCTTTTATAAAGGGAACAATTTATTGGTCGTATTTTCGGCCTTTGCGCACGATTAACTATTATGCATAATATAGGGTATACTAAAGCTGATAACTTTATATACTAGCAGATGGGTAAGATTTAATCTTTATGGTTATCTGATACACCTGGGCATATCAAAGTTTAATTTTGATAGCTACTCGAGAAAGAAAAGTTCAAGATCCAATGGATCATTTCAAAGATAACTGGAAAACATTTCCACTTTGCAATTTCGTAGAATCAATCCTTGATTATTCATTTGAATATTGTAGAAACCTTTGAAAGCGTTGTACTCTTTTATTATCGAATTATTGTTGTGTAGAATGTGAGAAGGTTTGATTTTGATTTTTATATCTTTATCGTATGTCTTAACTTGCGGAGCAAACTTGTTGTTCACCCTTGCTATAAATAAAACTTTTCAACTAGGGACGAAGTTGCAGAAGGTGCTGCGTAGAAGAATAAAGGCAAAGGCATAGTAATAAACTAGTTATGATGAATAGTATTATCTATATTGTTGTATTGTAAACCCTTTTTGTATATCTAAGGGGTATGTTTGTAATGTTAAGGTTAGTGAACCTGGGATTTATGTATTAACAACATATGTTAATAAGTTTTGTATTTCTATTTATAAATGAATGGGTAGTTAGATGTTATATTTTTGTGGATCGTGAGCACCAAACTCAAGGGTCAGGTAACCCGGATTTGGGGGCGTCACAACTTTGACCAATTATAACACACGATCTAGACATCTAATGGTTGTACTACCACTTCCAGATTAAAGACAACATAACAAGCTACAGACCAAAAACTTAAAACATCAAAAATCGATAACATAGACAGATCTAGGGCCACTGACATTTCTTGTTAGACCACTAAAAATGCTCAAGAATAGTTTTTGAAAGCTTGAATTTTTACTCACTTTGATGCTATGGATCCATGATGGATCAACATAGATCAGCTAAAAACATCTTATAACACTTATAAAAACAAAAAAAACACAAATTTTAACAAAGCCTACAAGATCAAAGTGAAGTAGGGTTTTATACCTTTCTAGCCCAAATCTTTGATCTATGCTCTTCAATCAAATTTTAGGTGTTCTAGGAGGTTAATAAGTGACTGATCCACTATAAAATTTCGAAGGTTTTTGTGTGAGAGGGAGTTGGTAAGAGCTTGGAGAGAAAATAAGCAAAATGGGTATAGTACACTTTCTTTCTCTCAATCTTATATAATCACTTATAAAATAAGGATGCAATGTATAGATCTAATATGTGGACTGATTGGCTGGATATAATGAGTCACAAAGTCAACAAAGTTGGTTACCAACTCCAAATTTACCAAGATTTGTAAGTTACATATAAAAATATACTAAAGGGCATTTTGGTCTTTAACAAAAGGATTTTAATGGCATACTAGACAATTGCACAAACCCTTAGGGTTTAACCCTAAGGTTCTAACCCTTGGGCTTTACAACATTAACTTTCTAGAATTTTCTAAATTAGGGTTTTAATTAGAAAATTTAAAATTTCTAAATTACACTTAGGGTTTCCTAATTACATCAATGTTGAATAAATACCTTAAGCTTACCAATTAGGACTAGGTTTTCCTAATTTAGGGTTTAGGAATTCTAAATATGAAATTAGGGTTTCTCGACTTTTGATTAGGGTTTCTAACTTCGCGTTAGGGTTTCTAATCCTGAGATTAGGGTTTCTAATCTCTTATTAGGGTTTATAAATTTTAATCCTTATCTAATCAATCATTTGATCAAAATCTCTATACAGTACAAACACGTACTCATCAGTACAATTATTTTAATTTTATTTTCTATCGAATCCCTATCAAGAAATTAAGGTTAGGGTTTCTAAAGCTTGTTAATCATAACCCTACTCTATTTTCACAGTCAATACCCAAATTGACCAATTCTTAAGACTCGTATCACAGATACACAGTACAATATTAATAGTCAATATTAAATAATAATAAAAAATTATTTGTAAAATTTGGATTATTCAAAATTCCAGGTTATCACAAGACCTTAGGGCGCTAGGTGTAAAGACAATCCCCTTGAGCGTACTTACTCAAGTAACAAAGGCCACGAAACAAGACTAGCCATGATATTTTTTTTATGAAGCTTATGTACCCCAAATTTTTCCCTAAACTTAGGTTCTTGTCTAATTCTTCGTCCTCACTTCCTATCCTTGTCATTCTTTCATTTAAACTAGCACAATCCTTTAGAAATTCCTTATGTATCAATTTGAAATAATCAATCCACATAGGTGTCATTAACGTGCTAACCTTTTTATACTAGTTTCAAACAAGTACAAGATCCAATTCATAACAAATGATTATATCAAAGTTCTAACATTCAGTATTGTACTTATTTACTTAATCACAATCTCATCATTCGCCACAATAAAATGAACTATATTAAACCACTGGACATATTCAAAATAACATAATACTAACTAAAAAAATTTATTATTTTTTTTAGATATATGCAATGAATGATAAGCATAACATGATTGACAATTAATGAAATTATTTACAATCCTAAGCTACTATGCAACTACATTACTACGTGAATGTAAACATTTAATAATCCTAAAACTAAATAATGAACAAACATATGCAAATCTAACTACTGAAATTAAACATGCAAACATGAAAATTAAACTAAATCACCCAAAGTTGAAAATTACAATGTTGTCATTGTAAAGATAGAACAATAATTGAGTGAGGACTTCCCTATAATCGCCTACGCTTGGGGTGGTGGTGGCTGTTGTTCGTCATCTAAATTACTAAGTGGAAACCTTGGCATTGGGGGTGGCTGTTGATATGGGAATTATGAAGTTGGATTGAAACTCTGGAGCGTTGACTGCGAGTCTCCGCATCCCTTTTCTGCCTCCTTGTTGTACTCATCCACTTGTCATTAAAGGTTCAGGAATTGAGGACTAGATATGTCTTCGAGTTATGGTGTCGCCTCCGTTCCTTGCTCTCTCATCGTTGCATCCCCCTAAAACTCGTCATCATCCGAGGTGTCCTCAGCATCAGCCTCATCCTCCGAGGCTGATGGAAATACAAATCCTAATCCTCTACGGTGCGACTCGCCCCCGGGCCACACTGAATACCGCGCTATCATCCTCGAGTCTAGTGTCTGAAGCGACATCTGGGTGGTCTCATCATCGGACCATCGTACTCCTTCCTGTCTACACAACCCACAAATGAGTGATGGGTGTTGCAAGCCTCCAGAGAATGGTCCTTGCTGGAATCTTTGGATGGAAAAATTAAGTATGACCCCACGTCGATGATAAAATCTTGGGCAATGGCATATAAAAGCAATGCCTTCTCCTTAGGCACATCTGACATGTGAGTGGACGGAAATAACTTGGCTCACAAGAACGCGTACCATATCTTCCCATAGTGGCTGAGATCCTTACTGTGAAAGACAGTGCCCCCTTTTTGACCCTTGATCCATGTTATACCTGGCTTTGTCATTTCCTTCATAATAGTTTTATAATCAAGATTATGGTCACGTAAGCGAGTGTACTGGCAATGTCTAGGCACTCTTAATTGATAGTACGTGTTGATGGCGTCGACACTGAAAGGAAATAGCCTGCCCCGCACAAATGCATTGTAGGGGGCCTTATCTTTTGCGTTAGCATAGAATTCCTTTACCACATTCATAACTGCGGCATCGAGTTCTTCCGTGAACTTATTCCAACTTTTTTTATATATTTGTTGCATCATATCGCGGTCAACATGTTCAGGTGTCAACCCCCGCTCCGGTGTGAGTGCTTTTGTTACAAGGTAGTCGTAACGGTCGGTGGCGGTGGCACTTATGAATTTTCGTCGGTCAAAGGTTCGTGGTGGTGGTGTGGACCCTGAACTCTCGCCACGTTGTCATTTTGATGCCGGTTTTGGTTCCATTGAATTGGAATTTATGAGACTCAACAAATATTTCCCCCAAACTTCACTTAAGCAATTTGTCGAACACTTGGTGAGCAAGACGTACAATTCTCCCTAAACTTAGTGATTTTGCTTCAACTATGGTGATAGGTGTTGAGAAATTGTAATACAAGCTACTCACTCTTAATATATATCTCCAAGTGATTGATTATTCTATCCTTTTGTGCTATAACAAACCTCTCAAGAAGAACCCCACCCTTGAATTTTTGAATTGGTGTGAATAGATGTGGTTAACGTGTTGTGAATGTATAGTTTTATAGAGAGGGTGTGATGTATAGAATTGTGGGTTGAAGTAGTGGGTAAGTGTTTGAATGTAGTGGGAAGATGGGAATTAATTTGCAACTTCGTGGGTTGAGATTGTGAAAGAGTTGGATTATTGCGTATCACGTACAAGAAGGTTGGGAGAACATGCTCTGAACATTATATAACTATTGCAATATTCTTTTCAAATTTTGGACCCCCGTCCCAGTGGGGGGTATTAGCCTTGAAAGGCCAGCCCCGGCTGGCATACTCTCTGATTTTACGATTTGAGACCCCCTCCCCGGCGGGGGGTATTGTGCTTTGAATGCCAAATTTGGTGGCTTATAACCGTTATTAAACTTCGAACCCATACCTATAGGGTATTAGGCTTAAAGGGACCCACCCCGGCGGGCTAGTGATCTGCAAAAGGCCTTTATTTTTCCCATTCATTGCCACCTTAGCACATCTATTAGCTTCTTAAGTACCTGAACATCATTAAAACATTAATATAAGTAGATAGTTAGCAATTTTAAGCATGGATGGTAAGATTATCTAAAAATAAAATATACTTTAACTACTATTTAATGAATTGACATGAATTTTGTAGCGCCTGCAAAAAATTAGATTTTAATATGAATAAAATTTTTATTTAATTATGTGGATTAAATAAATTTAATTGATTATTTATGTGAGTAAGCTGTTTGAAGGTCGTTCTTAACCTAGAATGTACAGATGTCGTTAGAATTCTGGCTATGTGCTAGAATTAATTGTTTAGAATTTCCAAGACTACAATAAAAGTTTTTTGAGAAATTTTCGTAAAAACACTATTCATCTATTTCTGCTCGAGAATAATGTTTGAAATTCTGAGAAACGCGTAATGATTGAATTCTAAGATGGGATAAAAAATCCAATAATATTTCAGTTATGGCAAACAAAGTTTTTGCTTGCGGACTTAAAACCTAAGGGTTAGGGAAAGTGATTTCCGAGAAGGAAATCAAATGCGTATAATGATTAGGGTTATTATACGTGTGATATACGAGTAAGATACCAGTTAGTATACGAGTATAGTATGAAGAATAGTACGACGTATAATACAAATATCGTACGAATACTAAACGAAGAGAATACATGAGTTATACGCGTAGAATACGATTAGTTATTATTGGACTTTGAGTTTATGGACTTTGTAGAATCCAATTGGACTTGGATTATATCAAGTCCAATGCATTGTGAAATCAAGCCCAAGATAGGCCCGATATGAAATAATTCTAAGGCCCAATCTAAGAAACCGAACCGTGGATCACCAAGTAAAGTGTTTACTTGGTGGCTAAGTTGTTGTGGAGGTGGTGAATAGTAAGCAGGTTACCAAAAGACCATTTTACCCTCCATTGGATTTTCCTATAAAAGGAAGCTTAGGTTGGTCATTTGATGTTTTACAAACATTGACCAATGTAATTTGAGAGAGAGAAAGAGCTAGAAACAAGTAATCAAGTGAGCTTGAAGCAAATCATAAGAGTTTTTAGCAAAAACGCGAAGAATGTAAAGATAATAATTCGTAAAACCTTAGTTTTTGATTCGTTTAAATTTATTTTTCTTAGAGAATCATAAATTGGTGGAGCATGTCTCTTCTGGAGGAATAAAGATGGCTAGTAGTGAATTAACCATTTTTAAGTCATGTGTAAGTAGAAATCGTAAGCGTTTAAGTACGTTTAAACCAATGAAACCATTAAATTTTGAGTTGGTTGTTGATGGACAAATTGAAAACCATCATTTATAGGGTATATGAATTTTGCTTGGTTAGGATGTAGAAAATGAATCAATGGATTGGTTCCATTTGATTTGGTGTATAAAACACGAGTAGCGAAGTTATAACGAATTTTACGAAATTTTACGTTAAACGTTGAAATTGTATAATTTTGGATTAATAGTCAAAACATGTTGTTTAATTCAGAAACCTTATTTTTCTATGGCGTATCATAGTACAATGTATTCAAGAGTCATGTTCTCAAGAACGGTCGAATTCTGACTTATAACGAAGAAAATTAGCTTTGAACGCTCAAGAATGTTTAACGAATGTGTTATTAGGACGTTAATAGTGAATTCATTATTAACAGATTTAAAAACTATTTTTTCCAGATGAAATTGAAGTATATGTTATGTGTAAGAAAATTGCTTTTGAATGAGTCGATTACGACTTAAAACGACTAAGTTATGAGTTCGGAAAGAATCGAACAAAAAATTAGAAAAATAATTCAAAGGCTCAGGGGAGGCGCCGCAGCACCAACCCAAGCTATAATGGTCGCGCCGCAGCGTCATGAATATGAAGATTAGCTACTGGAGAGTGGCGCTGCAGCGCCACTATTATAAAGAGATCTCGCGTCGCAGCGCCGACACCGGACCTTAGCTACTGTTAGTTGGCGCCGCAACGCCAATAGAGTATGGATGTCTGGCACCGCAGCGCCGGTAGTAGAAATTTGTTGAACAAGTTGGTTTGTAATTCCAATTGATTGTAAACCAATAAGGGAGCATGTATGTACTTAATATACATGGTAAGACCAATCTTAAATCACTTATTTAGTGATGACTTTAGGAACTTGAGCATTATTTAATACAGATTAAACGAAGACACGAGATATACAGAAGTAAAATGAACTTTGGTAATTAACAAATAATGATTGAGTCTCGGTTAGTAACTTAAGACGTTAACAAGCCGTAAAGAAGAATAGTAAGTCAAATTGACATTTATTAATGAAATAAATTCACATAAGACATAGAAGAGAAAGAAGTTGGTAAAAACAAAGTGATTAGATTGTTTGGTAGCTAATTACAGTGTGCTATGTGAATATAATGTAGACACTCAAAATTTTCTTTTCCTGTTACTAACTGTGCAGGAGGGCAAAAACGTCTTTTTCAAACTCCAGAGGTAATCTTCGAGGACCACAACATCAATTCCAATCTCAGAGATAACCCTGAGTACAATCAGAGTCAACAACATGACCATCTCAGAGATAACCCTGAGAAAAACTCGCTACAACTGTGCGAAAATCGGAGATAACCCCGGGAGAGGCAAAATGGTCATTTTGCTAACTCAACTTCACTTCAAATTAAATACACTCATGTCAACTCAAATTGATTCAAAATTAGTTCCACAAGACTCATATCTTAACTTCGGAGTGAAAACTACGCGAAACAGCTCACCGGATTGCCTGACGGGAACCCGGGAATGCTATTTCGGTCATGGACCCATCTTCCTGGAATCAAGAAGGGAAAATCCCATGTCATTGCGTAACTCTCGACAAAAGAAGTCCGAAGATGGTCTTGTACACCTCGTTCGGATGCTCGAATTAAAGTTCTACAAGTTCGAGTAGACATTACATTGCACGAGTGCATGTACTTCGAGAAAACGGGACCCGCGAGGCCCAGATGCACCACGACCAATCGCAGGTGTATCACAGGCTGCCGCAGGTACACCTGCAGCCATCAGTTCTATATATATGGGGCTTGGGCTAGCCATTTTGGGAGAGAAAAATGCGAGGAAGCCCTATCCAATTTGTTATGTACACACCAATATTGAGTATTTCCTCATTTTAAACATCTGTTAGCTCACATATAGCTATACTTTTATCCGGCGGGAGCTGAGTGTTTATCCATATAGAGTCATAGAAGTCTATATTGGAAGCCCACTGTAAGCCTTCCTATATTCTATAAAGCCTTTCTTTTCATCTTTGCACACACCGTTATACACATCGAGAGTCGTGTTGTGTGTGTATGCCCGGACTTCGGTTCGTGGTTTTCATTTTTTCTATATATATATATATATATATATATATATATATACTTATATATGTATATATTTTATATATGGACTAAAATTATCGAGTTATGCCTCGATTGAGCCTGAACTTGATGCGAGAGCGTTTACTTGCTTTTATATATATATATATATATATATATATATATATATATATATATAAATATAAAATTGTTGTCAGACATATCTGATGAGCCTAGATTTTATATCCGGAGCATTTACCTGCTTATATATATATATATAATTTTTGTCGGACATATCCGATGAGCCTGGATTTACATCCGGTACGTTTATGGCTTATATATATATATATGTACATATATATATATTTACATTTCTGTCAGGCCTAGAGTTTACTTTATGGCCTTTTACTTCTTTATTTACATTTCGTCCTGCCTAGAGTTTACTTCGTGGCAGTTGATTGCATTTATTGCTTTATTTACTTTTCTGGTCCCGCCTGGAGTTTACTTCGTGGTGGTTAATTATGTCCATATATATATATTTATCACTTTTATATATTTACATTTCCGATCCCCCATGGAGTTGCTTCGTGGTGGTTGATCAAGTCTGTATATATATATTTATAGCTTTTATATATAACTGCTTATTGCTTTCCATACAAACTGCAGTATCATGTGAGCCTAGGAATTATTTGATCACAGATTCAGTCTACTGAATCTAGATTCGGTTTCCATGATGGACCTTTTTCAGTTGTGAGCAGCTTATACATTATTTTACAGTGTTTAAATTTCCTTGGATGGTCATTATGTTTATAAGGAGTTCTAAGATCTTGTATATTATTTTCTGGAGATGCTTCGCATCTCAAAAATAAAAGCAAACAAGCCGAACATTTAATAATAAAATGGAAGTATCAAATGCCTCAATTACTATTGAGCACAGGGTTTGAAAAACCTCTTTTACAAAACGTCATTACTATATCTTGTTTAACACTTAATTTTTCTATATATTCAAACCCTATGTATATAGGTGAGAACGAGGTACAACACTACTTCCAAATAATTGCACATTGATCCACACACACACACACACACATTCATATAACAATTTCTTTGAAAAGTGGCGGTCACCGTGGTAACAAGGATGTCGGGGGGTGCCTAACACCTTCCCTCCGCATAATTAAGCCCCGGACCCAAAATGAATCTCGGTTTCATAGTAATTCGCCTAGCAAAGTTGTCAAATTATTGGGTCAATGTGCAAACCTTTTTAAGTCAAGTTGGTAAACTCTGTAAGACTCAACTTTTTAATAAAGATGATTTTTCTATAAATATTATTTTTAAATATTATGGAATGAATTTGATATAATGTTATAGTTGTGGGTAATGTTTATAAATTTTGCAAAAGTACGCAAGTTGTTATAAAATATTCGTTTTGGTGGGGAATATTCTTTTTGTCGGGGAATATTCGTATGATGACCACAATCATTAGTGGACCCCACAACAGAATTGTTGTCGGAGTTAGAAAATGACAAAAATATTTTTATGAAAATAATGGTGGAAGTGTTACTGATTAACATCGTTGGAATACCGGTGGTTAAAATACAATAACACGCGTTGTTGCATAAAGAGTAATACCAGATTGCACAATATTTTTTGAATTATTGATTCTTACGTAAGAAGGCACTACTTTCAATAATTGTTACGTAAATTATTGTTTAATATTTTATTGATTCAATAATTGCTACATTGATATTTTGATTCAATAATTGTCATTACATAAAGATTTCAAATTATCAAATCAATAATTTATTTAAATATATTATTATAATATTATATTATAGTAGTATGATGTGATTATATGATAGTATGTTTTTTATAATTTGAATGGTAACATTATTATAGTAAATTCATGGTATAAAAGTAAAATGAGGTGGAAGAGAGCAATTTGAATTTGAATTCTGTGATGTAAGCGATGATGTCATCGGAACGATGAGATAAGGAATGATGTCATCGGAAGGATGATGTAAGCAATGATGTCATTTGATTGATGAGATAAGCAATGGTGTCATATGATCGATGATGTCATAAATTATGGCAAAAAGACTATTTTACCCTTACTCTACCAAGCTTATAAATAGAAGCTAATTCCTTCATTATTTTTCACGAATTCACTAAAGCTATAGAGCGAGAAAGAATAGAGAGAATAAGAGAGAAAGAAGAAGAATCTTATATTACTACAATATTGAGGTATCCAATTTCCTAATAAGTTAAGGGCTATTATTTCTTTCTTATTCATGAAGAGAACTTCTGTTATTCCATTCTTTATTATTCTGTTGGAATAACCTGTATACGCGGGCTATCCTATACTTGGTGAAATTCTTCTGTTATTCCATTCTTTATCATTATGTTGGAATAACATGTCTATGCGAAGTATCGCATACATGGTGAAATTCTTCTGTTATTCCATTTTTATTATTCTGTTGGAACATCCTGTCGGTGCGTTATGCATGACCTAGTTCCATTATTTATTATTCTATTGGAACATCCTATCTGTGCATTTACGCATGACCTGGTTCTATTATTTATTATTCTGTTGGAATATCCCGATCAGACGCTTCATGCATTTGACTGGTTCGTTATTTATTATTACGTTAGAATAACTCGTCTGCATGTGATCTATCGCATGCCCGGTGATTTCTTTTGTTATCCCATTCTTTATTATACTCAGTTGGTTAAAGTTTTAACTTCTATACTCCATGAAATTAGTGGAATATCCTTGATATTTGCGCTTCATTCAGTATCTTTTCATGGAAATATTCTTCTAAGCATTCTTGAGTTTTACTCTACAAAGAAGTATCATGTTGACAATTTGGACGTTATTAGTTCCTGGATAAATTAATTCTTGAACTTGTTTTATTGAATTCTTATATCATTGTCATCATCCTCATGTTTATATTATGTTGAAAGTCGTCTGTGGCCTGTAGTGCATAGATGGACTTGGTATGATTGTGACCAAAAATTATTCGGTGTAATCATGACCGTAATGTTACAAATGATGTGGAAAAAGTCCTCATTGGCACGTAGTGCATTGATGGACAGTTGTTGGCATGATCATGACCATTGATGAATACACGAATATACTTGGCCGTAGTGCATGGATAATTTGTGATTGTGATACTAATGAATATCCTCGTCAGAAAAGTGGGGGATGATGTGGATTAGTTATTGTTTGAGTCTCAAATGATAAAAGTGACGAAAAACCTTTTAAATCTTAAAAGATAGTATATTTTATTCTTTACTTGACTCTTTTAATGGATTGCTTGTTCCGCTGCAGTTAAACTTGATGTTTGTTATATTTTATCAATTTAACATTGTTGAAGGCTGATGATAATTTATTCTGCATTATCTTAGTCATAATATTTCTCATTGGGCTAGTTGAGCTCAAATTTTCTTTCACCGTTTTCTCTTGAAATGAGAACGTGAGCCGGACTACTAGTCGGGGAATGGAGTGACGGTCCAGATTATAGTATTAGTAGTCCTCACTATTCTGTTAAATAGTATGAAAATAAATGTAAAGAGGACTCTTTTGAGTGTGGATATGGTCTAGATGACAATATTCTTATTAAACTCTTAGTTTAAGTTTTGTCGTATTTTACACGACAACTGTATTATTAAGTTGTATTTGAATTTTGTACCATGTATTTGGTGACTTAAGATGAGTGATGTATACCTATTTTGGGGGAATAACAGTTTGTATCATAGCTTAGGGATATGATCCTTGGCTAATATGTGAGACAGGAACTAGGAGGGGAGAGAAGGGGAATTCGTTCGCTAGAATGACCTACCTAAGTTTATTTGGTATTTAATTGGTCGATCAGAGTATAAGGATAATATGTGATATGTTAATTAACCCTTGTTTTGTGGCAGTATTTGAAAATGGCATTCAAAAATGTTGAGAACATCAATGGAGCATAGGAGGCCGTTGAGTCTCCACAGATTAATAATCAGGATAATGTGCATCAGGAAGGCGACAATCCTTAGGCAAACAACAACATGGACCAGATGATGAACGATGGACTATTCAGAGGCTTTATGCAATTCATGCAACATCAGGCAAGAGCGGCTCTTGTCCAAAATGCAGGTGGACACATTGGTAACTCTCGGATGGTCACCGCTAAGCAGTTCAAGGAACTGGGACCACCGGAGTTTTTTGGAGAGCCAAAACCACTTAAGGCGGAGACGTGGATAAAGCAGATCAACAAGATATTTGATGTCTTGGGATGCTCTGAGGAGCAAAAGGTTCCTTTTGACACCTTCATGCTGCGGGCAGAGGCAAATTACTGGTGGGAATCTGTAAAGCGTACTCAACATGCCGCACTGAAGATGTCTTGGGAGAAGTTCCAAGAATTGTTCAATGACAAGTACTTTCCCGAAAGTATTCGTCACATGAAAGAGGTAGAGTTCATCAAGCTGGAGCAAAACAACATGACCGTGTCGCAGTACGAAGCCAAGTTTGCCGAGTTGTCCCAGTTTGGGTCTCATTTGGTTGATAATGAAGAGAGAATGACGCGAATGTTTCTAAGAGGTTTGAAACCCGAGATACGTCAATATTTTATCTCTCATAAACTGTTTTGTATTCAGATGTTGTTAATAGGGCTCAGTTATTGGAGCGCGATAATGAGTCAACCCAACCAAAAGAGAGCAGCCGGCAAAATGGTAATACCAGTGATATCAGTCATCGAAGCGGTGACAATAAGCGTGGAGGGAATCAACATGCCAGAAATGGTAACCACTTCGGTGGTAATTGTGAGACCCCAGATTTTATGAATAAAGATTTAAATTTCTCAAAATATTTTTTTAAATATTATGGCATGGATTTGATATAATGTTATAGTTGTGGGTAATATTTATAAATTTTGTAAAGTATGCAAGTTGTTATAAAATATTCGATTGGTTGAGGAATATTCTTTTTGTCAGGGAATATTCGTACGATAGCACAATCATTGGTGGACCCCACGACGAAAGTATTGTCGTATTTAGAAAATGACAGAATTATCTTTTTATAAAATAACGGCGGAAGTGTTACCGTTAAAACTGTTGAACTACCCGGTAGTAAAATACGATGTCTGGCGTGGTTGCATAGTAGCACACGATATTGGTTATTGATGCTTACGTAAGAAGTCACTCAGTTATACTCAATTATTGCTACAGTAATTGTTGCATCATATCTCTAATATTATTGATTCGATTATTGTCACAGTATCATCTGCATTATATGTTATATTACGAAATCAATAATTGAGATGACAAAGTTATTTATATTATTAAATTTCAATATTTGCAATGTCTAGAAGTTCTGTCAAGGAGAGGTTTGGTCATCTAATTGTGCGCCAATAAGGAAAAATCCTTATCGGAAAGCCCCCTCTTTCTTGGGAATAACCTGGTTGCTAAATATTGTGAGTCATAATATTAATGATGAATAAGTTCGTGTTGATTAAAGATGAATTTGATAGTTTCATTGTGTTGGGATTAATTGTGTTAGTAGAAATCGACATCTATTTCAATGATAATTGATGTCTGGAGGTTATATTGTTCAATCGGGTATTTGAGGAATTTTTCGTGTCGGAGTACTTTTCACGAGTTACTATTCATGAGTTACTATTCACCCAGTTACTATTCACTCTAGTATTGTGCATTCGGGTATTTGGGTACAATATTATTCCATGAGGAGATGTGCTAATTTTTCAGACCGTTGGTTGAAGTTATATTAGTGAATCAATATGGACCGCTGGTGGAAAGTTATAATAGTGAATCAATATGGATCGTTGGTTTAAAGTTTTAATAGTAAATCAGTATGGACCGTAGCTTTAAGTTTTAATAGTAAATCAATGTAAACCGTCCGTTTAAAAGTAAATCAGTCTGGACCGTTCAGGAATTAGTTACTATTCATTCCATTCTTTTATAAATAGAAGCTCATTCCTTCATTATTTTTTACGAATTTACTGAAACTCTAGAGAGAGAAATTATAGAGAGAAAGAAGAAGAGTATTCTGCTACTTCACTACTTCGATATCCAGTGTCTTTTACGGTAAGGGATATTATTTGTTGTACTCGTAAGGGGTGTTATTCTTTCTTATTCATGAAGAGAACTTCTATTATTCCATTCTTTATTATTCTGTTGGAATAACCTGTAAATGTGGCATACCCTATAAATAACCTGTATATGCGGCATACCCTATACTTCGTGAAATCCTTTTGTTATTCCATTCTTTATTATTCTGTTGGAATAACCTGTATACGCGGCATACCCTATACATAACCTGTATACGCGGCATACCCTATACTTAGTGAAATCCTTATGTTATTCCATTCTTTATTATTCTGTTGGAATATCCTGCTCATGCATTTTTCATGGGACACGGTTCCGTCTTTATTATTACATTGAATAACTTTTATATACGGACTCCCCTATACTTGGTGAAATCCTTATGTTATTCCATTCTTTATTATTCATTTGAATATATCTCGTCTCAATGCTTTTTTCACGTGGGACTGGTTAAAATCTTTATTATTTTATTGGAATAACTTTGATCACGCGGACTCCCCTATACTTGGTGAAATCCTTATGTTATTCCATTCTTTATTATTCTGTTGGAATATCCTGTCTGTGCGTTTTACGCCGGACCTGGTTCCGTATTATTTATTCTGTTGGAATAACCTGCATGTGCTATCTATCACATGCCTGGTGATTTCTTTTGTTATTCCATTCTTTATTATACTCAGTTGGTTAAAGTTTTGACTTCTATACTCCATGAAATTAGTGGAATATCCTTGATATTTGCGCTTCATCCAGTATCTTTTCATGGAAATATTCTTCTGAGCATTCTTGAATTTTACTCTACAAAGAAGTATCATGTTGACAATTTGGACGTGATTAGTTCCTGGATAAATTAATTCGTGAACTTGTTTTACTGAATTCATATATCATTGTCATCATCCTCATGTTTATATTTTTGAAAGTCATCTGTGGCCTGTAGTGCATAGATGAACTTGGTATGATTATGACCAGGGATTATTCGGTATAATCATGACTGTAATGTTATAAATGATGTGATAAAAGTCCTCATTGGCTCGTAGTGCATTGATGGACAGTTGTTGGCATGATCATGACCATTGATGAATACACGAATATCCTTGGCCCGTAGTGCATGGATAATTTATGGTCGTGACCCTAATGAATATCCTTGGCCGTAGTGCAGGGATGATGTGGATTATTTATTGTCGAGTCTCAAATGATAAAAGTGATGAAAAACTTTTTAAATCATAAAAGATAGTAGATTTTATTCTCTACTTGACTCTTTTAATGGATTGCTTATTCCGCTGAAGTTAAACTTGATGTCTATTGTATTTTATCAGTTTAACATTGTTGAAGACCAATGATAATTTATTATGTATTATCTTAGTCATAATATTTCTTACTGGGCTAGTTGAGCTCACCCTTTCTTTCTTTATTCTCTTCAGGAAATGAGAATATAAATTTGGGAGCCACGAATCGTGACGGAGTGATGGTCCAGATGATAGCATTAGTAGTCCTCACTATTCTGTTAAATAGTGTGACAATAAATGTAATGATGACTCCTTTGAGTGTGGATATTGTCTAGATGACAATATTCCTATTAGAACTCTCAGTTTATGTATTGTCATATATTACACGACGGTTGTATAATTAAGTTTGTAAGACCCCAACTTTTATGAATAAAGATGATTTTTCTATGAATATTATTTTTGAGTATTATGGAATGAATTTGATATAATGTTATAGTTGGGGGTAGTATTTATAAATTTTGCAAAGTAGGCAAGTTATCTTATAAATATTCGATTGGTCGGGGAATATTCTTTTTGAAGGGAATATTCGTACAACGACACAATCATTGGTGGACCCCACAACAGAATTATTGTAGGATTGAGAAAATGACAAAAATATTTTATAAATAACGGCGGAGGTGTTATTGTTAAAACTGTTGAACTACCCGGTAGTAAAAGTACAGTAATACGCGTGGTTGCATAGTAGCACACGATATTAATTATTGATGCTTACGTGATAAGTCACTCAGTTGTACTGCATTATTGCTACAGTAATTGCTGTATCATATCTCTCATATTATTGATTCAATTATTGTCATAGTATCATGTGCATAATAAGTTATTTTATTAAATCAATAATTGAGACGACAAAGTTATTCATATTATTAAATTGCAATATTTACAATGTCTAGAAGTTTTGTCAAGGAGAGGGTTGGTCACCTAATTGCGCGCCAATAGGGAGAAATCCTTATTGGAAAGCCCCCTCTTTCCTGGGAACGACATGGTTGTTAAATATTGTGAGTTATGATATTAATGATGATTAAGTTCATGTTAATTAAAGATGAATTTGATAGTTTAATTATGTTGGGATTATTTGTGTTAATAGAAATTGACATCTATTCCGATGATAATTGATGTTTGGAGGTTATATTGTTCAATTGGGTATTCGGGATATTTTTTGTGTCGAAGTTACTATTCACGAGTTACTATTCGTGAGTTACTATTCACGAGTTACTATTCATGAGTTACTATTTACGAGTTACTATTCACCCGATTACTATTCACTCTATTATTGTGCATTCAGGTATTTGGGTATAATATTATTCCATGTGGAGATGTGCTAATTTTTCAGACTGTTGGTTGAATGAATTAATATGGACCGCTGGTGGAAAGTTATAATAGTGAATCAATATGGGTCGCTGGTTTAAAGTTTTAATAGTAAATCAGTATGGAGCGTCGCTTTAAGTTTTAATAGTAAATCGATCAGGATCGTTCGTTTAAAAGTAAATCGATCTGGACCATTCATGAATTAGTTACTATTCAATCCATTCTTCTATAAATAGAAGCTCATTCCTTCATTATTTCTTACAAATTCACTGAAACTCTAGAGAGAGAAATTATAGAGAGAGAGAAGAAGAGTATTCTGCTACTTCACTACTTTGATATCTAGTGTCTTTTACGGTAAGGGGTGTTATTCTTTCTTATTCATGAAGAGAACTTCATTATTCCATTCTTTATTATTACATTGGAATAACCTATAAAAGTGGCATACCTTATACATAACTTTGTGATACGCAGATACCCTATACTTGGTGAAATCCTTATGTTATTCCATTCTTTATTATTCATTGGAATAACTTTGTATATGTGATTTACCCTATACTTAGTGGAATGACTTTTGTATATGCGGTTTACCCAATACTTGGTGATCTTTTTCTGTTATTCCATTCTTTATTATTATGTTGGAATAACTTTGTTTATGCAAAGTACCGCATACTTGGTGAAATTCTTTTATTATTAGTTCTTTATTATTACGCTTCGGAATATCTATCGGTGTAATTTCACGACCTGAGTTCCATATTTATTATTTCGCATTTATTATTACTCGTTGGAATATTCTGTTTGTGTGTTTTATAGGTTTGGTTTAAATCTTTATTATTCGTCTTTATTATTACATTTGGAATATCACATGCATGTGTTTTACACGGACTGGTTAAAATCTTTATTATTACATTGGAATAACTGTCTATCACAAAGTACCGCATGCATGGTGATTTCTTTTGTTATTCCATTCTTTATTATACTCAGTTGGTTAAAGTTTTGACTTCTATACTCCATAAAATTAGTAGAATATCCTTGATATTTGCGCTTCATTCAGTATCATTTCATGGAAATATTCTTCTGAGCATTCTTAAATTTTACTTTACAAAGAAGTATCATGTTGACAATTTGGACGTTATTGGTTCCTGGACAAATTAATTCTTGAACTTGTTTTATTGAATTATTATGTCATTGTCATCATCCTCATGTTATATTATGTTGAAAGTCATCTTTAGCTTATGTGCATAGATGGACTTAGTATGATTATTACTGAGGATCATTCGGTATAATCATGACTGTTATAAATAATGTGATAAAAGTCCTCAATTGGCTTGTAATGCATTGATGAATAGTTTTGGTATGATTATGACCAGGTTTATTCGGTATAGTCATGACTATTGATGATTTAATAAAATCCTTGATCAGTGGTGCAGGGATGATTAGATGTGGTGGTTTATTTATTGTTGAGTCTCAGTGATAAAAATTGACGAAAACCTTTTAAAACATAAAAGATAGTAGACTTTATTCTCTACTTGACTCTTTTAATGGATTGCATATTCCGTTGCAGTTAAACTTGATGTCTATTGTATATTATCAGTTTAACATTGTTGAAGACTATTGATAATTTATTATGTATTATCTTAGTCATAATATTTCTTACTGGGCTAGTTGAGCTCACCCTTTCTTTCAATGTTCTCTTTAGGAAATGAGAATATAGCCGGGACGAGTCGGGGAAAGGAGTGATGGTCCAGAAGATAGCATTAGTAGTCCTCACTATTATATTAAATAGTGTGACAATAAATGTAATGAGGACTTTTTGAGTATGGATATTGTCTAGATGATAATATTCCTATTAGAACTCTCAGTTTATGTATTGTCGTATGTTACACGACATTTGTATAATTAATTTTGTATTTGTATTTTGTACCATGTATTTGGCGACTCAAGATGGGTGATGTATACCTAATTTTGGGCCGTCACAAAGTTTGTATTTGTATTATGTACCATATATTTGGCGACTCAAGATGGGTGATGTATACCTATATTTTGGAGGCGTCACAATAATCATGGCCCAAACAATAAGAATGGACATTGCAAGAATAGGAGATTCAACAATGATGGAAAGACGTCAGCATCAGCACCAGTCGTTAAGGAAGGAGAACGACCACTTATCATATGCTTCAAATGTGGAGGAGAGGGACACATCAGTCCAAACTGCGCGATGCCATCCAAAGCATGTTATAATTGTGGAAGAGAAGGTCACCTGGCCTGATTTTATCGTACACCGAAGACAAGTCCAGCTGGGATGGAGGCATCAAAGGCCGTTCCAGACAAGACAAAACTGGTAGTTCAAGGGAGAGCGTTTGTTGTGACCTCCCAGAAAGCAAGGAACCCGAACGAGGTCATCACGGGTAAGCTTATCATAAACTCTAGCGAAGTATATACCTTATTTGATACCGGTTCTACCCATTCTTTTATTTCTCCTACCTGCACTCAACGTTTAAATTTGACTCCGGAGAAATTGGACCTTGACTTATCTGTTGAAACTCCATTGAGCGAAACCTTCATTATATCCACTGTTTATAAGTCTTGTTTGGTTCAAATCGGTACCCACACATTACCTGTCAATCTTATTTCCTTAAAAATACTTGTATTTGACATAATTCTAGGGATTGATTGGTTAACTACTCATCATGCAAAAATTGATTATTTTCGTAAGGTTGTTAGCTTTCATATTCCTAACCAACCTATTATGCGAATTCAAGCAACCAACCCATTAAAATCAATTACTGTCATCTCAAGCCATAAAGCTATTCGTTTATTAAAAAATGGATGTCAAGCTTTCTTAGCTCATGTCACGGATCTAAACAAAAATACGTCAGTTTTGAATGATATTTCTATTGTTAATAAATTTCCTGACGTATTCCCTGAAGAACTTCCTGATCTATTGTTAATAAATTTCCTGACGTATTCCCTGAAGAACTTCCTGACCTACCCCCAGAGCGTGAAATTAAATTTTATATCGACCTTGAACCCGGTACAAAACCCATTTCCAAAGCCCCATATCGAATAGCTCCTATTGAACTTCAGGAGTTAAAGACCCAACTGCTGGAATTGTTAGACATTGGCTTTATTCATCCTAGTACTTCTCCTTAGGGTGCTCTTGTTCTACTCGTGAAAAAGAAAGATGGGAGTATGCGACTTTGTATTGATTATCGGGAGTTGAATCATGTCACCATCAAAAATAAGTACCCATTGCCACGTATTGATGACCTGTTTGACCAGTTACAAGGAGCCAAATTCTTTTCAAAGATTGATCTTCGTTCTGGATATCACCAATTGAAGATTAAAACCGATGACATTCCAAAGACGGCTTTCAGAACTTGGTACGGGAATTATGAATTCCTAGTCATGTCTTTTGGATTGACTAATGCTCCTGCTGCTTTCATGGATATGATGAACTGAGTATTCAAGGAATATTTGGATCACTTTGTGGTCGTCTTTATTGATGACATCCTTATTTATTCCAAAAGACATGAAGATCATGAGCAACACTTGAGGCTGATACTCCAAAAGCTTCGTGAATATAAGCTTTATGCCAAGTTGAAGAAATGCGAGTTCTGGCTTGAGGAAGTAACATTCCTTGGGCACGTAGTATCAACCCAAGGAATATTTGTTGACCCAGCAAAGATTGAAGCTATTCAAAGCTGGGAGCAACCTAAATCAGTGACTGAAGTATGTAGCTTTCTCGGCTTAGCTGGTTATTATCGGAGATTCGTAGAAGGGTTTTCTTGAATCGCTAATCCATTAACTCAGCTGACTCAAAATGATACAAAATTCGGTTGGAACGAGGAATGTGAGAAGAGTTTTCAAGAACTCAAGAGGAGACTCATTTCAGCACCTGTTCTGACAATACCATTGGCTCGGAGGGATTTTTCATCTACAGTGATGCTTCGGGGAAAGGGTTAGGATGTGTTCTCATGCAACATAGGAAAGTCATAGCCTATGCCTCTCGATAACTCAAAGAATATGAGAGGAATTATCTTACTCATGATCTAGAGTTAGCAGCTGTTGTTTTCGCACTTAAAATTTGGAGGCATTACTTGTATGGCGAGAAAGCAGAGATCTTTACAGATCATAAAAGCCTTAAATATTTCTTCACTCAAAAGGAACTCAACATACGACAACGACGTTGGCTTGAACTGTTGAAAGATTATGATCATACCATCCAATACCATCACCGAAAAGCGAACGTAGTAGCCGACGCATTTTCTCAAGGCATAGATGCAATTTGGGTCATTGTTGATAGATGACCAAGTACGCTCATTTCTTACCATTCGGAAACTTATACACTTGAGAGATTTGGTGCTCACTTATCAAAATTTATTACATCTAACTACCCATAATAATAAAGGATAAAGACATAATTTAAATAACTTAAACAATAATCTCTCCCATTAAAGGGTTACATCATCATCTCAAAATAAATCCCAGTGTAATCTAACCTTAAAATTATTACATAAGTTTAGGAATAATACATCATAAAATAAAACAAGTCTTTAACATAATTCATTAAAATAAAATTTCTCATAAGTCTTCATCATTTGGACATCTTGCCCTTCCTTTTTGCTAGTAGATGGCTCATCAACTTTCTCCACTTTAGCTGCAATGT
Organism: Panax quinquefolius; assembly: GCA_020205615.1. Lineage (NCBI taxonomy): Eukaryota > Viridiplantae > Streptophyta > Magnoliopsida > Apiales > Araliaceae > Panax > Panax quinquefolius. The sequence goes on from CM035156.1 coordinate 112,297,298, forward strand.
TAATTGCAAGAGTGAGCAAACAAATGCTCACTGATATAGAAAGTAGCAATGATGGTAACATGAGAGTGAACAACGAAAGCTGAATAATAAGGAACTTGTTCTACAAATCAAAATAGAAAACAAGTTCGAACTTTAATTATCTGAGGGTCTTAAGACCACGAACTATGTCCCCGATACTTAGGTATTATTACCCAACCTTAACAGTCATTTAGACTATACGGACCCTTCTTAATGTACCGGGGATCAGCCCTTTGTTCCATGTATTGTGCATAAACATCTAAACGTTACACGTATAAAATCCCTTATGTTAGGGTTGTTCATCTCAGTTTGGATTTAGAATTTCCGCACTAAAGAAATTTTAGTTTGGAACTAGCTTATCAGTGTCTCTAGAATTTTAGAACACTATTCATTTTTCCATCAATAAAGGTTTGATACAAGAATTTATAAAGCGATAAACAAGGCTATTTAGATCAAAGATTAATAATAACAATATATATTTGAATAAACATGATATACATGCAAAGTGCTATATTCAAAAGAGTTAGAACAATCTCATTTGAATCAATGAATTATTAGAACAATATATGCTTTGAATAATAAGAAGGAGAGAAATCGAAACTCATTCGATGTAACGTAAATTAGGTTACAAGAGCTTATTCAATCATATTCAAGATAGATTAAATAAAACTTTAATAATTTAGGAACTTGAACAATAATAATATAAGTTGAGGAACTTGCATTCATATAAAAAGAATGAAGTTAGAAAAACTTGCTTAATCGTAAGGAGATAAGGTTTAGAAACTTGCTCAATAATAACAAGGTAGAGTTAGAAAACTTGCCTTGATTATAAGCTACACAAATGAAAAATAATCTCCAATTACCTTACATACATCATTGAAATCGCAGCCAAAATTAGTTGTATGAATATTAGCTTTTAGGGTTTAAACCATAATTTAGGTCCTAAACCTAATCTCGCACCTAACCACATACGTTAACACACTTAACGAATCTGAAATCTCATTACGAGCCAACATAACTCATTCATTCATCTCTAAATTTTAAAAACATCACTTTTAGTTTCATTTTATAACCTATTTAAATAATTATTTGAACTCTTTACACTATGCATTACAACACATTGACATCTGTTATTATAATTTATATCACGTTTTAATATCATTAACATGCATACTAAACTAACACAAGTCCTTTACACATGATCCTGCAAACAAAGAAGACTTATCATCGTCGATTCGAGGTGTGGGTAGAATTGCTGCTACACTAACACAAGACACTAGCTCATTTTTAGCAAGCAGGCACATGCCGCATGCTTTTTTACAAACATTTACTTGACACATTGCAGAATGCAATACATGCATCGTGTGCAAGCACAACTTTAACAAACATAATACAATTTCATGCAAATCAAATGGTGAAAACCACAATGCAATAATTACACCAAATTAACATAAAAACTTTGTAACATATATCCATAAGCATACATAAACACCATTCTATATACATACATTAAAACATATATACATATTTTGAGGAATCAAACCATATGTTTTCAAATAAATTCTCCATTTTGATAACATCTAAAAACATTGAACACCATAATTCATAATTTAATCAATAAACACCAACAAATTCATTTTTTTCGTTTCTTAACATATTAACATAAACCACCAACAAATTACAGATTATATATAAGTATTGATCATGAAATTTTGTACTTTCTAAAGCTATTTTTTCAAATATAAACAACGTTATTTTATTTTTTCTTCCTACAACCCAATTTTTAACAAAATTGACACACAAGTATCCACCATATATGATGATTATCAAATTTATAAACCATATTTATATATATATATATATACAATACGACTTAGCAATTTATCAAGAGAATGAAATATGAAAACAAAACAAAAACCTTAGAAGTTAAAATATACCTTGATATACCTTAATCTCCTTGATTATATGGCTAGCAAAAGAATGGTCCTTAATCTCTCTCAAAAAAAACTATAATCTTCCTTCTCTCTCTCTCTCTCATGTTTTCTCTCTCTTCAATTCTATGTTATCTATCTAGCTTTAGCCTTTAAAAAAATCACATATAATATATACTTCACTCCCTTTTCCCACGTACGTCATGTTAAAAACAAAAAGGTTTGTGTCATTGAAAACCCAAAGGCCACAAGGCCTTGTTTGGCTAACACAAAATTCCCTAAACTAAATTATTTTAATATTATTTATATTATATAGTTTCATGTCACACTTTTAATTCAAGTTAATTTAAATAACTTAGTTTAATTAATTTAAATAACTTATAATAACAATAATTAATAATAATAATTATAATATCATTATAATTATACTTATAAATTAATAAATAATTATATATCTAATTTAATTAATAAATTAGAAACATCACTTTATTTAATTTATTTATTTCCTTTAAATTAAACAATTCATTTAATTTAATTATTTTCTTAAATATTAAGCAATTGATTTAATTTAATTATTTCCTTAAATTAAATCCTTCAAATAAAATTATCATTATTCAATTTAATTAACATTAATTAATTTAGTTACTAAATTAATTCATCACAATTCATCAAATATTTATTTTCCTCAATAAATAAATTATTTTAAATATTTATTTAATTCAATAAATATTTAAATTAAATTACAAATTTCTCGATCGTTACATCCTTCCCTCCTTAAAAGGATTCTGTCCCTAGAATCACAACTCGAAAAATTTATTCGTTACATTCTTCCCTCCTTAACAAGATTTTGTCCCCAGAATCGCTATACAAAATCAAGCAAACAACTGAGGATAATTCTTCATCACAACGCTTTCAAATTCCCACGTAGCTTCTTCAGCATTGTGGTTCCTCCAGATTACCTTAACAAAAAGTATCACCTTATTCCTCAGTACTTGCTCTTTTTTTCACAACAATTTGAACAGGGACTTCTTCATATGACAAATCTTTCTCAAACTGTAAGGGCTCATATTCTATAACATGTTTATAGTCAGGCTTATATGGTCTCAATACCGAAACATGGAAAACATTATGAATATGCTCAAACTCGGAGGTAAAGCTACCTCGTACGCCACTTCACCAACTCGTCGAAGCACTTCAAAAGGTCCTATAAATCTAGGGCTCAATTTTCCCTTCTTGCCAAATCGAATTTTCCCCTTCCAGGGAGACACTTTCAAGAAAACATAACTACCGACATCGAATTCTCTATTTTGTCGATGCTGATCGGCATATTTCTTCTGTCTATCTTGTGCTGCTATCAATCTCGCTCGAATAACTTTGATGATCTCGACAGTCTGTTGTACCAATTCTGGACCCAATAGTTGACGTTCACCTACCTCATCCCAACATAACGGAGTTCTGCATTTTCTACCGTATAACGCTTCGTAAGGCGGCATGCCAATACTCGCGTGATAACTATTATTATAAGCAAATTCCACCAATGGTAGATGGTCATCCCAATTTCCCTTGAAATCCATGATACATGCTCTGAGCATATCTTCTAGTGTTTGGATGGTTCTCTCTCACTGTCTGGTCGATCGAGGAGGATGGTACGCTGTGCTCATTCTCAGCTGTGTTCCCAAACACTCTTGTAATTGTTTCCAAAAATTGGATGTGAAACGTGGATCTCTATCTGATACAATGGACACTGGTACACCGTGTCTTGTCACAATTTCCTTCACGTATAAGTTTTGCTAACCGATCTAGGGTAAATCGAATCTTGATTGGCAAAAAAGTGTGCCGACTTTTTCATCGATCGATCAACAATCACCAAATGGCATCGTAACCTTGTTGAGTTCGTTGGAAGACCTACCACAAAATCCATTGTGATATGCTCCCATTTCCATTCTGGTATCTCCAACGGTTGTAATAATCCGCTTGGCCTTTGATGTTCAGCTTTGACTTTTTGACACGTTAAGCATTTTGCCACACACTCAGCCACATCCCTCTTTCATATTCGCCACAAAAATGATGTTTAAGATCTGGTACATCTTTGTACTCCCTAGGTGAATCAAATATCTTGAGTTGTGAGCTTCACTCAAAATTTCTTCTTTAACTCTCGGTACTTGGTGGAACCCAAATTCTCCTTGAATCAAGTAACCCTTCCGAATCGATTTTGAATTTGTTTTCCTCACCTTCAGATATCTTCTGTTTTATCTTTTCGCAGTCTTCATCCTGAAGTTGTGCATTTTTCACCTTATCCACCAACGTTGAACTATTTCCCATCTGGAATAACTTTTCATCGGATTCTGTCGGATATTTAATTTCCAACTCCATCTTAGCCATTTTCGACACTAGCTTCTCTTGAGCAGTTAACATCATTAACTTCTCCCGTCCCTTCCTACTTAAGGCATCAGCAACAACATTCGCTTTTCCGGGATGATAGAAAATCTCGCAATCATAATCTTTGATCAGCTCCAACCATCTTCTTTGTCTCATGTTCAAATCTTTTTGTGTAAAGATATACTTCAGACTTTTATGGTCAGTATATATCTCACACCTCTCTCCATAAAGATAATGTCTCCAAATTTTCAGGGCAAACACCACCGCCGCCAACTCTAAGTCATGAGTCGGATACCCTTTCTCGTAATCTTTCAAGCGACGACGTGATGCATACCTTAATAACTCTCTGCTGTTTCGCATAAGCACACACAACCTAGTCCTTTATGCGATGCGTCTATTATATACCACAAAATTTCTCTGTATCATCAAAGCAATGACAACACACACAGTGTTGAACTCAACCTCTTCTTCAATTCTCAAAAACTTTCCTCACACTTCTCTATCCAAACAAACTTAACCCTTTTCTAGTTAAATTTGTCAACGAGTCGCGATCTTGGAAAAGTCTTGAATAAAACGCCTATAGTAACTCCGCCAATCCTAAGAAACTCCTTACTTCGACGGCGGTGTCTTGGCTGATCCCGATTTATTCTGACTTCAACTTTTGATGGATCTACCAAAATTTCGTCCTTATCAATAACGTGTCCGAGAAACTGTACACGTTCCAACCAAAATTCACATTTTGAGAACTTAGCGTACAACTTCTCTTTTCTCAACGTCTCCAACGTCAATCTCAAGTGTTCCACATGTTCCTCTTTGGTTTTGGAATATACCAATATATCATCAATAAACACCACCACAAATTTGTCTAAGAATGGTTTAAACACCCTGTTCATCAAGTCCATGAACGCTGCAGGTGCGTTAGTTAAACCAAAAGACATAACCAAAAACTCGTAATGACCATACCGAAGTTCTGAACGCTGTTTTGGTACATCCTCCGGCCTCACCTTCAACTGATGATAACCACTTCTCAAGTCTATCTTCGAGAAATATCTCGCTCCCTTCAACTGATCGAACAGGTCATCGATTCTAGGTAATGGATACTTATTTTTAATCGTGACCTTATTCAATTCTCTGTAATCAATGCAGAGCCGCATCGATCCGTCTTTCTTCTTAACAAACAACACCGGTGCTCCCATGGCGTAACACACTAAAATTTGAATATACTTTTTGTCAAGCAATTCTTGCAATTGCACCATCAACTCTTTCATTTCTACCGGGGCCATTCTATATGGTGCTTTAGATATCGGGGCCGTTCCTGGTAGTAGGTCAATCACAAACTCGATTTGTCGATCCGGCGGAAGACCCGACAAATCGTCGGAAATACGTCCGCAAAATCTCTTATGATCGCATATCTCTTCCAACTTCGCACTCTTCTTTCGTGTATCGACTATGTAGGCTAAGTATCCTACACATCCTTGTCTCAACAACTTCTTGGCTTGCATCACTGTCAGACAACTTGCTTGTCGAGGTGACTTGCTGTCATAGAACACAACCTTTGATGGATTCATAAGATTAACACACTTCTTTTGGCAATCAATTACTTCTCCATAATTGAATAACCAATCCATTCCCAGTACAACATCAAATTCACCAAGTCTAATTGGTATCAAATCTATCATCATCTCGTGACCATTTATAACCACTCGACAATTCCTATATATAAATCTAACAGGAATCACTTCCTTATTCACGATCTCTATACTTAAGGGAAATTCTAATTCTTCCTGAGGCAAATCTAAGTTTTGAGCAAATTCATCGGATATAAATGAACAAGTAGCACCCGAATCAAATAGTACATAAGCATTAATACCATTAATGGAATGATACGACACCACATCCTTAGATCGCATAAAGATCCATCTTGCGGTCATATTGAAAGTCCTCGCGTAGGGTCGGCTTGATTGAGTTTGGTCCAAATGATAGTCAATGCACCCACCATTGTTGTTGTTTCCTTTTCCACCACTGCACTTCCTTTGGCTTTTTAGGGCAATCACGAGCCATGTGATCCTTTGAACCGCAGGTAAAACATGCTCCTTTCTTTGGACTAAAATAGTTTGGTGCAAATGTGTCCCCTCCGACCACAGTTGAAACACACTCGCTTTCCCTTCAAACATACCCCAAGTATGGTTCTTCCCATAACGTTGCACAAGCCTCAAACTTTTTTCTTTTCATTTGATTTCCTTGTTGTCCTCCCGCAATGAATTCTCATTCCACTTCCTTTTCGATTATTACTTCCAACATTACTTCCACCACCAGCCTTTATTCTCATTCTCATTCTTCCTCTTCTTTCATTCTTGGTTGTACTTGGTCAAGGCATCGCTTCCACCTTCCGCGATAATTGCCTTTTTCGATAGATACCACAAATGTGTTTAATTTGGAACATTGAAACCTTCTTTGTAAAGCCAGGCTTCAATCCTTGTTCGAATCTTCTTCTGCTTTACGTTCATTCAGTATTGACTTGATAAGTGGCAAACCTTGCCAACTCGTTAAACTTCACAAAGATATTCGCGCATCATCATAGTAGTTGCTTTTCAACTCTTAAATTGCACTTCCAATTGATTCCGAGAACTCATTTGGAAAGTACATTTCAAAAACATTTCCTTAAATCTATCCCACGCTATCACTCCTTGTCCTCCACGAACCTTATTTATTTGCTTGCCACCAATAGCTAGCTTCAGACTTCAGCATGAACGTTGCGAACACAGTCTTTTGATCTTCATTAACTCTAGCAACGTCGAACACCTTCTCCATTTCCATGATGATCCGGTTTGGGCTTCCACTTGGATTCATAGACCCTTGAAATTCGGCGGTCCAACCGCTTTGAATTCCTTGAAAGTCGTGACTTGAGCTTGCGGTTGATTCGCAAGTGCACCCGTCAACAAAGCTACCAACTGCTGAACCGGATTAGCGTTGGTCTCGTTGTTATTATTAGTAGACCCCTCAGGAGGTGCTTTGTCACGACGTGGTTGTCTTCTTCTAGAGGCATTTTTCGTTAAAATATACGCTTATTAGTTCATTACTCAACTTCTTGGGTATTTAAAGTTTAACTTAAACATTCCAAGATTAAAGCTTTAACACATAACATTTCAAATAAACTTTAATATTTTATTCATTCATAAAAGTTTTTAAAACATACTAAAGATAGCATAACCGCTATAAACATTCACTTTCTGAACTAAACAAGTTTCGAGGATTACATACTCATACTATCCCTTTATTTATCTCAAAATAAGGGATTCACAATTTATTTATTCACATAATTTAACCGCATATTATTATCTATCTTATTCTATCTAGGCATATTAAGACGTCGTAAGGCTTCCCGACGTTCCTCCTCCATGATACGATATGTCATTCTGCGATCCATCACGAAGCACGACAAATTCTCAAACTGAGGTGGATAATAGTAGACTCGATCCTGGGCCCTATCAATCGCCGAATTAAAAGCATAATCCATCTCTTTCATTTTGGCTTTCTTCACTTGGATCTTAGCCTCAGCATGATCTGCACGTTGAGTCGCCTTCATCCACGCATCCTCCGCTCTTACACGCTTAGTTGATTCCTCCTTGAAATCATCTTTTAATTTCTCCATGTCAGTCTTCATCTTCTCCTACACTGCCAACAGGTCTTCATGCTGACCCTTTGTATGAACCAGATCCCACTCCGTGTTTCCAAGTTTCGAATCAAGTTCCTGAATTTCTGGATCCTTCTGATCCATTGAAGCATGATGCATCTCAACCATTTCCTTCAGCTCCTCGACCTTGTCCTGTAATTCTACATTACAGTCATACAAAGCATCATACATCTCCGCTGATATGGAGTTTGGTGGAAACTTCTCCGACCCTCTTCCTCATCATCTCTCCTCTATCTCCTCTCAAAACTATTCTCCCCTGGGATCGGTCATGAGCTCATCCTCTGGATCAATCGCTGCCCCGCACTACATGAATATCCGGGGTTCATCGTCTTTAGGTACCTGAGGTATCACCTCTCTATCTGGACTGGATCCTCCTTCGTTAGACATCCTGACAGCAAAATATTTTAAGTTTTACTTAATATTTTCGGTACTCGCGAGCACATAAGTTATTAACACATAACACATAATGTCTTCTATTATTTAGCTTCAATGGATACCTTAATCCATTCCTTAAAACTCGATAAGAGTTGAACACCTCTATGTTTTCTATTTTCTTAAAGGTTACTTCCTAAGGTTTTCCCACCTAAGGTTCATAACCTAAAGCTTTAATACCAACATGTGACACCCCCAAATCCAAGTACTTCATTCCCACAGGATTTGGTGCTCACTTATCAAAAACTATTACATCTAACTACCCATAATAAAGGATAAAGACATAATTTAAATAACTTAAACAATAATCTCTCCCATTAAAGGGTTACATCATCATCTCAAAAATAAATCCTGTGTAATCTAACCTTAAAATTATTACATAAGTTCATGGAATACATCATAAAATAAAACAAGTCTTTAACATAATTCATTTAAAAAAATTCTCATAAGTCTTCATCATTTGGACATCTTGCCTTTCCTTTTGCTAGTAGATGGCTCATCAACTTTCTCCACTTTATTGTAGTTGTTAATTGCAAGAGTGAGCAAACAAATGCTCACCGATATAGAAAAGTAATAATGATGGTAACATGAGAGTGAACAACGAAGTTGAACAATAAGGAACTTGTTCTACAAATCAAAATAGAAAACAAGTTCGAACTTTAATTATCGAGGGTCTTAAGACTACGAACTATGTCTTCGGCACTTAGGTATTATTACCCAACCTTAATGATCATTTAGACTATATGGACCCTTCTTAACGTACTTAGGGGATCAGCCCTTTGTACCATGTATTGTGCACAAACATCTAAACGTTACACGCATAAAAATCCCTATATGTTAGGGTTGTTTCGTCTCGGTTTGATTTAGAATTTCCGCACTAAAGAAAGTTTAGTTTGGAACTAGCTTATTAGTGTTTCTAGAATTTTAGAACACTATTCAAATATAGATTACATTCAATCAATAAAGGTTTAATACAAGAATTTATAACAATAAAGCAAGGCTATCAAGATCAAAGATTAATATCAACAATATATAATTGGGTAAACATGATATACATGCAAAGTGCTATATTCAAAAGAGTTAGAACAATCTCATTTGAATCAATGAATTAAAGCAACAATATATGCTTTGAATAATAATAAGAAATGAAAATAAAACTCATTCGATGTAACGAATTAGGTTACAAGAGCTTATTCAAACATATATAAGAATAAAGCTTTCTCAAATAATTTTTAGAACTTGAACAATTAAATTTAGGAGGAACTTGCATTCATTAATAGAAGAATGAAGTTAGAAAACTTGCTCAATCGTAAGGAGATAAGGTTTAGAAACTTGCACAATAATAATAAGGTAGAGTTAGAAAACTTGCCTTGAATATAAGATACACAAATGAAAAATAATCTCCAATTACCTTACATACATCATTGAAATCGCAGCCATAATTAGTTGTATGAATATTAGCCTTTAGGGTTTAAACCATCATTTAGGTCATAAACCTAACCTAGCACCTAACCATGTAGGTTAACACACTTAACGAATCTGAAATCTCATTACGAGCCAACATAACTCAATCGTCCATCTCTAACTTTTAAAAACATCACTTTTAGTTTCATTTTATAACATATTTAAATAATTATTTCAACTCTTTACACTATGAATTACAACATATTGACATCTATTATTATAGTTTATATCAAGTTTTAACATCATTAACATGCATGCTAAACTAACACAAGTCTGTTACGCATGTCCTGCAAACAAGCAGACTTAACTGTCCCAGTTCAGAGTGTGGCACAGCAGCGCCACACTTAGGCTTGGAACCTCAGCTGCGCCATTTTTGGCCTTGGTACTAAGTAGCATTCTTGGCTGGTGCTTGATCATAGAAACCTCACCATGCCATTGCTTCGATTGATGATGATGAGAAACGCGCCACACACCGCATGTAAATGTGCAAGAGTAGCTCATTTCGCATAACAATCACCATAATTCAACCAAATATCACAGAAAACATGAAAGCTAGCAACTAGAACCTAGTGATAACATCTATAAACATGCAATACCATATAATAACAACATAAACACTTTTACGTATACAATTTTAAATGATCAAAACCCCATTTTTCCAAATTTCATCATATTTTACACTATTAGCGAATTTAATAACCACGGATTCGTTTCTCAATCAATTGACACGATTCTAATTACGCCGCTTTCGTTTCTTAATATACTAACATAAACCACCAACAAATTACAGATTATAATAAGTATTGATCATGAAAATTTGTACTTTCTAAAGCTATTTTTCAAATATGAACATTGTTAATTATTTTTTCTTCCTACAACCCAATTTTTAACAAATTTGACACACAAGTATCCACCATATATGATGATTATCAGTTTATAAACCATATTTACATGTATATTTCATACATAATATAATGACTTAGCAATTTATAGAGAAATGATATATGAAACTCAAACATAAACCTTAGAAGTAGAATATACCTTGATTTAGCAAACCTAGTTGTATGGTAGCAAGGAATGGTGATTCTCTCTCAAAACCACTTGTAATCTTCCTTCTCTATTCTCTACGTGTTTTCTCTTCTCTTTGCAAAATTTATGTTATCTAGCCTTAGGAAAAATCACGCATAAAAATATACACTCGACTCCTTTTCCCACGTCGACGTCATGTTAAAAAAAAAAAAAAGGTTTGTGTCATTGAAAAAACCCAAAGGCCACAAGGCCTTATTTGGCTAACATTTATTCCCTAAACTAATTTATTTTAATATTATTTATATTATATTGTTTCATGTCACACTTTAGTCACATTAATTTAAATTAATTAATTCAAATAATTTATAATAATAATAATTAATAATAATTATAATCTCATTATAATTATACTTATAATTAATAAATAATTATATATCTAATTTAATTAATAAATTAGAAACATCACTTTATTTAATTTATTTATTTCCTTTAAATTAAACAATTCATTTAATTTAATTATTTTCTTAAATATTAAACAATTGATTTAATTTAATTATTTTTCTTAAATTAAATCCTTCAAATAAAATTATCATTATTCAATTTAATTAACATTAATTAATTTAGTTACTAAATTAATTCATCACAATTCATCAAATATTTATTTTCCTCAATAAATAAATTATTTTTAAATATTTATTTAATTCAATAAATATTTAAATTAAATTATAAATTTCTCTATTGAGTTAGAACCGAAAGAAATAGCGGAAGATTTGACGTATGAAGAGGTTACTGTTCAAATCTTGGATAAGAAGGAACATTTTTTATGCTCCAAGGTTATACCTCAAGTCAAAGTCTTGTGGAGAAACCACGATGTTGAGGAAATGACCTGGGAGTTAGAATCTTAAATGAAATCAAGATATCCTTACCTTTTCGACATACCAGGTACGTACCCTAATTTCGAGGGTGAAATTTCATAAGAAGGGGAGGTTGTAAGACCCCAACTTTTTAATAAAGATGATTTTTCTATAAATATTATTTTTAAATATTATGGAATGAATTTGATATAATGTTATAGTTGTGGGTAATATTTATAAATTTTGCAAAGTACGCAAGTTGTTATAAAATATTCATTTGGTCGGGGAATATTCTTTTTGTCGGGAAATATTCGTATGACGACACAATCATTAGTGGACCCCACAACGGAATTATTATCGGAGTTAGAAAACGACAAAAATATTTTTATGAAAATAACGGCTAAGTGTTACCAATTAACATTGTTGAATACCTAGTGGTTAAAATACAAGAACACGCCGTTGTTACATAAAGAGTACACTCAGATTGCATAGTATTTTTTTGAATTATTGATTCTTACGTAAGAAGGCACTACTCAATAATTGTTACAAAGAATTCTTTGTTTAATATTTTATTGATTCAATAATTACTACGTTGATATTTTTGATACAATAATTGTCATTACACAATATTTCAAATTATCAAATCAATAATTCATTTAAATATATTATTATAATATTATATTTTAGTAGTATGATGTGATTATATGATAGTATGTTTTTTTTTATAATTTGAATGATAACATTATTATAGTAAATTCATGGTATAAAAGTAAAATGAGGTGGAAGAGAACAATTTGAATTTGAATTCTGATGATGTAAGCGATGATGTCATCAGAACGATGAGGTAAGCAATGATGTCATCGGAAGGATGATGTAAACAATGATGTCATTTGATCGATGAGATAAGCAATGATGTCAGATGATCAATGATGTAAGAGACGATGTCATAAATTATGGCAAAAAGACTATTTTACCCTTACTCTACCAAGCTTATAAATAGAAGCTCATTCCTTCATTATTTTTCACGAATTCACTAAAGATATAGTGCGAGAAAGAATAGAGAGAATAAGAGAGAAAGAAGAAGAATCTTCTATTATTACAATATTGCGGTATCTAATTTTCTACTAAGGTAAGGGGTATTATTTCTTTCTTATTCATAAAGAGAACTTCTGTTATTCCATTCTTTATTATTCTGTTGGAATAACCTGTATACGCGGGGTACCCTATACTTGGTGAAATTCTTCTATTATTCCATTCTTTATCATTATGTTGGAACAACCTGTCTATGCGAAGTATCGCATATATGGTAAAATTCTTCTGTTATTCCATTTTTATTATCCTGTTGGAACATCCTCTCGGTGCGTTATGCATTACCTGGTTCCGTTATTTATTATTCTGTTGGAACATCTTGTCTGGGCGTTTACACATGACCTGGTTCCATTATTTATTATTCTGTTGAAATATCCGCATGCGTGCGTTTTGCTGCAAGACACGGTTCCGTTATTTATTATTCTATTAGAATAACTCGTCAGGCTTTGCCTATCACATGCCTGGTGATTTCTTTTGTTATCCCATTCTTTATTTTACTCAGTTGGTTAAAGTTTTGACTTCTATACTCCATGAAATTAGTTGAATATCCTTGATATTTGCGCTTCATCCAGTATCTTTTCATGGAAATATTCGTCTGAGCATTCTTGAGTTTTACTCTACAAAGAAGTATCATGTTGACAATTTGGACGTTATTAGTTCCTGGATAAATTAATTCTTGAACTTGTTTTATTGAATTCTTATATCATTGTCATCATCCTCATGTTTATATTATGTTGAAAGTTATCTGTGGCCTGTAGTGCATAGATGGACTTGGTACGATTATGACCAGGGATTATTCGTTGTAATCATGATCGTAATGTTACAAATGATGTGGAAAAAGTCCTCATTGGCTCGTAGTGCATTGATGGACACTTGTTGGCATGATCATGACCATTGATGAATACACGAATATCCTTAGCCGTAGTTCATGGATAATTTGTGGCTGTGATACTAATTAATATCCTTGGCCGTAGTGCAGGGAAGATGTGGATTAGTTATTAAGCTGAGTCTCAGCGATAAAAGTGACAAAAAAACCTTATAAATCATAAAAGATAGTAGATTTTATTCTCTACTTGACTCTTTTAATGGATTGCTTGTTCCGCTGCAGTTAAACTTGATGTTTGTTATATTTTATCAGTTTAACATTGTTGAAGGCTAATGATAATTTATTCTGTATTATCTTAGTCATAATATTTCTTACTGGGCTAGTTGAGCTCACCCTTTCTTTCACTGTTCTCTTCAGGAAATGAGAACGTAGTCGGGACTAGTCGGGGAACGGAGTGACGGTCCAGATGATAATATTAGTAGTCCTCAATATTTTGTTAAATAGTGTGAAAATAAATGTAAAGATGACTCTTTTGAGTGTGGATATGGTCTAGATGGCAATATTCTTATTAAACTCTCAGTTTACGTTTTGTTGTATTTTACACGACAGTTGTATTATTAAGTTGTATTTGAATTTTGTACCATGTATTTGGTGACTCAAGATGGGTGATGTATACCTATTTTGGGGGCATCACACAACTAGTTAGATACACCAACTGGCGACTCTTAAATCATCGACATTATACATGTCGGACCTTTTTCACTTGTTTTTTCAAAAAAATCTCACATTAATATGAGAACACAAAGAACAAGTAACAAAAAGGGACACTCAAAAATCCCGACGTCGACAGGTGGCGACTCTGCTGGGGACTCCAGTAAGAGGGCTTAGGCTGCTATTACAAGCTTTTCAAAACTGTTGTATGCTTGTGTGTGAATGTTGCATTTACATTTATGATTAATGTGTACGAATGCATTTTACTTACTGCACTATACTATATCTATCTGTGATATTAGTGCTTCGCACATGACATCATTTTCATAAACGATGAGACACGTTGTATGTGAATGTATGTTGTGTGGTTCCTCCATTAGGAGGCTATCATGTCGGTGTTTGATTACTGGACTCGTAGGAAGAATAATTCCAACGGGGCTCAGGAAAGGCACCACCTAGATTCGCTCCAGTTGAAAGACCGGATTAACTTCCCATCATGTAGATTGTGATGATCTGGGAACCTTCATGCCAAAAATCCACGAGAGTAAACCTAGGATAGGTCAGCCTCTGATAAACCTAACGCGAAGGGAAGTCTCTTCATACTTTCCCATTTAAATTACTTGTAATTTCAATTACTTGTCAATCTCAATGTAATGGAAAATATGAAGATATATGTGCGAATGCATATTTAAATTAGCATGTTATCCTGTTTTACAAATAGATAATACCCATTTTGCAGGATAAAATTCCTAAAACGGATACATCACATAGCATGTAACATTTATACATTCCCTAAGACTAACCTATATAAGTCTTTTTTTAGGGAAGAAATTGATCCTGTTTCCCGTTCAAAGTCCAAAAGGGCATTAAGCCCATAGTCAGACATGGATAAAAGTGCCCAACCTGATCCAACTTCTGTCTCTCGCGAAGAGTTCAAAAAATTAAGTTATCAAATAACAGAGTTGGCTGTTATGCTCAAAGAAATACACCAATCTATTCAGGGTCCACAAATACCCATCCACACAGAATCCTCTACACACGGAGGAATCCAAGGCCAAACAATTCCCACTCAACTAAAGTCATCCATATTAGGGGGCAGTCAGGGTATTGTCAAAAAGATGGAAACCCAGATACCTAAACCTCATTCCAATAAAGAAATCACAAATCTCATGGATGATCGAGAAACTGGGGATATAAGAAAGAAAGTCCAACAAATGGAGGAGACCATCTGGTCAATCAAAGGGATTGGAAATTATGGGAGTGTCACCTATTCAGATCTTTGCATATTCCCCGGGGCTCGCTATCCTGCCAAATTCAAAGTCCCAGAGTTTGAAAAATACAATGGGGAAGGTGATCCCTATAAGCACCTGAAAGTGTACATTGGCGAACTGGGATCTTATGCTGAAGATGAAAGCCTCAGAATGCAGCTTTTCCAAAAGAGTCTCACTGGAGAGGCTAAAGCCTGGTATACCCGACCTTATAATGCCAAAATTCACAACTGGGAAGAATTAGCCCACGCCTTTCTAAATCAGTACAGTTTTTAGTCACAAATGGCACCTGATCGATACCAAGTGACTAAAGTCAAAAAGAAAAGTACTGAATCTTTTCGAGAATATGCCCAAAGGTGGAGACATCTAGCAGCTCAAGTCATTCCATCAATGACAGAAGCTGAGATGGTAATGACGTTTATTGATATCCAAGAAGCTCCGTACTACGAGAAGATCCTCGCAGGCATAGGAAAGTCGTCTCGGAAATGATCAAACACGGTAAAATGGCAAAGATGGGACTTAAGTCAGGCAAGATTAAAGACTTCACTGCCTTGGAAGCAGTCGCCAAGCATATACAAACGGGCAAGTATGCGAGCGATCCTAAGGGTGTACCCGATAAAGGCAATGAAAATGTATCCCTTGTTATACAGGGGGCAAGTTAGGAGACCAACCTACAGTCCCCCCATTCAGAAAATACAAAACAATCTGTCATCTCAACAACAGGCTGCGTTCAACCAATACCTAGATAGGAAAAGAAAATTTGAAAGAACTGAAAATCGGGTGTTCACTCCACTAGGCGATTCCCTTGAACATGTCTTGGCAATATTAATGGATCACAAGAAAATTACCGAACTGGCTCCACCTCTAGAACCAGGGAGCAAAAGATATAATCCAAGCTAAAGATGTGCTTACCACTCAGGGTCTCCAGGACATGATACAGAAGATTGTTGGTCCTTAAAGCATAAAATTCAAAATTTGATCGAAAGTGGAAGTATTGTGGTTCAACAACTCGATCAATGAATGTCAACACCAACCTTCCGCTTAAAAGCATGATACGGGAAGTAAACATGATCGGTCAGAAGCTACCGAAATGTATCCAATTCGTAAGTGCATATGAAGGATAGAGGATCGCCCCAAAGGCATGTAACAAATGTCCTAAAGTGGGAAAACTCGGAGGAAGGTATCATAGTAATGTAAAAATTAGAGACAAACCAGAACCAAGTAAATTTGCTAGCTAAGCTGATAGTGCGCCAACATCAGGATACGAGGCATTTCTTCACTCAACTATCAGAAGGTCAAGAAAAGGGGGATGATAAAATTGCTAGCAGACCTCGCCAATGGAAAAATCGCTTGGGGGAATGCGAACTCTCAACGAAGAAAGATCAAATAACCTCCACAAGAGTCCGAAAATTCAGCCCTCTAAGCAAATCCAATGAAGAAATGCTACACTTTCTGATGAGCGAAGGAAGAATTACTGAGTTGTTGCCTCCTATAAATCCCAAGATAAAGAGCTATGATTCCACCAAGATATGTCTCTACCATTCTAACTCACTTAGACATACGATTGAGGAATGCTGGGCTTTGCGACATAAAATCCAAGATCTCATTGAAAATGGAGAGCTGGAGATAGAAATTCCCATGACCAAAAAAGGCAAAAAAGGCAATAAAAAGCTTAAGATGTCCACTTGAGACAGGCAACTCAAATGAGGTGAAGGCTATGGGCAATAATCCTGGCATAACCCAAGATGGAATGATCCTAATGCAAGAAATGACAGAGGAGACAAGGGAATTCCCAAAGGAGATTCCTCGGCCAACATCCAACATCCTGTGGTCCAAAGATGACAACCACATTCCAGATATTATAACCTTGGATGATGTGGAGGAAATACTGATCCTTTCTAAGGAAGAAAAAGCAAAAAAGGAAAGTTCCTTGCAAGAAATGCGACAACAGTTCGAGGGAGATTTCATGGTCGAATCCTCCCAAGAAGTATGTATCAATGTATACATACTTGGTTTTCAATGTATACATACTGAAAACCAAAAAGTATGTATCAACATGTTATTAAATACAATAAATTGTCCAAGTGAGGTCACTTGTATAATAATATTTAGAAATTAACGAACAGAATATATATATCTGGATTAGATAATAATACTGTAATGATAAACAACGATCGGATAGAATTCAAGAACTGGCATGTCTACAAAAGTATAGATACATGAATAGTAACAATAACAATAGAGTTCTGAAACTAACTTACACATGAACATTGCATAAAGTAAATGCAAAGGGTAGAATACTTGTGACGCCCCCAAAATAGGTATACATCACCCATCTTGAGTCGCCAAATACATGGTACAAAATTCAAATACAACATAATTATACAACAGTCGTGTGAAATATGACTAAACATAATCTAAGAGTTTTAATAAGAATATTATCATCTAGACAATATCCACACTCAATGGAGTCCTTATTTCATTTATTGTCACGCTATTTAACAAAATAGTGAGGACTACTAATGCTATCATCTGGACCGTCACTTCGTTCCACGACTAGTCCCGGCTATGTTCTCATTTCCTGAAGAGAACAGTGAAAGAAAGGGTGAGCTCAACTAGCCCAGTAAGAAATATTATGACTAAGATAATGCAGAATAAATTATCATTAGTCTTCAACAATGTTAAACTGATAAAATACAATAGACATCAAGTTTAACTACAACGGAATAAGCAATCCATTAGAAGATTCAAGTAGAGCATGATATCTACTATCTTCTATGATTTAAAATGTTTTCATCAATTTTTATCGCTGAGACTCAGCTTAATAAATAAACCACATCATCGAGTCATCCTCGCACTCTCTGTGCCAAGGATATTCATTAAATCATCAATGGTCATGACTATACCGAATAATCCCTGGTCATAATCATACCAAAAATTGTCCATCAATGCACTACAAGCTACTGAGGACTTTTACCACATCATTTATAACATTACAGGTCATGATTATACCGAATAATCTCTGGTCATAATCATACCAAGTCCATCTATGCACGTAAGCCAAAGATGACTTTCATTACAATATAAGCATGAGGATGATGACAATGACATAATAATTCAATAAAACAAGTTCAAGAATAAATTTTAAAGATTTATAAGTTAATTTATCTTGAAATCAATTATGTCTAAATTTTCAACATTATACTGCTTTGTGGAGTAAAATTCAAAAATGCTCAGAAGAATATTTCCATAAAAAGATACCGGATGAAGCGCAAATATCCAGGATATTCTACTAATTTCATGGAGTATAGAAGCCAAAAATTTAACCAAATGAGTATCATAGAATATATGAAACTGCAAATGGATTTTCACCCACCATGCGGTAATCCACGTAAACAGATCATTTCCACAATTTAATAAGGAATGAATACGAAGGATCATTCACCATGCATGTGATAATCCACATAGACAAATTATTCCAACATAATAATAAAGAATGGAACCAGGTCATGCGTAATTCGCACAGACAGGATATTCTAACAGAATAATAAAGAATGCAATAACAGAAGAATTCACCATGCATGCGATAGACCGCACAGACAGGTTATTCCAACAGAATAATAAAGAATGGAACCAGGTCTAGCGTAATCTGCACAGAAAGAATATTCCAATAGAATAATAAAGAATGGAATAACAAAGAATTCACCATGAATGCGATAGACCACACAGACAGGTTATTCCCAACAGAATAATAAAGAATGGAACTGTGTCATGCGAAACCAAGATGTATGAGGATATTCTAACAGAATAATAAAGAATGGAACCAAGTCATGCGTAATCCGCACAGACAGGATATTCCAACATAATAATAAAGAATGGAATAACAACAGAATTTACCAGGCATGCGATAGACCGCACAAACAGGTTATTCCAACACAATAATAAAAAATGGAATAACAAAAGAATTTCACCATGTATGCGGTACCGCATAGACATGTTATTCCAACATAATAATAAAGAATGAAATAGAAACTCTTACGAGTATTGAAAGAAAATAATTCTCTTCATGAATACGAAAGAATAATACCCCTTACCTTAGAAAGGTTACTGAAGTAGAGAGGTAGCAGACTTCTCTTCTTCTTTCTCTCTATAATTTCTTTATATAATAATTGCTCTATAGCTTTAGTGAATTAGTGAGAAATAAAGGAAGAATGAGCTTCTACTTATAGAAAAATATAGTTTTGATAATTGCACATTTTGGGGCTCGAAATATTACAGTACAATACCTCCAACTTTTCTTTCATTTTTAATTTAGTCCTGTAAGTATTATCAAACTTGCACCACCTCCCCTAATAGTAAATAATGTGAATCAATAGTTCAATCATGTGAATCAATAGTTATAATCATGTGAAAATACGAATTACAGTATAGTACCTTCATCTATACCTCCATTTTTAACTTAGTCATGCAAGTATTATCAATCTTGTACCAACTCCCCTAATAGTACATGAATGTGATTCAATAGTACACACATGTGAACAAATAATTATATAAACATGTGAATTAGTTGCAATTAATTGCTCATTTATCCGATTAATTACCCGATTTATCAATATAACCCCCAGACATCAATTTTCATCGGAATAGATGTCGATTTCTACTAACACTAATAATCCTAACACAATGGAACTATCAAATTCATCTTTAATAAACACGAAATTATTCATCATTAATATTATAACTCACAATATTTAACAATCAGGTCGTTCCCAGGAAAGAGGAGGCTTTCTGAAGGATTTCTCCTCATTGACACGCAATTAGATGACCAAACCTCTCCTTGACAGAACTTCTAGACATTGTAAATATTGTAATTTAATAATATAAATAACTCTGTCGTCTCAATTATTGATTTAATAATATAACATATTATGCAGATGATACTGTGACAATAATTGAATCAATAATATGTGAGAAATGATGCAAAGAATTATCGTGAATAATAATTGAGTATAACTAAGTGACTTCTCACGTAAGCATCAATAATCAATACCAGTGTGCTACTACGCAACCACGCCAGACATCGTACATTTACTACTAGGGTAGTTTAACACTTTTAATCAGTAATACTTTCGTAGTTATTTTTATAAAATGATAATTTTGTCATTTTCTAACTACGATAATACTTCCGTTGTGGGTTCCATTAATGATTGTGCCGTCGTGCATTTAATATTCCCCGTTAAAACGAATATTCCCCACCAATCTAATATTATATAACCACTTGCTTACTTTTGCAAAATTTGTAAAAATTACCCACAACTATAATATTATATCAAATCCACACCATAAAATTCAAAAATATATTTTGAGAAAATTATTCTTTATTCATAAAAGTTGGGGTCTTACAATACTTGTCTGATCTGCTGCTTACACAACTAAGTTTTATCTTTTATACCGAGACCTATCAGTAATAAAATCATTTTATCGATTAGAATAACATATCATAACACACAGTACTGCTATTTGCAGTCAGCACATAACCTAAGCACATTGCCACATAAGTTTAACAGTCATTGGATCACAAACAAACACATATCTAGTTAAATTATCTAAGTCTAGATCAATTTTTGAAATATTTTGGTGTACCGACAACTTTATCATGTAATAATCGAGT
Organism: Panax quinquefolius; assembly: GCA_020205615.1. Lineage (NCBI taxonomy): Eukaryota > Viridiplantae > Streptophyta > Magnoliopsida > Apiales > Araliaceae > Panax > Panax quinquefolius. Next base: position 112,318,664 of record CM035156.1, read on the forward strand.
CTAAAACTCTATCCTGTAGTTTAATATACATTTAAATAACTTAAATATGAGTCATATTATTTTTATAGACTTATAATAATTTTTAAACAATTATTATAATTTATCATGATTTTTCAAACACCTAATCATTATTAAATAATTTAAATATTAAATAATTTTATTATCATTAATATTTAATTAATATTAAAATATTAATGAAATCATTGCCAAAATATTAAAGTTATTTATAATAACTTAAAATATTTTTAAAGTATTAATATTACCCTTAAATAATTGTTAAAATCATTAAAATCGGTTTGAAATAATTACCTTTAATACTTAAATATTAATGCATTACTTATCAAAATATTAAAAGTCATTAATTATAACTTAAAATTGTTTTAATTCATTTATATCCTTTTAAATGATTTTTAAGTTTATAAAATCATTTTAAACTGCTATTTATTTAATATAATTAATAAATAAATCTGATATCATTAATATTAAATTATTAATAAATTATCCTTTAAAATTAAAAGTTATATTTTATAACTAAACATATTTTTACAACACTTAAATCATGTTTATATGATTTTTAAATCATTAATTTATTTTTCCATAATTTATTTAATATATTTATTAAATAAATTAATGACCATTAATATTAATTAATTAATGAAATCCATCACATAATATTAAAAGTTATCAAAATAACTTAAAATATTTTCTAACACCATAATATGTTTTTAAATGATTTTCATGTATTAAAATTATTTTTAAATAATTTATTTAATATTATAATTAAATAAATTAAATACCATTAATATTCCAAAAATATTAAATATATATGAAATATATTCCAAATTATTAAAAATATATTTTTAGGCTGTAAAATAATTTTTAGTAATTTATTATGAATTTTTAATAATTAAAAACTATTTTTATATATTTATTAAATAAAATATTTCATTTTCTAATTTATCTATCGCTAAAGGGCCCTATAGCGACAGAACCGTCACTATAGGTGTTCTTGAGCTTGCCCAGATCTTCAAACCCAGTTAACATGGTGGTATGTTTGACCATCAATTGATTCGTGCCCTTGTGGTTTTCTGGCTTACTAAGGTGTTAATTTTATAGTACTAATGTAGTATTACAACCATAAACAACTATAATAGCCAAATAATTACACAACAGAGAGATTTGAGACTCACAAAACATGTCAGAAGTTGTTCTTCATTTCTGGGTTTTCCAGAAATGAAGAACAATTCAAGTTGACTACTTTTGATCTCCATAACATGGATTCTGAGTTCACTTAGTGTGATCTAAAGGTTCATACATGTAGCTCACATGTCATATTACAAGTATATAACATCAGATCACTCTAACAACAACACATGAACAAGATCTGGCATGGTCCAACCATGTCAGAGACCTTGTTCTTCATAAATCTGGGTTTTCCAGAATTTCAACAAAACAGATGGTCAACACTTGTTTGACCCACAATATCTTTGTTCCTATTATGGATCTAAGTGATCTAAAGGCATGATCATGTAGCCTACATGTCAGTCTACAAATCTATTACACAAACATGACCAAATAACATAACAGTAGCAAGATCAGAGGCCACAAAATGCTTGCCAGTCCATTTCTAGGTTTCTAGGCTGCCTAGAAACCAATTGGTCATGGTCGGTCAACCATGTTTGACTGCTTATATCTGGAGATCTAGACTTGGTATGGAGGTGATTCCACTTCCAGTCTACTCTCCTCATGAAAGAGAACAAATTTATATCACTAAACACACATAACACCTAACACAAACAGATCTATGGACCCTAACACATGCTTGTCAGACAACATTTTAGGGTTCGTGGTCAGACTTTAAAAACTCAATTTCGTGCATCTAGATGTTATGGATCTGAGATATAACAACCCAGATCACTAAATGACACCGTAATACATAACTTTAAACAACAAATTACAACATATAACATAAGATCACATGATTTAGAAATTTTAGGGTTTATACCTTCTAGGCTTAGATCTCTGAATCTGATCTTGTTGATTTGTTAATGAAAAGATAAAATGGTGATGTTAGTGTTGCCTAATTTCTTAATAGCATTTTAACATGCAAGCATACACGTTCAATTTTAATATTCAGCAAACAAGGATATCATTCCCACGAGGAAATAGACTAATATTTATCAATTACTAATTCTAATGCAATTAATCATATTTTAAGCTACGAAATATTGTTTGTGATTTGAAAATTAAACTCAATAAAACAAATAATTAAAATAATAATTTCACAAGAGTAACTGCAGATTTAACATGTTAAGATTATAACTTCCCTTAGTATTTCATTTTAACCAATTTACTTCCCATTTAAATCAATTAATTAATATGAATCATTATCCAAGAATGATTTATAAAATTCACGCACTTCTTCCAAGGACGCGTGAACAAATCCTCCTAAATCCGATCTTTAAGACATAAAATTACAAGGAACACCCCAGTTAATCAACTCATTATATTCCTATGTGAATCAAGTTAATTAGGATTTAACGCACAAATTCTTTCAAGGGATACAAAAGACACATAGGTATATTCATATCCTACATGCTAATCATATTAACCCTAATCCGATTATATGAAGAAATGTTATCATATCCAGATCTCAATCTATACTCCATCTTCCAATTTTATATAGATTATCACAGTAATTGTTTACCAAACAATTAATCAATAAGCAAAATATAGAATAAACAATTAAATAAAAACCAACTTTCATTCAATGGGAAGATTTTTGTTTAAACTACATACCAAGTTTTGTTGCAATCTTAATTAAAGTTTAGTTCATGATAATAATAAAGAAAAACATCATCTAGGTTAATAATCCAAACATCCCAGATAATTACAAAAGATAAAACTAGAGAAGAGAAGAAGAAACTCTGAATTTGCTCCAATACTCTATCTTTGATCTTCAGCCCTTGCAATTCTCCTTCGTGTTTTTTTCTTGGTTGTCCTCTCTGCAAATCTCTTGAAAAATTAAGTGATGCGTCTTTTCTAAAGTCTTCTCCTATTTGTATTAGTCTCAGCCCTCTTTTAGATTCCTTCTCGGCTTCAAAAACCCACTTAGCAGTAGAAAAATCCTTCTTTAGCCGCACATGAGCGCCTAGGCACTCAACCCAGGTCATTTCCAAGTGCTTAGGCACTTGACCAGGACCACATAATTACAAAAATGCCACTCAGCTCTAATTTTAATGATTTTTGACCTTTTTTTTCTCCCAAATGACCAATTTGTACCTCCAGCTCCAACCTACAAGAAATAAACACAAAATCACATCAAAAGATACTAAAAACACTTAAAGATAGCAATAATTAAGTTTAATAATATTGGATTCATATGTATAAAACCTACTCATCAAAATACCCCAAACTTTACCAATTGCTTGTCCCCAAGCAACAAAACACAATGCAATAACTAAATATGCAATGCAAATGCAAATGCAGCTTTCTACATGCCTACGAGTTCAACAGTGAAACAGAACAAAATCTATTCATCAATCCTCAGAGAAATAACAATAAACATGCTAGTACATCATACTAAGACAGATCAATAATTACCCAATTAATCATCAAATATTACCTTCTCTTTGAAGGCATCATACAGGGTAAACTTAAAAAACCCAAAAAAATGGCTAGATCCAGCTAAAATCAATCACCAACCAAATCTAAAGGTTAAAATGGGATACTTATGCTTTATTTTTTTCACTTACGGGAGCTTTTTGCTCTTGTTTCTGTTTTATTCTTTTTTTTTTACTCATGGTTGTGCAATTTCTTATTCCCTTAGGCTAACAGTGCTACCCCTTAGCGAGCTTTCAATCAACGACTCCCAAACCATTCAGGCTTTAGGGCGCTAGGTGTAGAGACAATCCCCTCGGACGTACTTACTCAAGTAACAAAGGCCCCGAAGTAAGACTAGCCACGGGTTATTTTTTTTTTACTCTTTTTTTATAGCTTATATATCCCAAATTTTCCCCCAAACTTAGGTTCTTGTCTAACTTTAGCCATCACTACCTATTCATGAGTTTCTTTCATTCAAACTAGCATTATCCTTAAGAATTCTATTATGCGTTAATTTAGACTCAATCAGTCAACATAGTTGTTTTTACTGTGATATCCTTATTATATCAATTTTAAACAGGTAAAGATTCAAATCATGACAAGAAATCATATCAAAGTCTTAACAGTCAATACTATACTTGTCTACTCAATTTCAATTTCATCATTGGCTAAAATAGACTTAAACTATCTAACAGCTGGAAACATGCAAATATGAACTAAATTCAATCAAACAGTAAATTTTACTAATATTTTTGAATTTTGAATTATTTTGTTCTTTAGAAATTAGAATGAGAACTATATGAAAAACTACAAAATGAATAAGTTACATTAAACGAATGCAAATACTAAATGAATGAAACTAAATGTTTGCAATGCAACTAGAAGAATGCACCCCCAAACTTAACATATGCAATGTCCTCGTTGTATATAAAAAACATAAGAAATTAGGCACCGAGGACTTCCCTGGAAGATTGAATCTTTACTCTTCATTAGCATCATCTACTTCTTCTATATTAGCATCATCCTCAAAAGCTAAGTTAGTCGGGATGGTACACGGACAAGGGTGGAGGTGGTGGGAACTGCTATGGAGCGCCAATCACTTGCAAGCTTAGACCCCTATGTGAACCTCCCCCAAACTTGGTTTAGAGCAAATCTTGAAGCTTGAACTTTGCTTTGAATTGTTGCAGTTGGAATCCAAGTAGGAGATAAAGAAGTTGACTTTAGCTTACTTTTTTTCTTGATTGTGGTTTGGAGAAGATGAATTAGATTTTGATTGGGAGAGTGCAAAGTTTGGTGTTATTGTGGTGCAAGGGCTTGGAAGGAGTTGCTTTTGAATTAGGAGTGAAAGGAATTGGGTTTTAATTAGAATTGCCTTATTAGGGCTTTATTTTTTTTCAAGTGCACAGGTAGAGCGCCTAGGCGCTTTAAATTGTGAAGGTTGGAGCGCCTAGGTGCTTGGGAACAGAATTTGATGGTGTTGGTGAGCGCCTAGGCGCTTGAAAAGAGCTTAAAATGAGTGCCTAGGCACTTGGGCGTGTCTGGGCATTCTGCAATTGAGCGCCTAAGTGCTTGGAATAGGCTTGTTTTGGGCGCCTAGGCGCTTGGGCCAGCCTTAGCCAAAATTTTTGCTCTTTTATGCTTCTAACCTGCAAGCCATGAACCCAATTCTCAGTTATCATTTGAAAGGAGATTACAACTGAACATATAACCCTAAAATAAGATAAAATATATAGCTAAATGAAATAAAATACTAAAATAAAATTAATGAACTAAAATTTAAAGATATAAAATATAAGTCTAGGTTGCCTCCCAGTGAGCGCTTAGTTTAATGTCCTCAGCCCGACTGCTTCAACTTTCTCTATCCAATTCCCCTTCGAAAATTGAGGAATCGTCCATCCATTAGTAATAACATAACTTCCAAGAGTTTCCCATCAGTAAGGGTTATTGATTCAAATTCACCTAGCTTGTTCTTTATAGGTAGATTCTCTTTTACAACCTTCAAATAACTAGGCATTTTCTGAGTTGTATCTGTGAACGAATTTTTACGTTAAAACTTTTCTAGAACAACTGGTTCTTCATCTCTCTTCCCATTCTCTTCACACCATGACACCAATTTTAAGCTAGCTTCCATATCATATATAGCTTTATCAAAAAAATGACTACCAATTGGACAAATGAATTTGGTGGAGAAGATATATGGGGCACTATCAAAATTGGTTCATCTATGTCAGAACTCAAGGCTAGATCTTTGGCGACCTTCTTTTCTTTCTCCCCACTTGTCTCCTCCCTTTCCACATCTTTTTCTATTGGCACATCCAGTTCCAGATTTAGCGTGGGCAATCCATCAGTCTCGGGAACCATATTGCTTGACACTTCACCTTGAGGGCGATTGATGATGGCGTTAAAAAATTTGTCCCACTAGGTTCTCAAGATTTTAAATCGACATCTCCTGACTATTCGTCTGCTCCTCAATCAAAACCATGAACATGGAAATAAGTCCTTCCAAGTTTAAAATCCCTTCTTCTTCATGATTAGGAGCTTGAACTTGTAATTCAGGAGTGTATGATTGGCATGGAGCAAAGGGTTGGGCTAGATTGTCATCGCTCCATGAAAGATTAGTGGATTCCCCCACTCATGTTGATAATTACTGGAATATTCATAATTGTTGGGGTAATCGTTGAAGTTGCCACTATATTGTAACGACTCGAAACTGATGGCGCGTTGATGACTCGGATGGTTTCCACCACAATACTCATATATCACCGCTACACTTTGAATTAGTTGTGCTGATAAAGCATCAATCTTCCTTGAAAGTGTCCCAAATTGTGCTGACAATTCATCGAGTCCATAATTCTCTGCCTCCCTTGGCCGAGTCATTCTCGAATATGGCTAATGATAGTCATAGTTGTCCATGGTACCTGAAAAGGAATTAGACTAGAGACAAAAATAAAATAAAATAAAAAAGCGTTTAAATTAAGATTAACTCTACCAAAATTAATATTGACAAAATATTAAACTAATTTCCCCGGCAACGGTGCCCAAAACATGTTACCTAATTTCTTAATAGCATTTTAACACGCAAGCATATGCGTGCAATTGTAATATTCAGCAATCAAGGATATCGTTCCCACGAGGAAATAGACTAATATTTATCAATTACAAATTCTAATGCAATTAATCCTATTTTAAACTACGAAATATTATTTGTGATTTGAAAATTAAACTCAACAAAACTAATAATTAAAATAAGAATTTCACAAGAGTAACTACAGATTTAACAGGTTAAGATTACAACTTCCCTTAGTATTTCATTTAAACCAATTTACTTCTCATTTAAATCAATTAATTAATATGAATCATTTTCCAAGAATGCTTTATAAAATTTACGTACTTCTTCCAAAGACACGTGAACAAATCCTCCTAAATCCGATCTTTAAAACGCATAATTACAAGGAACACCCCAGTTAATCAACTCACTATATTCCTATGTGAATCAAGATAATTAGGATTTTACACACAAATTCTTTCAATGGATACAAAAGACACATAAGTATATTCCTATCCTACATGCTAATCATATTAACCCTAATCAGATTATATGAACAAATATTATCATATCCGGATCTCAATCTATACTCCATCTTCCAATTTTATATAGTTTATCATAGTAATTGTTGGCCAAACAATTAATCAATACGCAAAAGATATAATAAACAATTCAATAAAAACTAACTTTCATTCAATGGGAAGATTTTTGTTTAAACTACATACCAAGTTTTGTTGCAATCTTAATTAAAGTTTAGTTCATGATAATAATAAAGTAAAATATCATCCAGATTAATAATCCAAACATCCCAGATAATTAGAAAAGATAAAACTAGAGAAGAGAAGAAGAAACTCTGAATTTGCTCCAATACTCTCTCTTTGATCTTTAGCCCTTGCAATTCTCCTTCGTGTTTTTTTCTTCGTTGTCCTCTCTGCAAATCTCTTGAAAAATTAAGTGATGCGTCTTTTCTAAAGCCTTCTCCTATTTGTATTAGTCTCAACCCTCTTTTAGATTCCTTTTTGGCTTCAAAAACCCACTTAGCAGTTGAAAAATTCTTCTTTAGCCGCACATGAGCGCCTAGGCGCTCAACCCAGGTCATTCCAAGCACCTAGGCACTTGACCAGGACCACAAAATTTTCAAAAATGCCACTCAGCTCTAATTTTAATGATTTTTGACCTTTTTCTTCTCCCAGATGACAAATTTGTCCCTCAAGCTCCAACCTACAAGAAATAAACACAAAAACACATAAAAAGATACTAAAAACACTTAAAAATAGCAATAATTAAGTTTAATAATATTGAATTCATAGGTAATAAACCTACTCATCAGTTAGCTTATCTTCTCACTCATTCTCACTCCCCATCTCGAAAATTATAGAGAGAGAGGGTCTAGCATAGTTTGCTAAGTAAATTAAGAAGGTTTTCTTACTTTTTGATTTTTATTTTTGATTCAATGTATAGCTGATGAAATGTGGCTGGGATTGCTGATATATTGAGCACATAGTCAACATATTAGGTCACCAACTCCATTAAATGGCAAGATTTATACTCCAACCTATTAAAGAATGCTAAAAGGGTATTTTAGTCTAATTGCATACAATTTTAATGGCATGATTGACCTTTTATCCCTTAGGGTTAAAAATTTGAAATTTTAAGGATTTCTAATTAGGTTTTCAAAATAGAAAATTAAGCTTTCAAATTTACAATTAGGGTTTCCTAATTACTTAAACTTGCATATTAAGTTTAAGATCTACTAATTACAGTTAGTTTTCTAATTTAGTGATTAGGGTTACCAATTTAGCAGTTAGGGTTTTAAATTAGGAAATTAGGGTTTCTAATTAACAATGAGGATTTCCAATAATTAGGGTTTTCCTAATTAAAATTAAAATCTTATAGAATCGGTCATTGATCACATATCACAATTCCTTACCAATCGAAAACTCCAATTTGAGTTTCAAATTAGGGTTTAGCATAGTAATACCAAGTTTTCTACTATTACACCATAAATGACCAACCATTATCGGTCTACTCATATACAGTACATATTTATAGCACTAAAATACAATTAATATTATTTTATTATTCTCATTCCTTGATCAAAATCCAAAATTAGGGTTTGGATTCTATATCCGATTTATCTTGCATATATAACATTATTAATTAAGTTAAAATAATTAACTTAATAATCGAACTATAATTCATATAATAAAATAATTATTATAATAATTCTAATAATCATTCCATATATTATTAAATAATATAATATTCATATTTTCATATAAAATAAATAAATAATAATAATTTTACTACCAAATTAATTATAAGAATATAATCTATAATGGTTAATAATTCTAAAAAATTATTTGAAATTTTATTTATCACATATATACATATACTTTACCTTGCACGTATTCTCACCTTTAAAATAAAATATAAAAAAAATTTATATATAAATTTTTTGATTTAATTATATAGAAAATTTAGGGTTGTTACAATTAATATAGATAAACTGAGGAATAACTTATTAAACTGAAAATCAAAGTCACATAATAATCGCTCCACTTAAAAATCCATTATAAGTTTAAAAAGTAATTTAGTTCATCATCAATGAATTAAAAACTGAATTAATTAAAGAAAACATCATCCCAATTAAAAATATAAAACTAGATAAGAAGAATAAATCCAGAACCACCCTTCTCTATATCCCAATCTGCAATTGTTGTGAAACTCCTTCAAAAACTCTCTCCAATGCTCTTGTTGTAAATCTGTCTTTAATGATATTAATTAACTCGTATATTGTCTCTATCTTGTTATTTAATGTTAATTATACGCTTAGACACGTATTCTGATTACAATTCCATCCATAGTTGAGTCCCAAGTCAATGCCAACACTTAAGCTTACGTTTACAGCATTTGAAAAGAACCGGGAGACCTCTTTGCCCCGTACCCCCTACTGGTGAAGGTGTTGCTATAAATAGCTGAATTATTGGCATAGCTTCTGTTAACTGACTTTGCACCCCCCCCCCTGCGGCGAGGGTTTCACTGTGTAACTAGCCAGACCCGGCGAGGCTGTAAGCTGTTAGTTGTCCACTTTTAGCTCCAAACTTGCCAATTTTTTAAAAACTCCACCCTTTTTGTCCAATAGCCACTCCACCAATCCTTAACACAAAATAACACTAAACAAGTAAAAATAAACAATAAAAACAAAGATTTCACACAACTTAAGTTTGAATTAGAAGCCAATAAGTTAGTATAAAACACACTTATCATCAACGCAAAGGCTCATTTGGTATGACTTACAAAGGATGGAGATAGAATTAAAGACTTCAGGGACCCATGTGATGATTTCAAATATACGAGTAGAACCGACTTTAATCGATAAAGTTAAAGTTGCTCAAGCTTCAGACCTGGAGCTGATGCATATGAGGAAGAAACTACAAGAAGGTGCCATTCCAAAAGCAACAATCGATGAAGAAGGAATACTTTGAGTCAACTCCAGACTTTGTGTTCCTAACGACTCTTATTTGAAGTATAAAACCTTAATGGAGGCACACAACACACCGTTTGCATTCCATCATGCGAATACAAAAATGTATCGTGATCTTCAACATATATTTTGGTGGAGCAATATGAAGAGAGAGATCGCATAATTTATCTCAAGGTGTTTAAATTTTCAACGGTTAAAGGTAGAGCATCAAGTGCCAAAAGGGCCATTGCAACCACTTAAAATTCCAGAATTGAAGTGGGAGCACATTATCATGGATTTTGTTACTGGTCTTCCCAAGGTTTCTCAAGGCATAGATGTAAGACCCCAACTTATTATAAACAAAATTGAATTTTCTTCTATTTATTATTCTAAATTAATAAGGTGTTAATTTGATATAATGCTTTGGTTATGGGTGAAATGTGCAAATTTTGCAAAATAAGCAAGTGGTTATAGAATATTCATTTCTGTTGGGAAATATTCGTTTGGTCGTGGAATATTCTTGTTGTTGGGAATATTAAATGCATTTACTTGCCACAGACCATTTGTGGGCCCCATAACGGAAAACGGTTGGATGAAGGAAAACGACAAAGTATGAGTTTTTATAAATAACGGTATTATTGTTACCAATTAACATCGTTGGAATACCCGGTGGTTAAAAATACGAGAATACGCGTGGTTGGTCAAGAGTAGACACCAGTATTGCACAATATTTTGAATTATTGATCCTTACGTGAAGAAGGCACTACTCAATAATTATTACAAGTAATTATCTTATTCAATATTTTATTTTATTGATTCAATAATTGCTACGTTGATATTTTATATTATTGTTGTTTTAATAATTGTCACTGCACAGTATTTCTCATTATCATATCAATAATTTATATTATTTGAATAATATTATTAGATAGCATTATTGGCAATGTCTTGAAAGTTCTATCTAAGGAGAGGTTTGGTCACCTAATTGCGCGCCAGTAAGGAGAAATCCTTATTGGAAAGCCCCCTCTTTCCTGGGAACTGTCTGGTTGTCATTATTGTGATTCTGTAATATTATTTATGAATAATTAATTATTGATAAGGAAATATTTATTTGATGCGGATATAAATGATGGATTTATTTATTTTATGTGGTTATAATTGAAGGAATTAATGTTGAAGTGTTTGATCAGTATTTTTATCGGAATTGAGGTATTAAAAATCAAATCAGTATTTTTACGATATATTGTGTGAGTTATAATTTTTAATCTGACCGTTGGATCGTTCTGATTTTTGGATATGTTATACATATATAAGTTGAGTATATGTCCACAAATTTTGAACCGTTAAAAATGAACGTATGATTTGTTATGAATTTTAAGAGGTGACTGATTCGGAAATTAGGTTTATAAATGATTTTGGTGGAAAATTTTAGAATTGAGTGGGCCCCCCTTGTGGTTGGTGAAGAAATGTGCTGAATTTTATTTCAAATGTGGTGGGTGGCAATAGTAGCAGGTAAAGCCATCAGGTAGCAGGTCAAGTCTGCTTCGGCGTGCTAACATTTTCCAATAAATAGAGGGTTAAGTTAGAATTGAAAATCACACCGGAAACATAAGCTTTCTCTCTTTCTCTCTCTATATTATCGAGAGTATTATGTGAGTATTTAGATACTTTGAGAGTTGCTGTTCAGTACAAGTTTCATTCAGCATCACTTCCGACCTTTCATTCCGAAGTACTATTTTTTTTGAGGTAAGGGATGTTATTTTTTTTCATAATGATGTTATTCTTTCAATATCATTATACCGAAATATTGGTAAGGATTTTATTGTGGAATTTCTACCTTTTTGTGTCGAGGTTACTATTCATGTATACGAAACTATTCACGTATACGGCAGTATTCACGATTACGGCACTATTCACCGAAAAATGAAAATTTTCCTTTTTGTCCAAGATGTCTCTTATGGTTACTATCTTTGATTATATCCATGTTTTGATCTTTATTTTTGAATTTTGCTTCACAATTGGTTATTATGAAGTATTATTGATCTTGGATAAACTGTAATACGAATCCCTGATATTTGTTCTTCTATCTCACTGGATTCGTTTTCTTTAAAATATTTTTCATCATCCTCAGTCTTAAATGATGATATTACTGAATATCTTTGGCCTGTAGTGCAAAGATGAATGATTAACTGATGAATATCTTTGGCCCGCAGTGCAAAGATGAACATGTGTTGAGATGAACATGACCAACTGGTGATATAAATGAATATCTTTGGCCTGTAGTGCAAAGATGAATATTTGATGCAAGATGTATATTGATTGTTGTTACAGGGATAAAATATTGACGATGGACTTTTAAATCTTAGAAGATAGTAGAACTCATTCTCTACGTGACTCTTCTAAGGGATTGTTGTTTCTGCTGTAGAATATTGATCTAAAACTTGTTGTCTATTATATTCTATCAGATTTTTCCTTGTTGAAGACTAATGATAATTTGTTGTATATTATCTTAGTCATAATATTCTTTACTAGGCTAGTTGAGCTCACCCTTTCCTTTTTGTTCCATTTTTCTTCTCAGGAGGTGAGAACATAACAGGATCTAGTTGGGGTATGGAGTGATGGTTCTAGAAAGATGTTTTAGCAATCCTCACTATTTCTGTAAAATAGTGTTTGAATAATTGTAACGAGGACTTATTTGAGTGTGGATATTGTCTAAAAGACAATATTTATATTTAAACTCACAGTATGTGTTATCGTATTTTGCACGACAATTGTATTATTGAAGTTGTAGTTTACTTTCTGTACCATGTATTTGGTGACTCAGAATGGGTGTTGTATACCTATATTGGGGGCGTCACAGTTGGTATCAAAGCTTAGGGATATGTACTCTGGCGAAGATCGGGGAATAGAACTAGGAGGGGAGAGATGAGTAAATCCTTCGCTAGTATGTCCTATCTAAGCTTATTTGTTGATCTGTCATAATATAGGGATATTATGTGATATGTTAATTTGTTTAATTAACCCTTGTTTTATGGCAGTAATTAAGAATGGCTGCTGAGAACGTTAACAATAGAGTGTATAAGACTGTGGAACACCATTTAGTCACAAACCAGGAGAACGTGCAACAGGAAGGCAATATTCCTCCTGTAAACAATGCTACCGAGCAAACGATGAATGATGGAATGTTTAGGAGCTTTTTGCAGTTCATGCAAAATCAGAAGAGGGAGACTCGTGTACAAAATATGGGTGGAAGTGATAGCAACGCGCGGTCTGTCATAGCCAAGCAGTTTAAGGAGTTGGGACCACCAGATTTCTGGGAAAAGCCCGATCCAATTAAGGCGGAAACGTGGGTCAAGCAAATTACCAAGATATTCGATATCTTGGGATGCAAGGAGGAACATAAGGTTCCATTCGACACATTTATGTTTCGTGGTGAGGTAGATTACTGGTGGAAATCCGTGAAGCGTACCCAGCCAGCCGCACTCAATATGTCTTGGGAAAGATTTCAGAAATTGTTCAATGACAAGTACTTTCCTGAAAGTATTTGTCATATGAAGGAGGTAGAGTTTATTAGAATGGAACAGAACAACATGACGGTGTCTCAAAGACGAGAGCTAAGTTCGGAGTTATCCAGGTTTGCACCTCATTTGGTAGAAAATGAGGAACGTATGACGCGAATGTTTTTGAGAGGTCTAAAACCCGAGATTCGTCAATACCTTATCTCTCATAAATTTTCTCTGTATTCAGAGGTTGTCAACAGGGCTCAATTATTAGAGAGAGATAATGAGTATACTCAACTAAGGGATCAGAACCAGGGTCATGCCGGTGACAGTAGTCATAGGGAACGATGATAACCAACGAGGAGGGAAGAATACAGACAAAAGTGGTAACCACTCGGGTGGTAATCGTGGCCATGACAATAGAAGAGGTGAGTCTAGTAGAAATTTCAAAAAGAGGAGATTCAACAATGACGGGAAGACATCAACAGCAACACCGGCATCAACTGTTGCTAGGGGAGGAGAATGACCACCGGTCGTGTGTTATAAATGCGGGAAAGAGGGACATATCAGCCCAAACTACCCATAACAATCCAAGGTATGTTATAACTGTGGAAAGGAGGGTCATATAGCCCGAGAGTGTTTTGTAGCAAAACCAAGTTCAGCGGGGGGGTGACTCCAAAAGCTATCCCGGATAAGTCAAAATCAGCGGTTCCTGGAAGAGCGTTTGTTGTGACTGGCCAAAATGTGAGGAACCCAAATCAGGTGATCACGGGTAAGCTAATCTTGAATTCTTGCGACGTTTATACCTTACTAGATACCGGTTCTACCCATTCTTTTATCTCTCCTACTTGTGCTCAACGTTTAAACTTGACTCCGGAGAAATTAGACTTTGACTTATCTGTTGAAATTTCGTTGGGTGAAACATTCGTTACATCTACAGTTTATAAATCTTGCTTGATCCAAGTTGGCACAATCACATTACCTGTTGATCTTATTTCTTTGAAGATACTTGCTTTTGATGTGATTTTAGGAATTGATTGGTTAACCACTCATCATGCCAAAATTGATTGTTTTCGTAAGGTTATTAGTTTTCATATTCCTAACCAACCTGTCATATGAATTCAAACAACTAAACCACTAAAATCAGTCACTGTCATATCAAGCCATAAAGTCATTCGTTTATTGAAAAATGGATGTCAAGCCTTCTTAGCCCACGTTATGGATTTCAATAAAGACAAGTCAGATTTGGATAATTTTTTGTTGTTAGAGAATTTCCTGATATATTTCCTGAAGAACTTCCCGGTCTATCCCAGAACGAGATGTTGAATTCTTTATTGACCTTGAGCCGGGTACAAAACCCATTTCTAAAACCCCATATCGAATGGCTCCTATTGAACTTCAGGAGTTAAAAGTCCAACTACAGGAGTTATTAGACATCAGTTTCATTCGTCCTAGTACATCTCCTTGGGGTGCTCCTGTTTATTCGTAAAGAAGAAAGACGGTAGTATGCGACTTTGTATTGACTACCGAGAATTGAACCATGTCACTATCAAGAATAGGTATCCACTACCTCACATTGATGACCTGTTTGACCAGTTACAAGGAGCATAATTCTTTTCAAAGATCGACCTTCGTTCTGGATATCATCAGCTGAAGATTAAAACTGAGGATATTCCAAAGACTGCCTTCAAAACTCGGTACGGGCATTATGAATTCTTAGTCATGTCTTTTGGATTGACTAATGCTCCTGTTGCTTTCATGGATATGATGAACCGAGTATTCAAGGAATATTTGGATCAGTTCGTTGTTGTCTTTATTGATGACATCCTCATCTATTCCAAAAGTCGTGAAGATCATGAGCACCATTTGAAGCTGATACTTGAAAGGCTTCGTGAAAATAAGCTATATGCCAAGCTAAAGAAATACGAGTTCTGGCTTGAGGAAGTAGCATTCCTTGGGCACGTGGTGTCAAAACATGGAGTATCTGTTGACCCGACGAAGATTGAAGCAATACAAAGTTGGGAGCAACCGAAGTCGGTGACCGAAGTGCGTAGCTTTCTAGGCTTAGCTGGTTATTATCGGAGATTCGTGGAAGGATTTTCTCGAATTGCTACTCCATTAACTCAGTTGACTCAGAAGGATACAAAATTTGTATGGAGCGAGGAATGCGAGAAGAGTTTCCAAGAGCTCAAGAAGAGACTCATTTCGGCACCTGTTCAGGCAATACCATCTGGTTCGGATGGATTTGTTATATACAGCTATGCTTCAGGAAAAGAGTTAGGATGTGTTCTCATGCAACATGGTAAAGTCATAGCCTATGCCTCACGACAACTCAAAGAATATGAGAAGAATTATCTTACTCATGATTTAGAGTTGGCAGCAGTCATTTTCGCTTTGAAAATCTGGAGACACTACCTGTATGGGGAGAAAGTGGAGATCTATACGGATCATAAAAGCCTCAAATACTTATTCACCCAAAAGGAACTCAACACGCGGCAACGACGTTGGCTCGAGCTGTTGAAAGATTACGATCATACCATTCAATACTATCCTGGAAAAGCGAACGTAATAGCTGACGCATTGAGTAGAAGATCGTATGGGGGTACAAGTGCGATGTTGTTAACACAAAGACCCATTTTGTACGATTTACAAAGGATGGAGATTAAGTTAAAGACTCTAGGGACCCACGTGATGATGGCGAATATATGAGTAGAACCGACTTTAATCGATAAAGTTAAAGCTGCTCAAGCTATGGACCTGGGGATGATGCGTATGAAGAAGAAAGTGCAAGAAGGTGCTATTCTGGAAGCAAGAATCGATGAAGAAGGAATACTTAGATTCAACTCTAGACTTTGCGTTCTAAATGATTCTGACTTGAAGTATAGAATCATGATGGAGGCACACAACACCCCGTTTGCAATCCATCTTTGGAGTACCAAAATGTATCATGATCTTCGACATACATTTTGGTGGAACTATATGAAGAGAGAGATCGCGGAGTTTATCTCGAGGTGTTTAACCTATCAACGTGTAAAGGCAGAGCATCAAGTGCCAAAGGGTCCATTGCAACCACTTAAGATTCCAAAATGGAAGTGGGAACACATTACCATGGATTTCGTTATAGGTCTTCCCAAAGTTTCTCAAGGCATAGATGCGATTTGGGTTATTGTTGATAGATTAACCAAGTCTGCTCATTTCTTACCGATACAAGAAACTTATTCCCTTGAACGTCTTGCTCGTATGTACGTGAATGAGATTGTGAGATTGCATGGCATGACAGTATCCATAGTTTCAGATCGTAACCCAAGATTTACTTCAAGATTTTGGGTTAGCTTGCAGAAAGCTATGGGCACAGATTTACGATTCAGTTTGGCATACCATCTTTAAACAGACGGACAATTAGAGAGGACTATTCAAACTCTTGAAGATCTATTAAGACTCTGTGTCCTAGACTTTAAAGGGAGTTGGGATAAGTATTTACCATTGGCGGAATTCTCCTACAACAACAGTTATCAAACAAGTATAGGCATGGCTCTATTCGAGGCGTTGTATGGATGAAAGTGTCGTTCTCCAGTATGCTGGGACGAGGTGGGAGAAGCAACGTTGTTGGGACCAGAATTAGTACGCATGACTGCAGAAAAGATCCAAATGATTCGACAACGTATTCAAACCTCAGAAGATCGAAAAAAGAGTTATGCTGATCTTCATTGAAAGGATGTGGAATTTAATATTGGGGATCATGTACTATTATATATTGCTCCATGGAAGGGAGTTATAAGATTTGGAAAGAGTGGAAAGCTCAATTCAAGGTTTGTTGGTCCATTTGAGATTCTTGACCGAATAGGAAATGTGACCTATAGACTCGCATTACCTCCAAGTATGTCTCGTGTTCACAATGTTTTCCACATATCTATGCTTTGTAAATATGTGTAAGACCCGAACCATATTATTGAGTTAGAACCAGACGAGATAGCCGAAGATTTAACGTACGAGGAGATACCTGTTAAGATCTTGGATAGGAAAGAGCATGTCCTACTTACCAAGATTATACCATAAGTTAAAATTTTGTGGAGGAACCATGCTATTGAGGAAATGACCTGGGAGTTGGAATCGAAAATGAAAGCGAGGTACCCTCACCTGTTCGAAACACCAGGTACATACGTCAATTTTGAGGACGAAATTTTATAAGGAGGGGAGGTTGTAAGACCCCAACTTATTATAAATAAAATTAAATTTTCTTCTACTCATTATTCTAAATTAATAAGGTGTTAATTTGATAAAATGCTTTGGTTATGGGTGAAATGTGCAAATTTTGCAAAATAAGCAAGTGGTTATAGAATATTCATTTTTGTCTGGGAATATTCGTTTGGTCGTGGAATATTCTTGTTGTCAGGGAATATTCGTACTACGGCGCAGCCATTTGTGGGCCCCATAACGGAAAACAGTTGGATGAAGGAAAACAACAAAGTATGAGTTTTTATAAATAACGGCGTAGTTTTTACCATTAACACTGTTGGAATACCCGGTTGTTAAAAATACAAGAATACGCATGGTCGCATAAAGAAGTATTACCAGATTGCGCATGTATTTTTGAATTATTGATCCTTACGTAAGAAGGCACTACTCAATAATTGTTACAGTAATTACTGTTTAATATTTTATTTTATTGATTCAATAATTGTTACGTTGATATTTTATATTATTGTTGTTTTAATAATTGTCACTGCACAGTATTTTTCATTATCATATCAATAATTCATATTATTTGAATAATATTATTACATAGCATTATTGGCAATGTCTAAAAAGTTCTGTCTAAGGAGAGGGTTGGTCACCTAATTGCGCGCCAGTAAGGAGAAATCCTTATGAACGTATGATTTGTTATGAATTTTAAGAGGTGACTGATTCAGAAATTAGGTTTATAAATGATTTTGGTGGAAAATTCTAGAATTGAGTGGGCCCCACTTGCGGTTGGTGAAGAAATGTGCTGAATTTTATTTCAAATGTTATGGGTGGCAATAGTAGCAGATAAAGCCATCAGGTAGCAGGTCAAGTCTGCTTCGGCGTGCTAACATTTTCCTATAAATAGAGGGCTAAGTTAGAATTGAAAATCACACCAGAAACATAAGCTTTCTTTCTTTCTCTCTCTATATTATCGAGCGTATTCTGTGAGTATTTATATACTTTGACAGTTGCTATTCAGTATCACTTCCGACCTTTCATTCTGAAGTACTATTTCTTTGAGGTAAGAGATGTTATTTTTATTCATAATGATGTTATTCTTTCAATATCATTATACCGAAATATTGGTATGGATTTTATTGTGGAATTTCTACCTTTTATGTCAGGGTTACAATTCACGTATACGGCACTATTCACGTATATGGCATTATTCACCGAAAAATGAAAATTTTCCTTTTTGTCCAAGATGTCTATTATGGTTACTATCTTTGATTGTATCCATGTTTTGATCTTTATTTTTGAATTTTGCTTCATAATTGGTTATTATGAAGTATTATTGATCTTAGATAAACTGTAATACGAATCCCTGATATTTGTTCTTCTGTCTCACTGGATTCGTTTTATTTAAAATATTTTTCATCATCCTCAGTCTTAAATGATGATATTACTGAATATCTTTGGCCAGAGTGCAAAGATGAATGATTAATCGATGAATATCTTTGGCCCGTAGTGCAAAGATGAGCAGTGTTGAAATGAACATGACCAATTTGGTGATATAAATGAATATCTTTGGCCCAGTAGTGCAAAGATGAATATTTGATGCAAGATGTATATTGATTGTTGTTACAGGATAAAATATTGATGATGGACTTTTAAATCTTAGAAGATAGTAGAACTCATTTCTCACGTGACTCTTCTAAGGGATTCATTATTTTATTGCGAGAATATTGATCTAAAACTTGTTGTCTATTATATTCTAACAGATTTTTCCCTGTTGAAGACTAATGATAATTTGTTGTATATTATCTTAGTCATAATATTCTTTACTGGGCTAGTTGAGCTCACTCTTTTCCTTTTTGTTCCATTTTTCTTCTCAGGTGGTGAGAACATAGCAGGATCTAGTCGGGGTATGGAGCGATGGTTCTAGAAAGATGTTTTAGTAGTCCTCACTATTTCTGTAAAATAGTGTTTGAATAATTGTAATGAGGACTTATTTGAGTGTGGATATTATCTAGAAGACAATATTTGTATTTAACTTCACAGTATGTGTTGTCGTATTTTGCACGATAATTGTATTATTGAAGTTGTAGTTTGCTTTATGTACCATGTATTTGGAAACTCAGAATGGGTGTTGTATACCTATTTTTGGGGCGTCACAATAGATGCAATTTGGGTCAATGTTGATAGATTAACCAAGTCTTCTCACTTCTTACCTATACGAGAAACTTATTCACTTGAACGTCTTGCTCGTATATACATAAATGAGATTGTAAGACTGCATGGTATGCTAATATCCATAGTTTCTGATCGAGACCCAAGATTCACTTCACGATTTTGGGTTAGTTTGAAAAAAGCTATAGGCATGGATTTACGATTCAGTTTGGTATATCATCCTCAGACGGACGGGCAGTCAGAAAAGACTATTCAAACTCTTGAAGATCTATTAAGACTCTATGTCCTAGACTTCAAAGGAAGTTGGGACAAGTTCTTTCAATTAGTGGAATTCTCCTATAACAATAGTTATCAAGCAAGTATAGGCATGGCTCCATTCGAGGCGTTGTATGGATGAAAGTATCATTCTCCAGTATGCTGGGATAAGGTGGGTGAAGAAACGTTGTTGGGACCAGAATTGGTACGCATGACTACGGAAAAGATTCAAATGATCCGACAACGTATAAAAATCTCACAAGATCGATAAAAGAGTTATGTTGATCTTCATCGAAGGGACGTGAAATTTAATGTTGGAGATTATGTGTTATTACGTGTTGCTCCATAGAAGGGAGTTACGAGATTTGGAAAGAGAGGAAAGCTCAATCCTCGATTCATTGACCCATTTGACATCCTCGATTGAGTAGGAAATGTGGCCTATAGACTCACCTTACCGCCAATTATGTCTCATGTTCATAACGTTTTCACATATTTATGTTACGTAAATATGTGGAAGACCCGAACCACATTATTGAATTAGAACCAGACGAGATAGCGGAAGATTTAACGTATGAAGAGGTACCTGTTAAAATCTTGGATAAGAAGGAACATATTGTATGCTCAAAGGTTATACCTCAAGTCAAAGTTTTATGGAGAAACCACGATATTGAGGAAATGACCTGAGAGTTAGAATTTAAAATAAAAATAAGTTATCCTCAGCTCTTCGACATAGCAGGAACGTACACCAATTTCGAGGATAAAATTTCATAAAAAGGGAAGGTTGTAAGACCCCAACTTTTATGAATAAAGATTTAATTTTTCTCTAAATATTATTTTTGAATAATAAGGTGTGGATTTGATATAATGTTATAGTTGTGGGTAATATTTATAAATTTTGCAAAGTAAGCAAGTTGTTATAAAATATTCGTTTGGTCAAGGAATATTCGTTTTATCAGGGAATATTCGTACGACGGCACAATCATTGGTGGACCCCACAAACGAATTACTGTCGAATTTAGAAAATGACAAAAATAACTTTTTATAAAAATAACGGCAAAAGTTTTACCGTTAAATGTTCAAATACCCGGTGATAAAAGTACAGTAATACGCGTGGTTGCATAATAACACACTGTATTGTACAGTATCTTTGATTATTGATGCTTATGTGAGAAGTCAGTCAGTTTTATTCAATTATTGCCATAGTAATTGCTGCATAGTATCTCATATTATATATTTAATTATTGTCACAGTATCATCTGCATAATATTTTATATTGTTAAATCAATAATTAAGAAGACAAAGTTATTTATATTATTATTTGTATTATTGACAATGTCTAGAAAGTTCTGTCGAGAAAAGAGGTTTGGTCACCAAATTGAGCGCTAATAAGGAGAAGTCCTTATCGAAAAGCCCCATCTTTCTTGGGAATGATCTGGTTGTTAATATTGTGAGTTATAATATATAATGATGAATACATGTTATTAAAAATATGTTTAGTGAAGCCAAGTGAATTGAGATAAATAGAGGGGGTTTTTACGAAGTATTTGTTGTAAATTTGGCTTATTACATGGACCCCCACTTACTAATTTTTTAAAATTGTCGGTAGAAAATTATCTCAATTTTGTTTTATTACTTATATATATATATATATATATATATATAATAGAATATATTATATTTTATTATTTGAATAGTATTGCATAGTGTTTGCATAGTACTGCATAGTGCATCATAATAAAATCAAAAAAATTTGTTAATTTTAGCCTGTGAACTTCGCCCGTGAATTCCATTACTGTGCATCCATGATTTTTTTTCTAAGTAGCATCATGTCATTCTCCTATAAATGGGATGCTCAGTTTAGAAATGAAAATCACACCAGAATCAAAAAATTCTTCTTCTATAATATTGAGCGTATTTCTTTAGAGTTTAAGGAAGCTTTGAGTGTAGAAAACAATACAAGTTTTCTTCAAGAATATCTCCGCCATACCAGTCAAAAATACTCTCCTTTTAAGGTAAGGGATATTATTTTGTTCAGTATCATAAGAAAAAATACTCTTCTTTAATCCTTCATGAAAATTGATGCCTTGAATGAATGGAAATCCTTTCGATTTGAAACCTAGGGCTGAGTTTATATCCTCAGCTTTGAGTTTAATTTCCACATCCTTGACCCTTGTGGTGATAACATCATTCTCAAACATTCCATTCCTGTAGAACTCTTTTATCAGCTTTGGGTAGATCCATGTGCTTGTACCCAGAACTTCTTCAAGACCAACTTTCTTTATCAAAGATAATGTTTTGTGAAATTTGGGATCAGCTGTCTTGAACTCATCAAAACAAAGTCAGTAACCAGAGATGACATTTGAAGCCGCCATTGATTTCTTTGTACTGAGGATGATTTAACGATTTTGAAAGCTAGGGTTTCTTCTAGTAGAGAGAGAAAGATAAGCTTTTTCAACTTCTAAGTTTTCAAAAAGGCCTTTTTAAACTATACTTATAACTTCCCTCCACTTGATCTGCGTAGTGGGGCATGTGTCGAGTTCTGCTTGGCTCCACGATTTTAACTTGTTGTGGAAAAATACTGATTTTCCCTTAGCTCCTCCCGAGCTGGTATAGTTTTTGGGAGGACTACAATCGTCGAGGTAGCACTACGGTCGTTGAGGTTGTCATTGTGATCGTTGAGTCCACTGCTGAGTCTGCTTTATGAACATTATCTGCTCTATTCGTTGTGATGAACTTTTGACTTAGCATTTCTTCCGAGTTAAGGTAGCTCAAGAAGGGCCAACCTCTTAGAATGAACTAAGGATTGGGTTTGTCCCTGAGGCGCTTGACAGAGAGATTGCTTAGATTTGTTAGAACTTTTGTCATCACATGATGATTCTTTGTCATGTTGAGGAAGCTCTACGATCGTGGTCTTTCATGTCATTGCAACTCTACGATCGTGGACTTTCTTTGGTCATGTCTACGATTTTGAACATAGCCTTTATATCTGCATTGTTAGCACAAACTAGAGCATAGATTTTATGGTTATAGATTTAGCATGCCTAACTCACTTATTAATTTATTAAATATGGATTCATCTAGAGGCTTTGTAAAGACATCAGCAAGTTGATTTTCAGTATGGATGTATTGTAAAGATATGGTTCCATTTTGAACATGATCCCTAATAAAATGATATCTTATTTCTATATGCTTAGTCCTAGAATGCATGACAGGATTGTGTGTTATTTCTATGGCACTTGTGTTATCACAATGAACAGGTATAGATTTGAAATCAAACCCATAATCTACTAGTTGGTTTTTCATCCATAATATTTGAGCACAACAGCTACCAGCAGCAACATACTCAGCTTCTGCTATTGATGTAGATACTAAGTTTTGCTTCTTATTAAACTAGGACACAAGTCTATTTCCCAAAGCAGCTGACAGGTGCCACTAGTACTTTTTCTGTCTATTTTGCAGCCTACAAAATCAACATCTGTATATCCTGTCAGTTCAAAAGAGGACTCCTTGGGATACCAAAGCCCCAAGTGAGGTGTGCCTTTGAGGTACCTGAAAATTCTTTTTACAGTAGTTAGGTGTGATTCCTTAGGATTAGCTTGAAATCTATCACATATACATGTCGCAAACATTATGTCTGGTCTATGACAACCCATAAAATTGGATTGTCCAGAATTTAAGATTTAAAGAATTAGTTATTAATAAAATGAATTTTTATTAATAATATTTTGTGCTATGTGTTTATTAATTGTTCTAGAACCTAGGATGATTATAAGTCGGGAGGGTTCTGGCTACGAGCTAGACTGAACGAGTAAGAATTTTAAAGACGAAAATAAAAAAATTTCGGGAACAAATTATTTCCGGGGAAAAAGACGAAATATGCACTATTCACCTGATAAAACCCTAAGGGTTAGGGTTTGAATAACCTAAGCCTTTCCGAGAGTTTGGTATGTCGAAATGACATTTCGTCGAAAGATTTGACAATAATATGTCGTGAAAAGTTAAGTAAGCCGATAAAAGTTTTTCTCGAAAAACGTGCAAAAATCGGACAAAATAAAAATGACAAAAAGTATTGTTATGTACTTTTCATTCGTTTAGCTATGTTAGGGGAAAACGTGAAGGAAAACGCTTAACGTCGAAAAGTGTTGTTCAGTTTTTCGGAGATACGAAGAATACATAAAAGTTAATCGGTAAAGGAAAGACGAAATATCCAAAAATATTTGGATTCCGAGAATCGCAGTTTTTGAACTGTCGGACGGAAGCACAAAGCTTCCAAGGGAAGCTTCGTGAATAGTAAGGAGGTCTATTGAGGAGGTGTGAATAGTAAAGAGGTTGGGGCAAAATGACTACAATTGTTAGCATAGACTAGAGCATAGATTTTATGGTTGTAGATTTAGCATGCCTAGCTCACTTATTAATTTATTAAATTTGTATTCATCTAGAGGCTTTGTAAAGACATCAGCAAGTTGGTTTTCAGTAGAAATGTATTGTAAAGATATAGTTCTATTTTGAACATGATCCCTAATAAATTTATATCTTATCTCTATATGCTTAGTCCTAGAATGCATGATAGGATTATGTGTTATTGTTATGGCACTTTTGTTATCACAGTGAACAGGTATATATTTGAAATCAAACCCATAATCTGCCAGTTGATTTTTCATCCATAAGATTTGATCACAACAGCTGCCAACAGCAATATGTTTAGCTTCTGCTGTTGATGTAGATACTGAGTTTTAATTCTTGCTAAACCAGGACACAAGTCTGTTTCCTAGCAGCTGACAGGTGCCACTAGTACTTTTTCTGTCTATTTTGCAGCCTTCAAAATCAACATCTATATATCATATCAGTTCAAACAAGGACTCCTTGGGATACCAAAGCCCCAAGTGAGGTGTGCCTTTGAGGTACCTGAAAATCCTTTTTACAACAGTTAAGTGTGATTCCTTAGGATTAGCTTGAAATCTTGCACATATACATGTTGCAAACATTATATCTAGTCTACTGGCAGTTAGATAAAGAAGAGAGCCTATCATACCTCTATATTGAGTTATATCAATACTTTTACCTTTTTCATCTTTGTCAAGCTTGGTTGCTGGAGCAATTGGGGTTTTCATGGGAGAGGCTGATTCCATGCCATACTTTTTAAGTAAGTCTTTAATGTACTTGGCTTGGTTGATGAAGATTCCTTCATCAGTCTGCTTTACTTGCAGTCCAAGGAAGAAGTTCAGCTCACCCATCATGCTCATTTCAAACTTGCTCTGCATAAGCTTGGCAAATCTCTTACATAACTTTTCATCAGTATAGCAAAAGATAAAGTCATCAACATATATTTGTACTAATAAGATTTTGTCTTTATGCTTTGTAAGAAATATTGTGGTGTCTACTCTACCTCTAGTGAACCCATTTTCAATAAGAAAGTTAGTTAATTGTTTCATACCATGCTCTAGGTGCTTGCTTAAGACCATATAAGGCTTTGTCTAATCTATAAACATAATTAGAGAGAGGTGGATTGATGAAACCTGGAGGTTGTTCCACATATACTTCTTCTTGAAGTTCACCATTCAGGAATGCACTTTTGACATTCATCTAAAAGACTTTGAATTTCATGTGAACAACAAAGGCAAGAAATATTCTGATGGCTTCTAATCTGGCAACAGGTTCAAAGGTCTCATTGTAGTCAATGCCTTCTTCTTGAGAGTAGCCTTTGGCCACTAGTCTTGCCTCATTCCTTGTTATTACTCCATCTTCATCCATCTTGTTTCTGAAGACCCACTTGGTGCCAATGACAGGATGACTCTTTGGTCTTGGAACTAATCTCCATACTTTACTTCTTTCAAACTTATTTAGTTTTCCTGCATGGCTTCTATCCAGCTAGAGTCTTCCATAGCATCTTCTATCTTCTTGGGTTCCATTTGTGATAGAAAGCTCAGATAGAAACACTCATTTTGGGTGGCGGCTCTAGTTTTGACTCTTGCATTTGGGTCTCCAATGATTAAATCTTAAGTGTGGTCTCTTGCCTATCTTTTTCTTGTTGGAACATCTGTCCTGATGCTTTCTTATCTGAGACCTTCAAGATCAATTTCATCTTCTTGATGTGGAGGTTCGTTGTCTTACGTAGTTCTCTCTACGATCTCCTATTCTTGCTCGACGATTTCATTTTTTGGAACTACGATTGTAGTGTTGAGCTCGACGACCTCGTTCGTAGTGTCTAAATTATCGTTCGTAGTGTCTTGAGACTTTGTTTTGTCCAAGTCTGTTTCATCAAAGATGATGTGAATTGATACTTCAACACTTAATGTCTTCTTGTTGAACACTCTATAAGCTTTACTGTCTGTGGAATATCCTAGAAAGATTCTTTCATCATACTTGGGTTAGAACTTTGTCAAATATTATTTTCCATTTTTGAGTATATAGCATGCACAACCAAACACATAAAAGTAGTTGACACTTGGCTTTCTTCTTCTCCATAGTTCATAGGGAGTCTTCTTTAACGTAGAGTGTACAAGAGATCATTACGAGTGTAGTATGCGGTGTTGGCGACTTACGCCCATAAGTATTGAAAAGGATGGTCTTCGCTAGTAGAGTTCTTTCAGCCTTTATCAACGTTCTGTTTTTTCTCTCAGCTACTCCGTTTTGCCGAGGGCTTCGTGGAGGTGAGAAGTTGTGACTGATGCCATTGTTTGTGTAGAACTGGTCCATCTTAGAGAAGTCAAATTCTCTGCCATGATCACTTCTTATAACCTTGATTTTCTCCCCTTTCTCGTTCATCGCTAGTCTAGACATTTTGATTAGTTGGGAGCTAGTTTCATCTTTTGGGTTTACAAAGAACACCCAAGTGAATCTGGTGTAGTCATCTACTACGACCAGTGAGTATCTCTTCCCTCCAAGGCTTGTTGTTGGAATTGGCCCAAAAAGTTCTATGTGAAGAAGCTACAGAGGTTTGTCAATTGAGTTGACAGTTTTGCTCTTAAATGAGTTTCTAGTCTACTTTCCAAGCTGACAGGCATTACATGGCCTTTCTTTGACAAAACTAACCTTGGGTAAGCCTGCTACTAGTTCCTTGGAGGCCAGTTTAGACATGCTTTTGAAGTTGAGATGAGACAATCTTCTATGCCATAACCAGCTCATTTCTTCAGATGCTTTAGCCAGAAAGCATATCGTCTTGGCTGAGCTTAGTTAATCAAGATTGACAGTATAGACATTGCCTTCTCTTGTTCCAGTCAGTTTTATAGAGGATGTCTTTAGATCTCTGACTAGACATTGATTGTTGAGGAAAATGATTTGACGACCCTTGTCGCAGAGTTGGCTTATGCTTAGAAGATTGTGTTGTAAACCTTCCACATATGCCACTTTACTGAAGGACACTTCTCCATTCCCAGCTGAGCCATTATCTTTGAGATGACTACCAGACCTTCTTTTTCTACGAAGTTAGATAGAAGCGCTTTATTCCCTGTCATGTGCCTTGAGCATCCATTATCCAGATACCAGGTTGTGATCGTGGAGCTTGGTTCCTGTGGTAAGATAGAACTCTCATTTTGGTACCCATACTTGCATGGGTCCTACTTTGTTAGTACCCTTGGGAACCCAAATTTGCTTAATTTTGGATTTCACGTGCATAGGGTTATGGTAGCATATTGCAGCCTTATGACCAGTCTTATTACATACAAAGAGTCTAATATGATGCATGCTTGTGTGTGTGTTTGTGGATTCTTCCTCCATTTGGACTTATGTGGTTTTCCAGCAATCCTTCCTTTATACTTATTTTCCTTTTTCCATGTGTCCTTATGTTTCATAATTCATGAAGAGTGAGGCTGAACTCTACTATTCCTTTCTAGTTGGTTCATGGAGTCAATTTTACTCGACTCCATGACCCTTCGAGGTTGGAGAGTAGAGATTGAGTTACTATTCTCTCTTCGAAAACCTAGGCCAGCATGAGATCCTTTATTCCTTGGAACATAGGTTGGATAAGAGGAGGGTTTGACTAGTTCTTTCTTCTGTGAGGATTTCACAAATGTAATGCTTCTACTTGAAACATTACTAGAGCTAGTTTCCTTTATCTTTTCCACATATGGTTTTGAGGTGGGTTCCCCAAAACCTAAACATGTTCTGTCAAATGCACTTCTCTAACTGGAGATCAGGGAGTCCATGGAAGAAGAGGATTTATTCCATGCATAGATTTTCCTTTCTAGTTCCTCAATTTTAGAGGTCAGACTTGACTCTCTTTGTGCATTAAGGTCATTGGTCTGTTTTAAGAATTTATTCTCAGCTTCAAATTTGGAGAGAGAGGTAGTACTTAGAAGAGTTGTTTACAATTCTTCCTGAACTTTCTCTTTCTTTTTTTGAAGAAGAGAATAATCTTTTTACAGAACTCTGAACCATTTCATGTAGTGATGCAAATCAAATGTTATGCCATGTAGAGCAGTTCTTAAATCATCAATGTCTACATCAAGAGAGTTAAAGTCAAATACCTCATCTATACTTACTTCAAGTATGTCACAGCTCTTCTTATCCTTTGCATGTTTGGCCATCAGATAAAGATTTGCCATTTGAGGATCTTCATCATCTCCAGATTCAGGAGTTTAGTCGTTGTCTGAGTCACTCCACGATTTTCCGGCCACAAGACCTTTTTCTTTCCTTTGAAGCCTCTTGTTGCCTTTGAATTCTTTCTTTGAATTTGATCTTTTCTTGATTTCTTCTCTGAGAGGCTTGTTGCAGTTTGCAATGAAATGGCCATGCTTTTTGCAGTTGTAGTATAAGTCATTTATTTGTTCCTGGTTGTTGTAGTTATTAAACTTCTTAGGTTTGTTGCTTTTGCCTTGACGCATGAACCTTCTGAGTCTTTTTACCAACATTGCAAAGTCCTCATCACCATCTTCATTATAGTCAGAGTTATTCTCAATGTTAGCTTTGGAAGTGTTGTCTGTTGCTTTTAGAGCAACTCCTATGTCTTTCTTTCTTCCTACAGATAGAGTTTCTGCTCGTTGAGTCAGCTCCAGTTCATATGTGAGAAGGTTTCCATATAACTATTGAACAGTCATTTCATGGAGATTCTTTGACTCTCTGATGGCAGTGGTTTTGGCATCCCACTTACTAGGTAAAGCTCTCATGAATTTTATGATTAGATCTTTATTTGGATAGATCTTTCCATAGGCTTGGAGAGAGTTAAGTAGTACATTGAATCTTTCGTAGGTGGAAGTGACATTTTCTCCTTGAACGTGTGCACACATTTCATATTGTTGAGTCAAAAGAGATTGCTTGTTTTCTCTGACTTCTTCTGTTCCTTCATGCATGATGAGTAATGCCTCCCACACTTCCTTTGATGTTTTTCTATTTACCACATTTTCAAACAGATCATCTTCTAATGATTGAAATAAGATGTTCTTGGCCTTTTTGTCGAGTTGGACAGCTTTCTTTTCGTTGTCAGCCCATTCTTCTTTGACCTTGATCTGGATTCTACTTCGATCGTCTATAGTGGGAGCAAGCTTGGTAGGAATGTAGGGTCCATTTTGAACAGTCTCAAATAGATCTTCATCTACTGAATCTATGTAGGCTTGCATACGAACTTTCTAGTTGGCGAATTTATCTTTGTTACACATAGGTGGCTTGCTGCCTCCTCCAGTCTTTGATTCGCTCATCATATGTGCCATTAGATCTACTTAAGCTTTATAGGTTGTTTGATAGAACCTGCTTTGATACCAATTGTTAGATCCCAGAGGCACAATAGTTATCTAGAAGTGGGGGGGGGGGGGGTTGAATAGATATTTTAAATTATTTCTTTTCAAAATACTTGTTAGTTTTGATAATGTATTTGAGCACCGTGGAATTAAGATTTGTTTGTTTTCCCTTCAACATATAATGAATAAATAGGAGTAAAGCAGTTATGATAGTTATAGCAGTTATGGCAAGAATATAAGGGATACAGTGATTTTAAGTGGTTCAGAGCATTCAAAACTCCTAGTCCACTCTTCTACTCCTCAAGTAGGAAATCCATTAAGGATATCTTTACAACTTCTGAATCTCACAGATTCCTTCAAGACCAGCAGTCTTGGAACTTCTTAGTTCACTATTGAACTCTTCAAGTCTAGCAGACTTGGTACTTCTTAGTTCACTTAGAACTCTTCAAGTCCTTTTGACTTGGAACTTCTTCCATCACTAGATAATAGTTGAGTTCTTGAATGGTGCTACTCAGTTGCCGTTAAGTTTGTGTTCGAAAGAACTGAGTAGCTAAGCAAGCTTTCCTTTTTCAGATCGTAGAGTTTGATCGTTGAGTGTTCTTCAGCTTTTTGTTTAGTGCTTGCTATTTTCTTTCATCTGCTGATGTTTTGTATATATGATGCCTTTGAAAATGTATTCGTTGAAGACATCCGTTGAAGCATTAAATGCATTTGACATTTTTGAGCTTTGATGGAGACTTTTTGCATAACTTCTGATTAGCAGATCGCCCCCATCGACACGAAGAAATCGCTATCTCACCTAACACCTGAAAAGGTATTTTCTGCTGACCCATAGTACTTTCCTTAGCTTCTTCAATACGTTTCTTTGTTATATACTAAGGATAACTGTCGTGTCATTGGGACTCCCGAGGTCTTCAACGTTTATAGCTCATTTCATATTTGTTGTGATTTATCTTTGAACAAGTGAATGAGGCTCGATGCTTCTGACACAGACAAATGAAGCTCTACGATTCTGATTGTGGTGTCATGCCACCTTGGTACTTGGTATGGTGCTGATAGATGAGAACACTACGATTTCTCTTAAGTACTGGTACACTACGATCTTCACTTGCTTGACTTGCAGAGTCTATGCTTCCAAGAGCACTCTACGAACTCTGACTTGGCTCGGCAAGCATTAGGACTACTCCATAATTTTGGAGAGGCCCTTCAAAGCATATACACTACGCTCCTCAATGTTCTATGATTCTGCCTTGTCTTCTGCAATCTCTTGATCATCTTGATAGTGTAATGACCCCAAAATTCATACAATATAATTCTTAACTTCGGTCGTTAATAACACATCTACCTTCTGATTTTACATCATTATTCGATGTTAAACTTTATAAAATACGGAATAATTTAAACTTTTATGTCTTCTTACTTTAATTCCCTGAATCAAAACCTTTATCATCTACATGTCTTTGAATCAATCTTATTTTATGATTCACTTTATCACTGTTATTATATAAAATTTTACATTTCAATCCGATAACCTTTATATATCAGATAACTCTAACTTTAGCTTTTCAACTCAACATAAAACTATACATCATAAAATATTTAATACATATCATGAAGCTTAATCATGGTATAAAGAAATAACAACTTTAGCTAAAATATTAATCTTCGTGTATTGTTTCTGATCCACGTCATTCAAGTAGCACATAGTGTTACCTTCAATCCTTAACCTGCAAAAATGGTTATTTGCAAGGTTGAGCTCGACAGCCCAGCAAAATCTAACAATTTTCATGCATCACGTAGCACATAATAACATGCTCAATATATATCTCATAAACATTGGACTAACATAACATACATGTTACAGTTCATATAACAAGTATAAAGATTGAGTTCCTTACTCAATCAGCATACTTTACTCAATCAACGTAGTCATAAGTTGACTTTAAAATTTCATACATTCAACATATATATAACACGTCATGCTCTTTGCAATAAAGATTTAAAACAATCAAATTCACATAGCAAATAGGAACTGAAAGACTTGCTTTTTTCGTTGTTTACCAATAAAAGTTTAACAGCTTACAGATATTTGCACTTCACGTGCCCTCACTACTACAAAATAGTAAATAGACAACACTTAAACTACAACGTTTTTATAAAAAATGTTGTGGTATTTTTTTCACAACGTTTTTTAACAAAACGTTGTAGATACATATGAAAAAACGTTATCTATTTATAAAAGGCAATTTTTGATTTTAAATAGATAATATTTTTTTAAAAAAAACGTTGTCTAAGTAAAAAACACGGAGAAAAAAAAAAACGGAACTTAAATTTTTTTTCTTTCTAGTACTTTCCCGTCTCTACCCAACTCTCTCACTCAGATATGCAGCACATCTCATTCTCCTCCCTCTCGACTCCCTCTAATCCTAGAAATAGTGGCGGCATAGTGGTGGCGACAGCGGCGACATAGTGGTGGCCTCTCCTTTAACTGTCCTCCATTATTGCCCAAGTGAGGGTAGTGGTGGCGGCAGCACATCTCATTCGATCTTCCTCTTCTCCTATTTCTCGATCCTTTCCCCAATTCATTTTGATTTAATTTCTTCGTCCTTGTTTAGAATTTTTCTGTTTGAATAATTTTTTTTTGGTCGATTCTCATGTTGTAGTTAGGTTTTGACAGCTTTTTCTTTTTCCTTTTTCAACCTAACAGGAAACTCAGCGTCTACTCAGCGAACCAGGTAATCTCTCTCTAGTTATGTATATGTATCTTTGTTATTTTTTTTGAGGATCAACAGTCCAAAATTTACTAACAATAAATGAATTCTAGATTAAAAAGAAAACTTGAAAAGTTTTATTAAAAATTCTTTCCTGCTGCTAATTCAATTTACAGGCTTTGTTATCAGTAATTTGCTTGTTTGACTCTGCTCTATATCTCCAATTCAAATGCTATGCGTATACAAATAAAATGTTGACCAAATTGTTTATTTGCTTCTGTTGTGTGGCAGTGTTTCCCTTTGGAGGTGCCCCAGTTGATTAGTAGTACTCTTCAGGTAATTGGTTTCTTCATCTTTGTTGATTATATTATCATGTACCCAAATCTATTGCCATTTTCTGCATACCACGTACAGTTTATGGACTTGCATTTTTACTGGATATTGCTAGAAATTGATCGTTATGCCTAACCAACTGCAGTTTCAAATATAATTGGGTTTTAGAATGCGAATTAAGCTGTGAAATGCATCTTTTTTTGTACAGTGTAGAGTTGTTTTATGATGCTTTTAGAGTATCCAATTCGAGCCATGGGGGTGAAGGTTTTTGGTTGTGGTTTTGTTTTTTAAGGAATATATAGCCTTTGCTCATGTTTTTGTCTATCAATTATTCTTGCTGCTTTTATGATATTAGTTTTTGTTTTGCTTCAATTTCTGCAAATTTGTGTAAAGTGTGAGAAACTAGAGAGCAAAATGGCTTAAAATTCAAGGTTGGCTTTTTTTACTTGCTTGCTGTGATACCAGACAAATCTGGTCATTTTTCATATTGAGCAAAAGTTGGGACATCTCATTCACCTATGTCCCAGTTACTCTATTAACTTTACCTGCTGCAGCTTCGGCTTTGAAACATTTTGTTTGGGATTATGGTGAGTGTGAGTGTGCGTGTGCATGTGCTCTGTGTGGTTGTGAGTGAACCAGAAATTGAATATTATGATCACCGAATATGGCTATATAGGTTCTTGACAAACAGTTTTAACAGTCTCAAGTTGACTTTATTTGTTAATTATGAAAAGGGTTGTAATAAAACTATGGGGTTTCGGTTTGTGCAGGAGGAAATGTTACCAAAGGTCTACCAAGATGTTTTCTCTTGCATCCCAAATGATCTTATACACTCCAGGTACAACAATGCTGTCACAATCCTCTTCTTTTATAATTTCTCATTCCTTCATTTCATCTTGTGTGCGTAATTCACATTCATCAAATGTAGATCTTCACTGAGACAAAGTATGAGCCATTGGAAAGACAAACTCAGGCAAACAACAATTGATTTAGGAGTAGCTCCTACGAAACTGGAAACCTGCAGTCCCAATGGAGAAATCACGGTAACAGATCCAATGGAGAAACAATGTCAGTTAGCGGTTTTCTTGTTTCTTTTCCATTAGAGTTCATGTGCCAAGAAGATTTGAGGCCGGTGTTTAGTGAGAGCGAGTTTTATGCATTTTCTCAAGTCTTTTACTAAGCATGGTATAATATGATGAAGTTGAATGCACCATACAACACCAAAAAATACACTTAAAATTAATTACAAAAGAAGATTTAGAGAAGTCTAATCCTCTTAAGATTGCGGATATTAAGAATTAACTGGTTAGTAAGTTGGCATAATTGCATACTCTGTAGACTAATTACAACTTGTATAGTAGGAAAGAGGAGTTGTTGC
Organism: Panax quinquefolius; assembly: GCA_020205615.1. Lineage (NCBI taxonomy): Eukaryota > Viridiplantae > Streptophyta > Magnoliopsida > Apiales > Araliaceae > Panax > Panax quinquefolius. The sequence continues at coordinate 112,352,981 of CM035156.1, forward strand.
AATTTAGTGCAGTTGGTATAACTGCATACACTTTAGATTAACTGTATAGTAGGAAAAGAAGAGTCCTTCTCTGTTGGTCATTGTTTAAAAATATAATGCATACCAGTTCACTAGTGAAGTCTGCTTAGCTGCTCTAACATAACTACAAAGTGTGATATTAGTTTTGGTTTTGCTTCAATTTCTTTTTCTATTTATCCGCCTTCTCAATGTTTCTTGAAACAAGTTTACACCATGATCTGGGTAATGTTGATGCTGACCGTCTAGTATATTTTGCAGTGTTACCAAATAGTAGTTACAAAATTGACCTAGTTGATGGGGACATGATACTATCTTTGTTTGCTTTATTTATCAAGGAACAATTAAGTATTCTTAGTGAGGCTAGTGATGAAAAGGTAAATAATAATTATCAACCACATCTTGGTGTTGTACAAACAACTTATGCAAATGGTGCATCCACTGATTACCTGAAACAAATGGGTCTAGAAGTTGTATTTACCCCCACCGGAGTGCAAGAGTTATTAATAGATTTCGGTCAGGGAGCATTGATAACTGGAGGCTTATGTGGACTTCAAGCAGACATAATATGTAACCTGGAGAATTATGGGGTAAGTTTTGAGGTCTGTTGCATGATAGAGTTTATACTCTCTCTCTCTGATTTATATTAAAAATATCCATAACTGTAGTTTTGCTATGTTCTATACATTGATGTTTGAGGTGGTTGCGTTTAATGATCATATGAGATTTTCCCTATCCTTGTATTTTTCTTACAACTCCTAAACTTGTAAACTTGGCATGTGAACAACTGCAACTTTTTCAGTGGTCAGGGTACTTAGTTCTTTGCTTACCTTTGCAGAATGATATCATCGATATTTTAGACCTGACTTTTAGCATTTATGCTGATGAAGAGAAGCTAATATTATATGAGCGAGCACAAGTATGTACAGTGCAGCATCTCTTGTTATCCAGTGGTATTGGGAGGTTGCTCAAGGTTTCAGCAAGGAAGATAAGACAAGACTCTTACAGTTTGTGACTGGCACCTCAAAGCGCACAAAAAACACGTGTAGTAGCTTAATTTTATAAATAGTTTGGTTTATTTTGTGGATGCATGTAATCAAATTCACAATTCAATATAATAGTAATTTATAATGAAAAGTGAATTTGAGATGCATATATGGGTAGTTTGGTATATATTTTGTGGATGTAGTAATTTGAAACTGTAAACGAATGGTATTATTGGGATGTATTTTGAATGGTTGATAAATTTTGGATTTCAATTTAAATTAGAATTTAGAACTTTTAGCTATATATCCTAGCATTAGCAGATTGCAGGTGCACTGGTAATATAGGTGAACCACAATTTTTTTTCTTTTTTTTTTCCAAGTCAATCTACAACATTTTAAAAATGTTGTGTAAATGTGCCTAAACGTTGTCTGATATATTAAACTACAACATTTTTAACTAGAAAACATTGTAGAATCATACATTCTACAACGTTTTTATGCATCTGCTAATTTATGGAAAACAAATCTACAACGCTTTTTTCTTAAAAAACGTTGTGTAATGTGCTTAACTACAACGTTTTAAAAATGTTGTGTGAGGGGTGTCAAATAGATGACACCCTTAACCACGACGTTTTTCTGGCTGAAACCACAATGTTTTTTTCGCGTTGTCTATTTACTATTTTGTAGTAGTGCCTACACAATTATATAATCATTCAAATTAACTATTAGTCACATAGAAACACATAGTAGTTGTAATGTAAACTTTACTCTACGTCTCATAACCCTTCCAATCATAGATACACAATGTTCAATTTGATTGTGTTAACTTTCAACTTATATCTCACTGTATTTCATATTCGAAGTTCATTCAAGTGTTTAAGTCTTTCTAGGACTACTTATTGGTTTTATATTAACACTATTCAATATCTTATAATATTCATTTCAGTTGATTTAAAACACTTTTTACGTTCATTATCACTTATCACGGCGTTTCGACGTTTATTCGTCACACGCCCAATTTATCTCTCTTGCGTGTGCTTAGTATGCGTATACAACTTATCTAATATAACATTTATTAATGTTAATCATCATTATACTTCATAATATTCATGCTCTATAACTTGAAAAAACATCTTTTATCGTCAAGTGTAATAACCCGATATTTTCTATATAATTAAATCGTAAATTTTGTGTATAATTTTTTATTTTATTTTAAAGGTGAAAATATGTGACAAGTAATGTGTATGTATATTTGTGATAAATAAAATTTATTTATTACATGAATAATTTTAAATAATTTTATTTTAGAATTATTGATCAATATAAATTATATTCTTATAATAATTAATTTTACTGATAAAAATATTTTTATTAATTATTTTCCATGAAAATATATTTATATATTATTTAATTAATATATGAAATGATTATAGAATTATTATAATAATTATTTTATTTTAATATATGAAATTATTTCAGATTAGTTCAGTTAATTATTTTTAACTTAATTAATAATGTTATATATTTATGAGATAATCAAATATGGAATCTAAACCCTAATTTTGGATTTTGATCAAGGAATGAGAATAATAATATAATATTAATTATATTTTAATTTTTCAGTGCTATAAATATGTACTGTATGTACGCATTGTTAATGATTGGTCAATGAAGGTGTAGTATTTGAAAACCCTCGTATTACTGATAAAACCCTAGCAATATTTTTATAAACCCTAGTTTTGAAGTCAAATGAGACTTTAAAATCTGTCTAGTAATTATGTTATGTGATGTATTATAATATTATGTATATTTCAGTAATATAAACACGTACTGTATGTGTGTAATATTAATTTGTGAAACGGTTTTGATGGAACAGTAGAAAACCTTAGTATTAGTCTGAGAAACCCTAATTCGAAAGTCATTTACGACTTTAAGATTTTGTTATGTCATTTTGAAATCATGATACTGTGATAATATGTCTAATGGCAGATATTATTGCTAATTAGGAAAAACCCTAATTACAGGAGACCTTAATTGTAAATTAAAACCCTAATTTCTAAAAGTTAGAAACCTTAACTAGAAACCCTAATTTAAAATTCAATTTGAGTTTGGGACGGTTATGTAACCGTGTAATTACGATTAAGGTTAAGTATTATAGAATTTTATATTAATTAGTGAAACCCTAATTAATATTTAGAAATCCTAATTTTAGAAACCCTAATATTTAAATTATTAACCCTAAATTATATATTGTTAACCCTAATTCCTAATTTGGCACACTTAATGATAATTAGTAAAACATAAACCTAATTATCAAGTCTATGTAATTAGGAAACCTAATTACTTAAGAAACCTTAATTTTGTATTTTTTGAAACTAAAATTTTATTTTTTTTACAAACCCTAAATTGGAAATTCTACTTAATTCAATGTGGTAAACCATAGGGTTAAACCCTAAAGGTCAAACCCTAAGGGTTTGTCAAGATTACTAGAATGCCATTAAATTTCTAAGTCAAATGACCTATATGCCCTTATTGTATGATTGAGGATAACTTGTAAGTCTAGCAATATTTGAGTTGGTGAACCACCTTGACTTTTCCATGTGACTAAAATCTACCATATCAGCCATTATATTATACAAGTTCATTGCATCTACATAATATATATAGGATTGGAGAGAGAAAGTGTCACATTTAAGCTCATTCATGCACAAACACACAACCATTTTCTCTCCACTCAAAACCTACGAAAACTTTTGCTAGTCACAAAATCAAGCCCTACTATCACCATAACAGATCTAGTGGCCAAGAAATTAGATTGGCTCATTTAAAGGTATAAACCCTATTCAAAAATCTGATCTTATTTACCATGATAGATGTTATGATTTTGTGTTTTAATATGTTGTATGATGTGTAATTAAGTGATCTGGGTTGGTATTTGATAGATCTATAACATTTAAATACACGAAATTGGTGTTTTCAAAAATCTGGAAAAAAAATTTTGTGGTCTGACAAAGCCACCGATCATGTTTGATGATAAAGCATATACTTTGTAACAATCTTATTCATTTATTATTAATAAAAGTATTAATTTATTAAATTCATTTATTAATAAAAAGTATTAATTTTAATTATCTATGATCTTTGTTTTATAATATGTGATAAACCCATAGTTTTAAGCAATGCTTTTAGAATAATGATGATGATCATTCTAATGAGATCTAAATTCTTAGAAAGCTTAAAACTAAAATAGTTCCCAATCGTTGGATTACTAAATTGGGGATTAGTGAATCCGGATAGATTGGTACATCGTTGCTTGCTCATTGGATGAGGATGATTGATCTCATGATCATTTTTGTGTGGAGACACTAAAGCAAGTATGTAGGTGCTTATTAGAGAATAAGTTCATTTGAGCATTGGCTCGCTAAGGAATACCTAATGGAGTTTTATTTGCTGTCGATAGGAATTCTGTAGTGATAGTAGTCAAGTAATCCTTGGACTTGAGATCATCATAGTATCTTGTGTATGATGAGTTATACTTTGACTTATTCCTTAAGACCCTTAGGGTATATCAAAGGGTATGCTTGGGTATAATAAGTTATACATGGAGATAATGTATGATCGATAAAGAATCTACCACTTCTAATAAAAGAAGAGAAATGTCTATGTGATTCGATAAATGACAACCCGGTAGTCCTTGGCAGGCGAGAATGAAATTAGAAAGGAGTTTCTAATTTGCATTATTTGGAGTTGTGCATTTAAGGATCGAAATACATATAATTAAATAAAATAAGACTTGTGATAATTCCATGTCTTATATTTAATTGGGACATTGTATGGTGGAAGGATTGAATTATACGGTAACTATTTACTCAAAGGTTCTTTAATGATTAATGTTGAAATCTATATTATATACGGAAAGTCGTTGATCATTGGGAGGCTTATCCCTATTGTAGAATAAATATTATTTATTTAAATAAATTAATTGTTTAATTTATTTATTTAAATAAGATTAGAATTGTTCTAATTGATTTATTCACAATAGGTTTAATATGGAGAACCTAAAGGGTCACACCATAAAAGGAAGAATAATTATTTAAGAAGTTAATGGCATAATCGTAATAATATGTTAAGTATATTTAATTTAATCTATGGTGATAGAATAAATTAAATAGCTTAATATATTATTATTTAATATTTTAGAAATATTAAATATAAATTAATAAGAGGAGTCTTATTAATATTATTACAATTATTATTATTTTAATTTCTAAAAGAGTTTAGGAATTAATTTAATATAAGTACTCTCATTTATTCCTAATTGGATTAGGAAGGAAAATTAGTTAAAGGAGTTTAATTAATTATCCTAATAAGATTAGGGAGCTTAATTAATTAAAAGAATTTAATTAATTAAATAAAACCCAATTCCTTAATTGTTAAGGTGGGTTGCCCACATCTATAAATAAGAGGAGTCTTATTATGGGTGGGTGGGGGTTGTTGTTTTTTTTACAACATAACGTAATAATTCAATTTGTTGGAGAGTACGCCTTTTCTATAGAGATAGAAAACTAGGGTTTGAGCCAATATACCCTTCTTCTTGAATTTTCTTCTTCCTTGGTGGATCACCTCTAGAGGCCAAAAACATATGGGTGGCTAACGTTGATCAAAGGAAGGAACCAAACCGGTGGATTCAAGTTGAGCGAAAAGGATTTGGAGGTGAACTTTGTACGAGGAAGCTCGATCTTGAGGTATGATTTTATTCTTTATCTTTTCGTTTAATTAATAATTATGCATAAAGGGTGATCGGGTATATGGTTTGTAAATTTTTAAACTCGATTTTTACTTTCGCTTAATTTTATTTTTTTGCAATTTGATTGCGTTCATGAATATTACAAACCTAACGGTGGCATCGAGCCAAACCTTTATCGAATTATTAATTGTTTTAATTTGATATGTATATTGATATGTGTTTAGAACAATTTAATTGGGCATAATTTTAATTTTATTATATAAAAAAAAAAAAAAAAAAAAAAAAAAAAAAAAAAAAAATAAAAATTTTTTTTTTATTTTTTTAAAAATATATAAAATTTAAAAATTTTTTTTAAAATTAATGCAAAAAAAAAAAGTAAAAAAAAAAAAAAAAAAAAAAAAAAAAATATATAATATGGTTTAATTTTTTTTTATATTAAAAAATATATATATATATATATATATATATATATATATATAATATATATATATATATATATATATATATATATATATATATATATATATATATATATATATATATATATATATATATATATATATATATATATATATATATATATATATATATATTTATATATATATATTTATATATATATAATAAAATATATATATATTTATATTTAATTTTAATATTTTATAATTAAAATAAAAAGGTTTATTTTAATTTTAAAATAAAAGGTTTATTTTAATATTAAAATAAAAAGATTTATTTTAATTTTAAAATTAAATTTCATGCTAACTAATTAGAGTTGGAATTGGATTCCATGATAACTAATTGGAGTTGAAATTGGATTTTATTTTTCCTAAAATAAAGGAGTTTATTTGTGAATAGGAAGTAAATCCATCTTTCCTTAAATAAAGGAGTTTATTTAGATATGAAATAAGATTTCATATTATTCAAAATAAAAGAGTTTATTTGTGAATAGAAAGAGAAATCATAATTTCCTTAAATAAAGGAGTTTATTTAAATATGAAATAAGATTTCATATTATTCAAAATAAAGGAGTTTATTTGTGAATAGGAAAAAGAATATCCGTGTTTCCTTTAATAAAAATTTTTTTTTTTTATGGAATTGGATTCATAATTAATTTAAAATAAAAGAGTTTAAAAGAGTTTATTTTAATTAAAGATTTTTTTTTTTATATGGAATTGGATTCCATAATTAATTAAAATAAAGGAGTTTATTTTGATTAAAGATTTTGATTAAAATAAAATAGTTTATTTTATTCAAAATTGGATAAATTAAAATAAAATAGTTTTATTTTGATTTAAATTTGGATTAAAATAAAGGAGTTTATTTTGATTCAAAAATAGATTTTATACTAACTAAATTTGCCCATTAAATGATATCGATATATATATTAAATGTTTATTATTCATAAGATGAATGTTATTTATTGATGCATATATGGTGATGATGTGTATGATAATAAATGGGATTGATTATGGACTATTGACGATATGATTGGATTTTATTTTAGTTGGATGCATGAATGTATGGGTTTTATTAAATGGGAATGCGTGCGTACCTCGTCTTCTCTAATTTTTCTTAATGTAAATTCTATCTCCCTCTATGTACTTCCCTTATTCTGCTAGCGATCAAGGTTTCTATTTATTTTAAATAGTTTTGTAATAGGAATAGTTAGAATTAATTTTGAAAATTGGAGATCAAGGAAGCAAGGAGGCGCTTGAAGACCCGTTTGTAATGGAGCAGGGTTTAAATGTAATAGTTATATTTAAATATTATTTCTTGCACCCCTAGGGTTTGACCTTTTGGTTCACTTGGTGGCTCTAGTGAACAAACTAGAATAAAAGTCCATAATCAATCCGGGTAGAATATAGTATTCTATATGTGCATGCTTATATATATATATATATTATATATTATGCAAACATGCTTCGCATGTTCATTAATAATAACGCGTATTTATATATATATATATAAATGCGCTATTAAAAGATGAGACAAATTAATAACAAACCCCTCAATTTTTTTATATTAAGTCTAAGCGTTCAAAGATATTTGGAATATCGAGCGTAAGCCTTCTAGCATGATAAAATTAATAGAGTATTAAATATTTAATATGAGTTTGTTGTGTCACCACAAGGCAAGTATTAAGTATTTAAGATGTTAATTTATCACATTTGATGCTTATAAAGAAAATTGAACAATATTGTTTTGTTGTGTCACCACAAGGATGATATTTTTCTTTTTGAATATATGGAGTGCTAGGTCGGACTTAACTTGGATAATTTTGATTCGGATGTGCCACCACTTGATCAAAATAATCTAAGAGCAAAAAAAAAGGAGTTGCATAGTTGATGTAATTGACAAAAGTTGTCTACCTATTTATTTATATATAGTTTGTTGTGTCACCACAAGGCTATATACATTTGAAATGGGATCCTTATTCTCACTAGCAAATCTTTAATTAGATTTTTGCCGAACTATATAAGTGAGGTAATATAGTTTGAAGAAAATAGTGGGAGATACCAATTTAAAACAAGACCTAATTTATTTTGGTAATTAATAAAAGAATGTATGTTAAAATGTTGTTAATTACAAATTCATTTTCTGAAATTTTACAATGTCTAAAATTACTATCACTGCGAAGCATATTAGATGCTAAATTAACGGGGCCGAATTAAGCGGATTGGTTAAGGAATTTGAGAATAGTTCTCATGGTGAAAAGCTATCTTATGTCTTATGTCGCCTATCCACGCAATGGTTGCGAGACAATGCCTACGAGGAAGAGATTGCTACTTTTAGAAAGTGGCAAGATGATGATGATTGGCTCGATGCATCATGCTCGCATCCGCATCCATGAGTAATGAGCTTGCGTCGGCATGAAACTATGGATGCTTCTACTATATTCACGCACATCAAGTAGTTGATGGTGAGGAAAGTAGGGGTGATAGATATCGAGATATCTAAGGAGCTCTTAGATCTAGAATGGCGATGGCACTATAATGCAGACAAAAAGTTCTTAACATAATCAATTTGATTGATCAATTAGGACAATTTGGTTTTGTCATGGATGGAGAGTTGAGCAAGATTTGATCTTGCACTCACTCCGGACTCCTTTCACAATTGTTGTGAATTTTTCATATGAACAAGCTAGATATCGACCTCATTGATTTGCTTAACATATTGAAAAATGTTGAGAGTCACTTTCAACCAAGAAAGATCAAGTCTTCTTGGTAGGGGCAAAGGATCTTACGAAAAGAAGAGCGATTCAAAGAAGGTAAATAGAAAGGCATAAACAAAAAGGATAATAAGAACAAAAGCGATACGGATAGCAAAGGAGTTTGCTTCCCTTCGCAATAAGCACTGGACCTTGAAAAAAGCTGCGAGAAGCATCTTGCGAGAGGCTAACCAAAGAAGCTTAGTGAAGTTTTGGTTATAAATACAATTTTGTTTCATGATTTAAAATAAAATTTTCTTTAAGTCGAGGTTCTACTTGGGTATTGGATACCGACTTTGGTTATCATAAATATAGATTTATGAAAGGACCAAAGAAGTAGAAAGCTAAACAAATATAAGTAATCTATATGTGTGGAAATGAAGCAAAGGTTGCACATATTAGCCATAGAAACTTATAGTTTAGCAATGCCTACGGCAAATCTATTAAGTCGATAAGTTGTTATTGTATTTCGAGTTCTTGTTAAAAATATTATTTCCATTTTATTGTTGGACAATGAAATCTTTGGTATTATAATTAAGAACAATTGTTGTGTTATTTATAATAATAATGTTTTGTATAAAGCTGGAATATTACTTAATAAATTTTGTATACTTGACTTACATGAAAATAATTTTGCATATTGAACAAATTAGTATAAGAAAAGGAGATGATCATTCAAAGAGTTGAATGTGTGTATTTGTTGAAATACAAGTGTGAATTATTTGAAAGGTTAAAAGAATTGAAGTGAAACAAATTGGCAAAGTATTAAGATTCTTTGATTAGATCAAGGAATAAATACTTGTGCAATAAGTTTCTAGATCATCTCAAATGGTTTTTCTCATAATGGACACCTCTCGATACTGTAATAATTGATTGATGTATACGAAAGGAAAAATCATACCTTGTTGGACATAGTGCGGTCCATAATGATTTTACTGACATTCCAAAGTATCCTTACAGGGTCATGTCCTAGAAATGGTGCACATATCTACGAAAAAGGTAACCTCAAAATCCCCCAAGACTCCATAAAAGTTATGGACGGGGAGGATTCTAATCTTAAGTATGTTAAGATAAGGGGTTGTCAACTTATGTGAAAAGGTTTCAAAAGGATAAGCTTGGGACAAGATTTGACATGTCTGATTTGTGGGACATCTAAAAAGTAAGTTTAGGGTATATGTTCTATAATCCTACTTAGCAAAAGGTGTTTATTCTGAAAAACACGCCTTCTAAGATAAAGGTGTTTATCATTAAAAAGGGCTAGTGGGAGGATAATAGATCTTGAAGAGTTCAAGAACCACAAAACCTTATAAGTCAAATAAGAGGAACTGTAGATAGACCTATTGTACCACTGGCCAAGAATCGTAAATCGGAATAGTCTTAGAAGATACCTAGGAGGTATGGATTCATCATGGATGATGATGATGAGGTACACATCATAGAAGATGATGATGATCGATGAGGTAAGTGTTGTAGACACTCGAGAGAAATGGTAAGTTTCTCAAATATGGAACATTCGTTTTGATGAAGGCAATCAAAAGAGTTTGATTTTATCAAAAATAAGAATGAACCTAGTGTGTACAAAAGGGTCGATTGGGAGCGTCGTGACATTTCTAGTATTATATGTTGATATACTACGGATGAGGAATGACATACCAATGCTACAATCGGTAAAGATAAAGTTGTCTAAACATTCCTCCATGAATGATTTGGGAAGAGTATCTTAATTGGGGATATAAATCTATATAGATAGATTTAAGAGGATGCTCGACTTAACCCAAGAGCGTATATTCATTTGATGCTAAAGTCGTTTAGCATGGCAAACTCAAGAGATGTCTCATGTCGATGAGCTATGGAGTGTATCTCTCTTAATAGTCCCCAGAGACTCACGAAAGAGAGGTCGCATGAGTGACAATCATGTATGCAATGAAATATACGAGACACGATGTTGATCGGTCATATTATGGAGAAGTTCACTATGAGTCGGTGAAAAACATCTTAAAGTGCTTAGCAGGCACTAAGGATGTGATCATATTCATGGTGGGTCTAAATTAAAACTAGAGGGCTTATGAGACTCAAGTTTTTTCGAGAGAGAGACCAAGATGACGAGAAAATCCACTTTAAGGTAAAGTGTTATCTTGAGCGAGTGGTGTGAGTGAATTGGAAAGGTTCCAAAGCAATGACAAAGAGTTCTTTGGTTTAGTGATAAAGACAAAGTATATAGCTATAAATGAAAGCTGCAATTGATTGTTTGGATTAAAAGTTCATTCTGAGAACTAGGAATAGTTCTAAGTCTCATCTTGGATCTAAACATGTGTTGTGGCACTTTCATTTGATTATTAGAATCATTGAAAGATGGGAAATCACTATAGAGATAGTGGACTCTCATGAACAACATTACATATCCATTAACTAAAGCTTATCCAACGGCGGGATAATCGTCACTTAGAAGAAGAGTATGAGATACCATGGCGATTGGCTTTAGTGCAAGTGGGAGATTGAAAGTAGTATGCACACAAAGCCGATCATGTTTGATGATAAAGCATATACTTTGTAACAATCTTATTCATTTATTAATAAAAAGTATTAATTTATTAAAGGCTTTTAATTATCTACATGATCTTTGTTTTATAATATGTGATAAACCCATAGTTTTAAGCAATGCTTTTAGAATAATGATGATGATCATTCTAATGAGATCTAAATTCTTAGAAAGCTTAAAACTAAAATAGTTCCCAATCGTTGGATTACTAAATTGGGGATTAGTGAATCCGGATAGATTGGTACATCGTTGCTTGCTCATTGGATGAGGATGATTGATCTCATGATCATTTGTGTGGAGACACTAAAAGCAAGTATGTAGGTGCTTATTAGAGAATAAGTTCCTTTGAGCGTGGCTCGCTAAGGAATACCTAATGGAGTTTTATTTGCTGTCGATAGGAATTCTGTAGTGATAGTAGTACAAGTAATCCTTGGACTTGAGATCATCATAGTATCTTGTGTATGATGAGTTATACTTTGACTTATTCCTTAAGACCCTTAGGGTATATCAAAGGGTATGCTTGGGTATAATAAGTTGTACATGGAGATAATGTATGATCGATAAAGAATCTACCACTTCTAATAAAAGAAGAGAAATGTCTATGTGATTCGATAAATGACAACCCGGTAGTCCTTGGCAAAGAGAATGAAATTAGAAAGGAGTTTCTAATTTGCATTATTTGGAGTTGTGCATTTAAGGAGAAAAATACATATAATTAAATAAAATAAGACTTGACGGTAATTCCATGTCTTATATTTAATTGGGACATTGTATGGTGGAAGGATTGAATTATGCGGTAACTATTTACTCAAAGGTTCTTTAATGATTAATGTTGAAATCTATATTATACGGAAAAAGTCGTTGATCGCTAGGGAGGCTTATCCTATTGTAGAATAAATATTATTTATTTAAATAAATTAATTGTTTAATTTATTTATTTAAATAAGATTAGAATTGTTCTAATTGATTTATTCACAATAGGTTTAATATGGAGAACCTAAAGGGTCACACCATAAAAGGAAGAATAATTATTTAAGAAGTTAATGGCATAATCGTAATAATATGTTAAGTATATTTAATTTAATCTATGGTGATAGAATAAATTAAATAGCTTAATATTATTATTTAATATTTAGAAATATTAAATATAAATTAATAAGAGAGTCTTATTAATATTATTACAATTATTATTATTTTAATTTCTAAAAGAGTTTAGGAATTAATTTAATATAAGTACTCTCATTTATTCCTAATTGGATTAGGAAGGAAAATTAGTTAAAGGAGTTTAATTAATTATCCCTAATAAGATTAGGGAGCTTAATTAATTAAAAGAATTTAATTAATTAAATAAAACCCAATTCCTTAATTGTTAAGGTGGGTTGCCCACATCTATAAATAAGAGAGTCTTATTATGGGTGGTGAGGGGGTTGTTGTTTTTTTTTCAACATGTCGTAATAATTCCAATTTGTTGGAGAGTACACCTTTTCTATAGAGATAGAAAACTAGGGTTTGAGCCAACCACCCTTCTTCTTGAATTTTCTTCTTCCTTGGTGGATCACCTCTAGAGGCCAAACATTTGGGTGGCTAACGTTGATCAAAGGAAGGAACAAACCGGTGGATTCAGAGTTGAGCGAAAAGGATTTGGAGGTGAACTTGTACACGAGGAAGCTCGATCTTCAAGGGTATGATTTTTATTCTTTATCTTTTCGTTTAATTAATAATTATGCATAAAGGGTGATCGGGTATATGGTTTGTAAATTTTTAAACTCGATTTTTTACACGCTTAGCACTTTTTATGCAATTTGATTGCGTTCATGAATATTACAAACCTTATTAAAATTTATTTTAAAGATTGAAAATTATTTTTAATAATTTTTAATATATTTCATAAATATTTAATATTTTGGAATATTAAAGGTATTTAATTTATTTAATTACTATATTAAATAAATTATGTAAAAATTATTTTAAAACTTGAAAAATCATTTAAAATTATATTATGGTATAAGAAAATATTTTAAGTTATTTTAAATGACTTTAAATATTTTGTGATAAATTTTATTAATAAATTAATATTAATGATAATTAAGTTATTTAATAAATGAATTAAAATAAATAAATTAAAAATGATTTTATTATATTAAAAATCATTTTAAATAATAATAATAAGGTATTTAAAAATATTTTAAGTTCTAAAATATAACTTTCAATATTTAAAGGTAAATTTCATTAATTAATTATTATTAATGATATTAAGGTTATTTAATAATTATATTAATTAAATTAGTTTAAAAATGATTTTAATATTATAGAAATTATTTTAAATGAAAATAAAGTGTTTAAAGATATTTTAAGTTACAAAATATAAATTTTAATATTTAAAGGATAATTTCATTAATAATTTAATATTAATGATATTAATTTAATATTAATGATATTAAATTTATTTAATAATTATATTAAATAAATAGTTTTAAAATGGTTTTATTTATTTAAAAATCATTTAAAAATAATACTAATGAATTAAAAATATTTTAAGTTATAATTTAAGACTTTTAATATTTGATAAATAGTGCATTAATATTTAAATATTAATGGTAATTATTTAAAATGATTTCAAATCTTTTAAAAATCATTTAAGGGTATATAAATACTTTAAAAATATTTTAAGTTATTATAAATAACTTTAATATTTTGGCAATGGTTTCATTAATAGTTTAATATTAATTAAATATTAATAATAATAGAACTATTTAATATTTAAATCATTTATTAATGATTCCAGTGTTTGAAAATCATGATAAGTTATAATAATTATTTAAAAAAGGTTATAAGGCTAAGAAAACTCATATGACTGATATTTGCATCTATTAAACTATGGGATAGAGTCTTAGACTCGATAAATACCCCGATAAAGCTGTCGGTACACTGACATGTTTCAGAAATTGATCTAGAATTAGATAATTTTAATGTATTAATGTTTGTTTGGGATTCAATGACTGATGAATGTGTGTAACAAGGTGATTAGGTTATGTGCTGACTGCAATAAGCAGTGCTATGTGTTATAGTATGTTATTCTAATCGATCAAATGATCTTATTAACGATAGGTTTCGATATAAAAGATAAAACTAAGTTGCGTATTATAAGTAGCAGACCAGGCAAGTATTCTACCTTTGCATTTTCTTTATGCAATGGACATGAGTAAGAAGATTTAGAATTATATAATTATTGTACCAGATTATTAACCCTATTGTTATATATGTTATATCCGATCACTGATTATCAACATGGTACTATATTGTAATTTAGATATATATTATGTTCGTTAATTTCTAAATATGGTTATTCAAGTGTCCCCAATTGGATAATCATTGTATTTAATCACATGTTGATATATATATATATATATATATATATATATATATATATATATATATATATATATATATATACCTCTAAGCTATTTGACCAACTAGACATAGATTTAGAAATATCATTGAATATGATAAAACCTTTTTGTATCCAATCAAATTATTTTGGTTCGGATTCCAGACTAAGTATGAACATCCCGAACATGGGAAAACATTTATGCGCCCATGGCAGACAAGATGAATGATAATATCATTCTTGTATGTAGTATTGATCAATACAGGGTCCATGGGATGTACACCCTCGCGCCCGTAAGTTATGACGGTTTGGGGATGAAGTTCTGCTAAACCTATTCAAAAATTTAAAACAATGTTCATAGTATGTCAACTAAACCCAATTTATAGTCAATACGTAGTTTCAAAAATTTGAGATAGAATTGTTATGTTATTATTATCGGTTCAGTTTACTTCACAATTATTGATTTGTTGTAGAAGTGATGTACAAAGAAAACATTTAATTCTTTCAGCTAATTATATTTATAATTGTTATTACTTGCTGGGCACCCAAATGCTCATTCTTGCTTTAAATTTAAATATTTTCAGCTAGGCATGATCAACCCGAAGGTTCAAACAAGAACAAGTGAAAAGGAAAGCAAATAGAATATGATTATTGGTATCTTTTGTAATAGTTAGACTGTATTAAGGCAATGATATGTATTATATATCATGTAAAGAATGTAGTAAAGGTTGCGTAATTGGGATTAGACTCTGATAAATGTAAGTTAAGTTTGATATTTATATTATTGTTATTATAATTATATTATTTCCGCTCATAGAAATGGTATCGTAAAGCACCGAGTTCGAGTTTTAAGTACCTAAATTTGGGGGCGTTATATCAAGAGCACTACACTTGCATATGTGCATGCCCAACGCCCTCCGATTGCCTCCGAAAACACAAAAGTCCTAACGATGACCATTTTGACCCCTGTTCCATACCACAAATTGAAACACTTACATAATAAACGTTGTAGGTCTATTCGTCCTCGTTCGGGATCATCTTGAATCACCTCAATCGGAGTTCGTATGAAAAATTTATGGTCTTTTTACCGAGACAGATCAAAGCAGTCACACCTGGCACACTATGGGCTCGGCCGCGCCCATTTCCTTCACAAATCCCACGCGCCCGCGCCATCTAGCAGCGCTGGGCAGCGTGCCTGCGCTCCTGGGTGGCGCGCCCGCTCTAATAACCCGATATTTTCTATATAATTAAATCAAAAATTTTGCGTATAAATTTTTTATTTATTTATTATTTTAAAGGAAAGGATATGTGCAATATAATGTGTATGTATTTATGTGATGAATATAAAATATATTTATTACATGAATGATTATAAATAATTTTATTATTAAATTATTGATCATTATAAATTATATTCTTATAATAATTAATTTTACAAAGATAAAAATGTTTTTATTAATTAAACTTCAATGAAAATATAATTATTATATTATATAAATAATATATGAAATGATTACATAATTATTATAATAACTATTTTATTATATGAATTTATTTCAGATTAATTAAGTTAATTATTTAACTTAATTAATAATGTTGTAAATAAAAGATAAATCGGATATGGAATCCAAACCCTAAATTTGAATTTTTGATCAAGGAATTAGTATAATAATATTATATTATTATTTGTCGATTGTTATAGATGTGTCTTTGTGTGTGTAATGTTAATTTATAAGGATGAGTTTTTATGGAACAATTTTAATGTCTTGATAAACCCTAATTATGGTTTTGGAACAAAGAATGATGATAATAATATAATATTAATTATATTTTGATTTTTAGTGCTTATAAATATGTATTATATGTATGCATTGTTAATGATTGGTCAATGATGGTGTATTATGACCAAACCTTAAAAAATATTTTTAAAAAAACTCTAATATTACTGATAAACCCTAGTTTTGAAGTCAAATGAAATTTTAAAATCTGTCTAGTAAATATGATATGTGATTAATGATTTTTATTATAAATATTATTTTGATTTCAGTACTATAAATATGTACTGTATGTGTGGACTGATACAGCTTGGTCAATTATGTGTATAATGACAAAACCCTAATAATAATTGGTTTAACCCTAATTTAAAACACAAACCGGAGTTTATGGTTGGTAAGAAATTGTGTTATATGAGTAATGTTAATTTAGTTATTAATTATTATTATTAGGAAACCGTAATTGTTAGAAAACTTAATAGCTAATTAGAAACCCTAATTGCTAACCCTAATTTGCTAAGTGTAAACCCTAATTGCTAATTTCGCATGCTTAATGATAATTAGTAAAACCTAAACCTAATTATCATGTATTATGTAATTACAAACCCTGATCTAATTATGAAACCTTAACTTGAAATTTTTAGAAACTAAAATTTTATTTTATTTTATAAACCCTAAACTAGAAATACTACAATTTTGTGTTAAACCTTAGGGTTAAACCCTAAGATTCAAACCCTAAGAGTTTGCTAAATGACCAAAGTGCCATTAAAATCATAAGGCCAATGATCATTTTACCCATTTGTGCATTATTTGAGCTAACTTGTGAATCTAGCAAAGTTGGAGTTGCTCAACAACTCTTACCAACCCCGTGTGCTCTAAATATTATACATTTAAGCCTTCTAGATCAACCACTTCATTACAATATATATATATATATATATATATATATATATATAGCATTAGAGAGATCAGAGAAAATGTTACATTATTGCTCATTTATTCACCATGCTCATCCTAAACTCTCTCTCTCCCAAAACCCACGAAATGTTGTAGTAGATCAGACCCATATTCAAGCCCCACTAACACACATCACAAATCAGTAGCCTAGAAATTAGCTTTTCTCATTTAAAGGTATAAACCCTAGCTTGAAATATGATCTTGATCAATGTGTTAGATGTTGTGTTTTTGTATTTTAATATGTTGTATGATGTATAACTAAGTGATCTGGGTTTGTATTGTTAGAGTTTATTCCCAAGAGGCCAATTATTTGATATAATTGCTTAACATTTTGATATTATATTTGATTGAATAAATGAATGATTTTATTATGGTTTTATTTACTGCGTTATATAAATGTTAACATAATAAAAAAATCCTTAGAATAGTGATACAAATTATATAGTTTCAATTATGTGACTTGAACATGAGATTATATAATTACAATTGGTATCATTGTTCTTAAATGTCCCTAGTCGAGTATCATTGTTGATGGGACAACAATGATGCATTAAGACTAGTATGTGGATTGACTAATGACTAAATCTCATTGGTCATAAATATATGAGATATTAAGTCAATGCATAGGTACATGTTAGAGAACGATGTACTGGACAGACCCACCATGAGAATTCTATGTGGAGCATTATGCGAAGTGTCATTAGAAACTCTCATAGTGACAATGATGTAATGGTCCTCCGACCTAAAATTACTATATTTCTACACGGGAATTTATGTACTTTGATATCATCAAATGTCACCTTTAATAGGGTGGACTATAAAGTTGATTATTGGGTACATCATGAATCGTGTAAGGAATATGAGTGATCTAGATGGAATTTAACCATCCTATATATTAGGGGTGATATCCATAGGCCTCTTGATTGAGTAGGACTATGAAATGCATGGCCATGCTCAAATAGTGATTTGTTTCATATAGTCTACTCGTTGATCAAGAAAACTCAGATTAAATTATGAAGAGTATGACACATTCCATGACTCGAGTTTAATCTAGGATATTAAGGTTAAAAGGATTAAATTACATTGAAACATTGGTCACTTAAAAGGTTGCATCGAAGCATCGATCTTATTATTACTTGGGTAGCGATGATGCATTACTAGATGTCCGCTCACTATTTATAATTTTATAATATGATTTTAAAATTATTGCCAACGTAATAATAACCTATAGGTCACACACATGTAACGTAATTTAAAATGGAATTTATTTAAATTTTAAGGATTTAAATATATTAATATGATTAATAGTATTTAAATCACTTAATTTAAATTAAAAGGATAATTTGTATATATGTATATTAATTAAGACTTAATTAAGATATATATATATATATATATATATATATATATATATATACAAATTTGATGAAATTAGGTTTTGATTAATCCCCTTTTTAACTACTATATATATGATATAGTAGCCACTTAGGGTCAGATTATAACTTCATAACCCTAGCCGCTCTTAGAGAGAGACTAGAGAGAAACAATTCTAAAATCCATTCCTTTTGGTGGCTAGTACCGCAGTTCCTTTTATTGTAGATCGTACGACGGTTCGCGGGGCGTTCGTGTGGATACCGTAGAGGCGTGATTCGTTTAGATTGCGTTGGAGATTCGAGCGCATCAATTTCAGAAGCATTTTTATATTCGGTATAATTTCTAACCACTGAATGAATTGTTTTCGCATGGATCCTGTTTAGGGTTTCAAATTTGGTTTAAATTGTTCTATTTCCGCTGTGCGTTTCTCTGTCGAAACCCTTCAGTGGTATCAGATCTACTTGCGAAACGATTAATTCAGATAACGTGTTTAATTGTTTTCCATATATATGATATGTGATGATACAATTTTACCGATCTGAAATTGATTATATTATTTTCGATATATATGATATATGATGATACAATTTTACCGAACTAAAATTGAGTATATGATATTCTGTAATAGACATATTCTGTTATTATGAATATCAGTAATAGATATGCATGCATATGATGTTCTATTAATTGAGTATGTGATATTCTGTAATCGACATATTCTGGTATTATGAATATCAGCAATAGATATGCATGCATATGATGTTCGTTAATTGTATCTTATATGGGCGTAATAACGAAGATACAACTTATGTTCTAATTGGATTAGAAGTATGCGATTCGGTTTAATATGATTAATTGAAACTGGACATATATGATATGTATCGGTGTATTGTTATTATGATTATTTTGGTGGATTAAATATATGATTTAAAGCTGTTTGAGAGATTCATATGAAAAATTTCGCAATCTGATTATCGTTTAAAATTTTTTTCAAAGGCGCCGAGCCGACTTCATTGACCGGAGGTCAATGGACCACCGCTAGGGAGAGACCCCCTTGGACCCCCGTCAGTAGCCTTGACGATGGTCGTGTCCCCTATATGTTATATATAGTTTTCTTTAATTATATATAAATTGTTATGTGTTTATTATGATATGCATGGTGCACAGTTATGGCCTTTTGACCCATAGGTTAGTGGTTTTTGGTTTTTAAAATACGGCTTGCATGTTGTGCCTTTCTATAAATTCTAATGTAATATTCTCTTCTCATCTAAATTCCCTCGAATGTAACTCGAGGTTTCTTTATGTCATGTAATAATTTGTAATCGATGAAGATGTCAAGATGGAGAACACGATGGAAAGATGATGATGGAGAGGAGGCACTTGCTTAAGGAAGCTATTTATTTTAAGATCTTTTACCACCTTAGATTGACCTTCAATCTTTCATTAGCTTGAAAAGATTGACAGTGGATTGGGCCATAACTGTGACACATTTATTTTTGCACTTTATTTATGCTTATATGCGATATCATATGATAAATAATGTGCATGCTTAATAAGATTAAAAATTGGTGAGATCTAAATTTATTTATAAAATCCCTCATTAAATTATTAAGTCTAAATCAGATGCATTCCAATGAATAACATTCATCAATCCCTTGATTAATAGATGTAGGTTTGCCAAAGCAAAGTACCCTATTTATCTTGGTAAGATGCGATAGGGTAATTGTGATATCCAAACTGTTAAAATTATTGGGCCCGACTTAACTAAGTTATCTCAATAGGATTGTGGACTTAGAGGCATAGAGTTTGGTAGGTACCATAAGATGGACTAGAAACAAATGTTGTTTACCAAACTATCCAAGAGTTATATATGATATAATTGACAAAAGGGTTGTCTACCTAAATAATTGTGTTTTAAGAGATTAGCCAAAGCTAACTTAGGGCATAATGAAATATGGATCTAGGCTCACTAGAAAGATTTAATTAAAAAAAAATGCTTTCCGAATTAATGGTAAAGGCTATTAATTTGAATAAAATAGTGGGAGGTATATTTTGAATGTACTATTATTAATTACATAATATCAACTCTATAATTTGACTTATTATTTTTTTGCACTTATAAATTGTAGATATCAATGGCAAATAACAATAATACAAGTAGTCTTTCACTACGATCAGTCCTTGAGAAAGACAAGCTGAGTGGAATTAATTTCCTTGACTGGCATAGGAACTTGAGGATTTTCCTCAAACAAGAGCGCAAGCTATATGTCATTGAAAAGCCCATTCCTGCAGCACCAGCTGATACTGCACCACGTGCGGAGCATAATTCTTACAAGAAGCATCAAGATGATGCTCTGGATATGAGTTGTCTCATGCTAGCAACCATGAACGCTGAGCTTCAGAAGCAACATGAGTTGATGGATGCTTATGAGATGATCGAGCATCTCAAGAAATTGTTTGAAGGGCATGCTCGACAGGAGAGGTATGATACAAGCAAGGCGTTGTATCACTATAAGATGGGTGAACGTGATCCAGTTTGTCCACATGTGCTGAAAATGATTGGGTATATTAAGTACCTTGATAGGTTGGGTTTTCCAATCACTCCGGAGGCCCAAACAGATCTTGTTTTGCAATCCCTGAACAGCAGCTATTCTCAATTTGTCATGAATTATCCTATGAATGAAATTGCGAAACCCCTTACTGAGTTGTTGAGCATGTTAAGAACTGTCGAGAACAACATGAAAATGGCAGGACCCGCTCCCATAATGATGGTGCAAAAGGGCAATGCTAAAGGAAATTGGAAAGGCAAGAAGAAGATAGGTTCTAAATCTGGTGCCAAACCTAATTCCAAAACCAAACAGGCTTTAAAACCTAAAGGTGGGGTGGCTAAAGAAGGTGATTGTCACTTCTGTGGAAAACCTGGACACTGGAAAAGGAATTTTCATGCTTATTTGGAATAAGTGAAGAAAAGGAAAGGAAGTATGACTTCCGATTCAGGTATATATGTAATAGAAGTCAACTTGTCTACTTCTACATCATGGGTATTAGATACTGGATGTGGTTCTCACATTTGTGTTAATGTGCAGGAACTCCGAAGGAGTAGGACTTTGGCAAAAGGAGAGGTTGACCTACGTGTTGGGAATGGAGCAAAAGTTGTTGCACTGGCCGTAGGAACTTATCATTTATCTTTGCCCTCTAGGCTAGTTTTAGAATTAGAAGATTGTTATTTTGTGCCTGTTATAAGCAAAAACATTATTTTTGTTTCTTGTTTGGACAAGAAAGGTTTTTCATTTATAATAAAGAACAATCGTTGTTCGTTTTACTTAAATGATATATGCTATGGTCTTGCACAATTATTTAATGGTCTTTATATTCTTGATTTGGAAATGCTTATCTATAACATAAATACAAAATGATTTAAATCAAATGATTAAAATCTTACATATCTCTGGCACTGTCGTTTGGGCCATATAAATGAGAAACGCATATCAAAACTCCATAAAGATGGATTTTTGGATTCATTTGATTTTGAATCATATGAAAAATGCGAATCTTGTTTATTATGCAAGATGACTAAAGCCCCTTTCACTGGACACAGTGAACGGGCTAGCGATATATTGTGACTTATACAAAGTGATGTATGTGGATTCATGAGTTCGTTAGCAAGAGGTATATTTTATTACTTCATTACATTTACTGACGACTTCAGTAGATATGGATATGTGTATCTTATGAGACACAAATCCGAATCCTTTGAAAAGTTCAAGGAATTCAAGAATGAAGTTCAAAACCAATTTGGCAAAAGCATAAAAACCCTTTGATCCGATCAAGGAGGTGAATACATAAGCCAAGACTTTGATGACCTTCTAAAGGAGTGTAGTATTATATCACAGCTCACTCCACCTGGAACACGACAATGGAATGGTGTGTCTGAGAGGAGGAATCGAACCTTGTTGAACACGGTACGATCAATGATTAGTCATGCAGATCTTCCAATAAGCTTCTGGGGTCATGCCCTAGAGACAGCTGCATTCACACTTAACCGTGTTCTTACAAGAACGGTTCAGAAGACACCATATGAGATGTGGACTAGGAAACGTCCTAGTATGTCGTTAATGAAGATTTGGGGTTGCGAGGCGTTTATAAAAAATCTAGATTCTGACAAGCTCGGACCCAAATCTGACAAATATAATTTTGTCAGATACCCAAAAGAAACAAAAGGGTATTATTTCTATAAACCTTCTGAGAACAAAGTGTTTGTTGCTCGAACTAGAATTTTTCTAGAAAGAGAATTTGTCTCTAAAGGAAATAGTGGGAGGAAAGTAGAACTCGAAGAAATTCGAGAACCACAGAATATTATTGAACCTAAGTTGGAACATGAGCAGGAACCACAAGATGTTATGGAAAGTGAACCTGCTCAAATTACACAAGGAATTCGTAGATCTGGTAGGACACGCCAAGAGCCCGAGAGATATTATGGATATCTTGTGACTCAAAATGGCGATGTGATGCTCATAGATCAGGATGAGCCTGCTTCCTACCAAGAAGCTATGAATGGACCAGATTCTGAGAGATGGATTGAAGCCATGAGATCTGAAATGGACTCCATGTATACTAACCAAGTATGGACTTTGGTTGATCCACCCGAAGGGGTAAAACCAATCGGGTGCAAGTGGGTTTTCAAGAAGAAAACCGACATGGATGGTAATGTACAAACCTACAAAGGTCGACTGGTAGCAAAAGGTTACAAACAAGTTCAAGGTGTTGACTATGATGAAACCTTCTCTCCAGTGGCAATGGTTACATCCATCAGGATCTTACTTGCTATTGCAGCCTTTTATGATTACGAAATCTGGCAGATGGATGTCAAAACTGCTTTCCTTAACGGAAATCTCCTTGAGGATGTGTACATGACACAACCTGAGGGATATGTCAATCCAAAGGATGCTGGAAAGGTATGCAAGCTACAGCGATTCATTTATGGATTGAAGCAAGCCTCTCGGAGTTGGAATCTTCGATTTGATGAAGCAGTCAAAGAGTTTGGCTTTATTAAAAATGAAGATGAACCTTGTGTATATAAGAAGGTTAGTGGGAGTCAAATTGTATTCCTGATATTATATGTTGACGACATATTAATTATTGGGAATGACATTCCTTCATTACAAGCTGTAAAAACATGGTTAGGAAAATGTTTCTCCATGAAAGATTTAAGCGATGCAGCCTACATTTTAGGTATCAAGATTTATCGAGATAGATCGGGGAAAATGCTCGGCCTAAGTCGTAGTACATATATTGATAAAGTGTCTTTGAAATGGTTCAAAGATGCAAAGGCAAAAAGAGGACACTTACCCATGACTCATGGTGTAAAGATCTCTAAGACCCAATGTCCTCAATCACAAGATGATGAGGAGCGTATGAGAAAGATCCCTTATGCTTCGGCAATTGGATCTATCATGTATGCAATGATATGTACTAGTCCGGATGTCTCGTATGCTTTGAGCATGACGAGCAGACACCAGTCGAATCCAGGTGAAGGTCACTGGACAATAGTCAAGAATATCTTCAAGTACCTAAAAAGGACTAAGGATTCATTCTTGGTATATGGAGGTGAAGTCGAACTGGCAGTAAAGGGTTACACAGATGCTAGTTTCCAGACTGACAATGATGACTATAAGTCTCGGTCCAGGTTTGTGTTTTACCTTAATGGTGGTGCTATTAATGGAAGAGTTCAAGCAAAGAGCGAGAGGCGATTCTACAACAGAGGCTGAGTATATTGCTACTTCTAGTGCGGCCAAGGAGGCTGTATGGATTAAAAAGTTCATTTCTGAACTAGGTGTTATTCCAACCATTGTTGATCTGGTTAAGCTATACTGTGATAACAATGGAGCCATTGCACAGGCTAAGGAGCCCAGATCTCACCAACAATCCAAGCATATACTTAGGCGGTATCATCTCATCCATGAAATCATTGATAGAGAGAGATGTACATATAGGAAGACCGCCTTGTTGATGATAATGTTGCAGATCCGGCGACCAAGGATTTGTAGCAAAGATAAACACGACACCACACTAGTTCCATGGGAATTAGATACATGAGTGATTGGCTCTAGTGCAAGTGGGAGACTATTAGAGTTTATGCCCTAGAGGCCAATTATTTGATATAATTGCTTAACGTTTTGATATTATATTTGATTAAATAAATGAATGATTTTATTATGGTTTTATTTACTGCGTTATATAAATGTTAACATAATAAAAAAATCCTTAGAATAGTGACACAAATTATATAGTTTCAATTATGTGACTTGAACATGAGATTATATAATTACAATTCGTATCATTGTTCTTAAATGTCCCTAGTCGAGTATCATTGTTGATGGGACAATAATGATGCATTAAGACTAGTATGTGGATTGACTGATGACCAAATCTCATTGGTCATAAATATATGAGATATTAAGTCAATGCATAGGTACATGTTAGAGAACGATGTACTGGACAGACCCACTATGAGAATTTTATGTGGAGCATTATCCGAAGTGTCATTAGCAATTCTCATAGTGACAATGATGTAATGGTCCTCCGACCTGAAATCACTATATTTCTACACGGGAATTTATGTACTTTGATATCATCAAATGTCACCTTTAATAGGGTGGACTATAAAGTTGATTATTGGGTACATCATGAATCGTGTGAGGAATATGAGTGATCTAGATGGAATTTAACCATCCTATATATTAGGGGTGATATCCACAAGCCTCTTGATTGAGTAGGACTATGAAATGCATGGCCAGGCTCAAATAGTGATTTGTTTCATATAGTCTACTCATTGATCAAGAAAACTCAGATTAAATTATAAAGAGTATGACACATTCCATGACTCGAGTTTAATCTAGGATATTAAGGTTAAAAGGATTAAATTACATTAAAACATTGGTCACAAAAGGTTGCATCGAATCATCGATCTTATTATTACTTGGGTAGCAGTGATGCATTACTAGATGCCGCTCACTGTTTATAATTTTATAATATGATTTTAAAATCATTGCCAACGTAATAATAACCTATAGGGTCACACACATAAAACGTAATTTAAAATGGAATTAATTTAAATTTTAAGGATTTAAATATATTAATATGATTAATAGTATTTAAATCATGAATTTAAATTAAAAGGATAATTTGTATATATGTATATTAATTAAGACTTAATTAAGATATATATATATATATAAATTTGGATTTTATGAAATTAGGTTTTGATTAATCCCCTTTTTAACTACTATATATATGATATAGTAGCCACTTAGGGTCAGATCATAACTTCATAACCCTGGCCGCTCATAGAGAGAGATTAGAGAGAAACTGTTCTAAAATCCATTCCTTTTGGTGGCTAGTACCGCAGTTCCTTTTACTGCAGATCGTACGACGGTTCGCGGGGCGTTCGTGTGGATACCGTAGAGGCGCGATTCATTTGGATTGCATTGGAGATTCAAGCGCTTCAATTTCAAAAAGATCTTCATATTCGGTATAATTTCTAACCACTGACTTAATTGTTTTCGAATGGATCCTGTTTATGGTTTTGAATTTGGTTTAAATTGTTCTATTTCCGCTGTGCGTTTCTGTGTCGAAACCCTTCAGGTATCTTACAGATCCATAACATCTAAGTACTCAAATTGATGATTTTCAAAAAGCTGGAAAATTTTGTTTTTGTGTATGATAGTCAAATGTCAGACCCCATAGATCTTTGGTTGTTAAGTGTTTTTGTTGTTTAAATGTTGGATCTTGTTGTATGCTGTGAGATTTGTGTTCTGGAACTTTTAGTAGGACCAGATCATGCATAAGTTGTAAGATAATTGTGGTCAAAGTCAGTTGACCGACCACGAAAACTGAAAATCTGGGCAGCCCAAATTTTTCAGTTGGCTCTGACAAGATTTTCAAAGCTTCTGATCTCGCTGATTTTTGATGTTTTGGCCCAGTTGTTGTTTTTTTTATTGTAGCTTGATATGAAGACTGCATATTAAAGTCTTTAGAAAACCTATATACTTAATGGGATCCAAGTTATGTAAGGTCAAAAGTGGGTTGACCGTCTGCTTATGAGCATTTCTGGGTTTTCCAGAAATGTTCAAGAACAGTTTCTAGAGACCACTTTGACCGGCCTTGATTTCTTAACTGTGTTGATGTTAGATCTATATTATGTTATGTAATTGGTCTTTGACATGTATTCTACATGATGGAATCTTCATATTACACAGACTAAGCCCACAATGCTAGATTTAGAGCCTGCAAAATAGGTACCTTGGTTGTTCTTCATTTCTGGGTAACCCTGAAAATGAAGAACAAGCCTGACAACATTTTTAAAGCCCTAGATCTCACTTGTTTAATGTTGTTTGGTCATGTTTCTTGTTAGATCATGTAGTATTGACCTAACACTACAAGATCTGTTGTTTATCTGTTCCAGAAACATCATGACTTATGAATTATTGATGGTCAAACAGGTGCTCTTAGTGACTGACATGTTTTCTAGGTTTGGGCTCAAGAACCAGAAGAACACCTATAGCGACGGTTCTGTCGCTATAAGTAGTCTTTAGTGACAGTTTATTTCTAAAATTAATTTTTTTTATTAAATAAATAGAAAAATTAGTTTTTAATTATTAAAAGTATAAATAAATTATTAAAAATTATTTTAAAATCTGAAAATTATATTTTAATTATTTTGAATATATTTCATAAATATTTAATATTTTTAGAATATTAAAGGTATTTAATTTATTTAAATATTATATTAAATAAATTATTTAAAAATGATTTTAAAACTTGAAAAATTATTTGAAATTATATTATGATATAAGAAAATATTTTAAGTTTTTTAATGACTTTTAATATTTTGTGATGAAATTTCATTAATAAAATAATATTAATGATAATTAAGTTATTTAATA
Organism: Panax quinquefolius; assembly: GCA_020205615.1. Lineage (NCBI taxonomy): Eukaryota > Viridiplantae > Streptophyta > Magnoliopsida > Apiales > Araliaceae > Panax > Panax quinquefolius. The sequence goes on from CM035156.1 coordinate 112,380,912, forward strand.
AATGTATTAAATAAATTATGAAAAATAGAATTATTAATTTAAAAATCATTTAAAGTATTTTAAAAACATTTTAATTTATAAAATATAACTTTTAATATTTTGTCATGAAAAATATTAATATTTTAATATTAATGATATTAGATTTATTTAATGTTTTTATTAAATAAATTAGTTTAAAAATGATTTTAATGTTATAAAAATAATTTTAAATAAAATAAAGTGTTTAAGAATATTTTAAGTTATAAAATATAACTTTTAATATTTAAAGGATAATTTCATTATTAATTTAATATTAATGATATTAATTTAATAATAATAATATTAAGTTTATTTAATAATTATATTAAATAAATAGTTTAAAAATGGTTTTATTAATTTAAAAATCATTTAACAAGGATATAAATGACTGAAAAATATTTTAAGTTATAATTAATCACTTTTAATATTTTGATAAATAATTCATTAATATTTTAATATTAATGGTAATTATTTAAAAATGATTTTAAATGTTTTAAAAATCATTTAAGGTTAATATAAATACTTTAAAAGTATTTTAAGTTATTATAAATAACTTTGATATTTTGGCAATGTTTTCATTAATAGTTTAATATTAATTAAATATTAATGATAATAGAATTATTTGATATTTAAATCATTTTATAATGATTTCGGTGTTTGAAAAATTAGAATAAGTTATAATAATTGTTTAAAAATTATTGTAAGTCATTTAAAAATGTTATGACTGTTATTTAAATAATCTAAATAGATATTGAACTTCGATATAGAGTCTTAGACTCGATAATTACCCGAAAAAAAAAGTCGATGCAAGCAAGCGGTGTGTTTGAAATTGATCTGGACTTGCATAATATGTCTGTATATGTGTTTATTTGTGATTCAAGGACTGTGGAACATGTGTGATAATGTGATTAGGTTATGTGTTGACTGCAATAAGCAGTGCTATGTGTTATAGTATATTATTCTAATCGATCAAATGATTTTATTAATTATAGGTTTCCGTATAAAAGATAAAACTTAGTTGTGTATTGTAAGCAGCAGACCAGGCAAGTATCCTACCTTTGCATTTTCTTTATGAAATGGACATGAGTAAGAATGTTTCAAAATTATATTATTATTATGCTAGATTATTAAACCTATTGTGATATATTCTATATCCGATCATTGTTTATCAATATGATATTATATTATATAATTCAGATATATATTCTGTTCGTTATTTTCTAAACATGGTTATACAAGTGTCCCCACTTGGATAATCATTGTATTTAATCCCATGTTGATATATATATATATATATATATATATTGATCCCCTGTATGAATACAGTAAAAGTCGTCTAAGTTATTTGACCTAGCTAGACACAGATTCAGAAATATCGTTGAATATGATAAAACTCTTTTATATCCAATCAAATTGTTTTGGGTCGGATTCCTGACTAATTATGAACATCCCGAACATGGGAAAATTTTTATGCGCTAAGGCGGACAAAGGATGAACAATAATATCGTTCTTGCAATGTAGTATTGATCAATACAGGGTCCATGGGATGTACACCCTCGTGCCCATAAGTTATGACGGTTTGCAGATGAAGTTATGTCTAACCTTTTCGAAAATAGAAAATAATGTTTATAATCTGTCGACTACCCCATATATACAGTCAATACATAATTTCAAAAAACTTTGATATAGAAATAATATATGGTTATGATTGGTTTAGTTTACTTCACAACTATTGATTTGTTGTAGAAGTGATGTACAAAGAAAACATTTAATTCTTTCAGCTAAGTATATTTATATAATTGTTATTACTTGTTGGGCACCCAAATGCTCATTCTTGCTTTAAACTTAAATGTTTTCAGCTAAGTGTGATCAACTTGAAGGTTCAGGCAAGAACAAGTGAAATGGAAAGCAAACAGAATATGATTATTGGTATCTTTTGTAATAGTTAGACTGTATTAAGATAATGATATGTATTATATATCATGTAATGAATGTAGTAAAGGTTGCGTACTTGGGATTAGACTTTGATAAATGTAAGTTAAGTTTGATATTCATATTATTGTTATTATTATTAATATTTTTCCGCTCATAGAAATGGTATCGTAAAGCACTGAGTTCGGGTTTCAAGTACCTGAATTTGGGGGCGTTACACTCGCGCTAGGCTTCGCTCAGATTACAGTGTTTTGCGATTTTTGACCCTTTTCTCCTACTAATCTTCATAACTTGAGTTATACACATCCAAATTAGTCTGTTTTTGATTCTATGGATTCGTAATTCATAGAACTACAACATACTAGAATTCTAACAATTTATAAATTAACCAACCTAAAATTTGACCCAAAACACATGTTCATACTCTATTTTCATGTTTTAAACACATTTAGCAAATTTGATCGCCATGGCTTCATTACTTAACCGATTAACATGATTTAAACTACGTCTCTTTTGTTTCTTCACATATTAACATAATCTAGCCTCAATTTACATATTATAACACATATAGGACATAAAATTTTGTACTTTTTAAAGTTAATTTTCATGTATAAACACTGTTATATACTCTTCTTCCTACAAACCAATTTACATGGATTTTTATCATCAAACAACACTCACATGTGATGATTAATAGAGTATAAACCCTACTTGCAAGTATATATATCAATCCAACACAACTATCAATTTACAATGGATAATCACTAAGTGTAGACACTCGAAATTTTCTGCACTCCTATTCCTAACATTGCAGGAGGGTAGATTTGTCTTTTGGAGATAACCACGAAAGACAACTTACATCCATCTTAGGATACTACCTAAGGAAGTTCAACCAACCCGGAACACAAAGCCGAACATCATCTCAACCCGAACACACACAGGAGTGTCATTTCCAATCTCGAGAGATAACCCCGAGAGATATCTTTGATCAAAAGACCCAATAATAACGAGGAGAGATACCGATCTGTCTTGGCGATAACACCGCGACGTTCAGTTCTAGTCCCAGAGACAACACTGGGAGTAGCAACCCCATCCTTGGTGATAGCCCTAAGGGATGCCATTGCAGTTTCGATGATAACCCCAGAAATGCTTGCTTCAAACACATGCGATCAGCTTCAGGCTCAAACATCCTGTCGAGGCACATACACCTCAGTCCTGGGACTAACAAAACGGGCAGACAAGAATGACCATAGATGACAGTGAGGCATACAAACAAGCAGTCCAATCTCAGATGTAACCCTGAGTAACGTCGCGCCGCTTAAATTAGCGATAACCGGTGAGGAGTCGACGCGTCGTATTCTTGTCTCAACAAGATTGTAAGACCCCAAACTTTTATAAATAAAGATGAATTTTTTATAAATATTATTTTTGAATATTATGGAATAAATTTGATATAATGTTATAGTTGTGGGCAATATTTATAAATTTTGCAAAGTAAGCAAGTTGTTATAAAATATTTGTTTGGTCTGGGAATATTCTTTTTGTCGGGGAATATTAAAGACGACTACTCAATCATTAGTGGACCCCACAACGGAAGTATTGTCGTAGTTAGAAAATGACAAAATTATTTTTCTATAAAAATAACTTGGCGAGAGGTTATCGCTCAAAAAGCTGTTGAACTACCCGGTAGTAAAAGTACAAGATGTCTGGCGTCAGTATAGTATACACGATATTGATTATTGATGCTTACGTGAGAAGTCACTCATTTATGCTCAATTATTGCTACACGATAATGCCGCATCATATCTCTTATATTATTGATTCAATTATTGTCACAATTATCATCTCGTATAATATGTTATAGTATTAAATTATTAATTGAGACGACAAGTTATAAATGATTAATAATTGTTGAAAGATTAAATATGTGTTGATTAAAAATAAAATGATTTGTGGTAATATTTATTCAATCCTTGATGTATATAAAGAGTCTGTTATGAGAAGTTTGTGGTAAGTTTGATTATTTTATGGGGGGGGCCATATGTCATCATCTAAGAGTCCCTTCATCAATAGTAATTACCTTTGTGAATAGTAATTACCTTTGTGAATAGTAATTACCTTCAAATCAATAGTATTTACCTTCGTCGATAGTAATTACCTTCTTCAATAGTAATTACCTTCGTCAATAGTAATTACCTTCGTCAATAGTAATTACCCCTTCGCAAATAGTAGTTGTCCCTTCAATATTACCAAGATTTAAGCGCCTCTTGATTGTTCCAAGGGTTAATTACCTTCATGAAATAGTAGTTGTCTCTTGATATTACCAAGAGTCATTTTGACCCTTTGTTAAGACCAAGAGCCACCCTCAGTTTTCTATAAATAGAAAGCTCATTCCTTCATTATTTCTTATGAATTCACTGAAACTCTAGAGAGAGAAACTATAGAGAGAAAGAAGAAAAGTATTTTGCTACTTCACTTTTCCAATATTCAGCTCTTCTAAGGTAGGAAATATTATTTGTTGTACTCGTAAGGGGTGTTATTCTTTCTTATTCATGAAGAGAACTGTTGTTATTCCATTGCTTATTATTCTGTTGGAATAACCTGTAAAAGTGGCATACCCTATACATGACCTGTATATGCGGAATACCCTATACTTGGTGAAATCCTTATATTATTCCATTCTTATTTATTACATTGGAATAACTTTGTATATGCGGAATACCCTATACTTGGTGAAATCCTTATATTATTCCATTCTTATTTATTCATTTGAATAACTCGTATATGCTGGAATCCCCTATACTTGGTGACATTCTTCTATTATTTTATTATTAAGTTGGAACATCCTGTCAGTGCTTTTGCGGGACTGGTTAAAATCTTTATTATTCATCTTTATTATTCTATTGGAATATCATATCGTGTGTTTTACAGGACACCGGTTCCGCTTTTTATTATTACGTATTTATTATTACATTGGAATAACTTTTGTCATCTGCAATCATCGAATGCATGGTGATTTCTTTGTTATTTCATTCGCTATTATACTCAGTTGGTTAAAATTTTGACTTCTATACTCCATGAATTTAGTGGAATATCCTTAATATTTGCGCTTCATCCAGTATCTTTTCATGGAAATATTCTTCTGAGCATTCTTGAATTTTACTTTACAAAGAAGTATTATGTTGACAATTTGGATGTTATTAATTCCTGAATAAATTAATTCGTGAACTTGTTTTATTGAATTATTATGTCATTGTCATCATCCTCATGTTATATTATGTTATCTTTGGCTTACGTGCATAGATGAACTTAGTATGATTATGACCAGGGATCATTCGGTATAATCATGGCTTGATATAAATGATGTGACAAAAGTCCTCGGTGGGTCTGTAATGCGATGATGGATAGTTTTTGGTATGATTATGACCATGGGTGATTCGGTATAGTCATGACCATTGATAATTTGATGAAAATCCTTGGACCGTAGTACGAGGATGATTAGATATTGTGGTTTATTCATTAAACCGAGTCTTAGTGATAAAATTGATGAAAACCTTTTAAAACCTAAAAGATAGTAGACTTTATTTTCTACTTGACTCTTTTAATGGATTGATATTCCGCTGCAGATTAAACTGGTTGTCTATTGTATTTTATCAGTTTAACATTGTTGAAGACTATTGATAATTTATTACGCATTATCTTAGTTATAATATTTCTTCTTTGGGCTAGTTGAGCTCACCCTTTCTTTCACCGTTCTCTTCAGTGAAATGAGAATATATTTGGGACGAGTCGGGGAAAAGAGTGATGGTCCCAAAGACAAAGCATTAGTAGTCCTCACTATTACATTAAATAGTGTGATAATAAATGTAATGAGGACTCCTTGAGTATGGATATTGTCTAAATGACAATATTCCTATTAGAACTCTCGATTTATGTATTGTCGATGTATGTTACCTGACGGATGTATAATTAAGTTTGTATTTGAATTTATGTACCATATAAGTGGCGAGCCAAGATGGGTGACGTATACTTAATTTTGGGGTCGTCACAGTTGGTATCAGAGCTTAGGGATATGATCCCCGGCTAAGATGCGAGATAAGAACTAGGAGGGGAGAGACGGGGAATTCCTTCGCTAATATGACCTACCTAAGTTTATTTGTTATTTAATTGGTCGGTCAGAGTATAGGGATAATATTTGATATATTAATTAACCCTTGTGTTGTGGCAGTGTTTGGAAATGGCAGCTGAAAATATTCACAATGGAGTGAATGTGACCGTTGTGACACCTTTAATCACTAATCAGGTTAATGCAGTGTCATACGAGGAACAAATTAGAGATATCCACGTAGTGAATGAAGAACTAATTGTTGCACCCGAGCTAGTTGCAGAGGTAGCAGCTGAGAGTGAAGAAGAAGAGGAAGAAGAGGAACCTGAGGAGAATTGGTTAGAAGAAATTTATGATCAAAACTTAGAATTACAAAATCGTGTTCGTGAGCTAGAAGAACAAAGTTGAAGAACGACAAACAATGTGGAACAAAGGGATACAACAATTCAAAATTGGGTTACCCGATATGTGATGCTCGAACAAAATCACGCTTTGGTGGTGTAAGATATTAAAGTTGGAATCGAGAATTTAAAAATCAAAGATCAAATTTGAAAGAAGAAACAACTGAACGAAGGAGAATAGACGATGCATGGGTAAAAGCTGCACAACGCGTTGATAGTGTAGAAAAAGACGTCCGATCTAATAAAGCCAAAATAGATGAAATGGACTTTGCTTTTTGAACAACAATTGGGAGAACCCAACATCGAATTTGGAATTACCCTGTGCATAGCGGTCAACCCGAATTCGATATGGATCGGAGAATAATGATTCAAATCATGGATCAGGAATGTGAAGAAGCACTTAAGGGTGGAATGTACCCTATAGTAAAGTCAAACTCGGTAATTTAAGCGAGAGCGTTTGTCGAGAAACCCGAACGAAGTTATTACGGGTAAATTAATTATAAATTATTGCGAAGTCTATACTTTATTCAATACAAGTTCTACCCAATCTTCTATTCTACCTAGTTGTGTTCAATGTTTAAATTTGACTCCGGAAAAATTAGACTTTGATTTATCTATTGAAACTTCATTGGGAGAAACCTTCGTTACCTCCACTGTTTATTAATCTTGTTGTTTCAAATAAACACTTTCACGATCTTATCTCTTTGAAAATACTTGCCTTTGAGGTAATATTTGAAAACGATTGATTAACTACTTATTATTCTTTTTGTAAGGTTGTTAGCTTTCATATTCCTAACCAACCTGTTATACGAATTCAAAGTAACCAAACCCTAAAGTTAATCACTATTATATCAAGCCATAAGTAAAGAGCCCCGATCCTTTCGTTGTTGACTTCCTTGTGTGGAATGCACCGAAGCCAGACTTTCTGTAGGCGACATCGTGAATGACGATGACAAGTTGATAGGTATCATTGTGAGGTGCTATGTAGGTTAAAGGATAGAAGTCACAGTTGGTATCAATGTAACGTACTATCCAAGTCTTGGATAAGAGTAGCAGTTTTGAATGATATTTCTATCATTAATAAATTTCTTGATGTATTCTTGAAGATTTCTAGCCTACCCTAGGCGTGAAATCGAATTTTGTATCGACCCAATCTAAAAACCCATTTCTTCAACCTCAAATATTTCTTCAACTAAAAGGATCTGTTTACGAGGAATATGATGAAAGTCATAATAAAAGCATTGGACTAATGAAAATCATGGGTATATGAAGTATTAGTAAGTGTTATGATGAGTTATGTGGTTATTATGTGAAAACATGAAAGTTTCTTAGAAATCACAAAGGGTTGAAAAATCGATTTTGGTAAAAACGTAACATGAAATTCAATTGACCATATCTCCTATTATATTTTGAATTTTTGAGTGTGGTCAAGTCCTAGAGTTAGATCTATGAGCTTTGTAGCTTATCCAAGTGGAATCACTTTGGAAAAGGTCTTTGTAGATTTTCGTGGATTGAATTTAGCAAAAGAGTCCAAAGTGCAAATTACAAAAACGCTCTTGCTTGAAACTTTAAAGAAATTTTTTTACCACTAAATTTATGTGAAAAATTCTGGCCTTTTGGGACATGAAAATATATGTTATAAAGTACCTCTGTCCAAAAATGAGCTCATTCTCGACTTAAAATGAACAAGTTATGACCATTTCAATATTTAGGTTTTTTTTACGAAAAATGCTATAAGCGGAGTTCTATAACTCAGATGACCATGAAATTTAAATGGAGGCTCACATTAACATGTGTAAGGTCCTGCCAAGATTTGGAAATTTTTGGAGTTAAACTTGAGGTAGCTAATTTCTTAAGGAATTAATTAGAAATTGATTTTTGAAAAATAGTAAATGAATTTTAAAAATTCGAGAAAAATATATTTTCATTATGGGACTATATTATGCTAAATCCCAGAAAAGAAATTTTTTGGGACTAATTTGGTATTTTTCATGAAAATAGTTTAATTCACGAACATATGAGTTAAATATGTTATGTGAAGTAACAATGTTGAAAATATGATTTTATGGCTAGAGAATCCTATATAAAGTATATGCATATTTTTTTGATGAGGATTTGATAATTGGTGATGATATCTTATGAGTATGGCATTTTGAATGATTAAATGCATTATATGGTAAAGCGTAAACAATTGAGATAAATTGTTTATAAATTTAAGAAGTATTGTTATAATATTAATGATATTAGATTATGAGATTATTAAGTGATTGATAACATGGGGATATTCTTGAATCTCGGATAAATTATATTATAAATGTTTAATATTTATCCTTTATCTCATTTGATTGATTCTTTATATCATTATCCTCATGCTTATATTGTGTTGAAAGTCATACGTGGCTTACGTGAATAGATGGACTTGGTATGATTATGACCGAGGATTGTTGGGTATAATCATAATCGTAATTGAAAACACGATTATCTTTGGTAGTATTGCATGGATAATTTGTGGTCGTGATACTAATGAATACACGATTATCTTTGGGTCGTAGTGCATGGATAATTTGTGGTCGTGATACTAATGAATACACGATTATCTTTGGTAGTAGTGCATGGATAATTCGTGGTCGTGATACTAATGAATATCCTTGGCACCGTAGTGCGGGGATGATTCGATGATATGGATTAATTATTGAAATGAGTCTCAAAGAATGAAATATTAATTCATGGATGTGGTAAAAGTCATCTTTGTCAGTAGTGCATTGATAGACTTGGTATGATTATGACCAAGGATTATTAGATAATAATCATGACCAGTAATTGAAAACACGAATATCCTTGGCGATAGTGCATGGATAATTCGTGGTCGTGATACTATTAAGTCTGCGTCTCAGATTATTGGTTTTACAATTGTATATCTTTGGCCTGTAGTGCAAAGATGAATTGTTAATGAATATCTTCGCCGGATTGCGAAGAGGAATTTAATATTTTTAACGATAAAGGTATTCAAGGTATCCTCACCTCTTTATCATATCAGGTACGTACCCTAATTTCCAGGGCGAAATTTCATAAGAAGGGGAGGTTGTAAGACCCTAGCTTTTATAAATAAAGATAAATTTTTTTATAAATATTATTTTTGAATATTATGGAATAAATTTGATATAATGTTATAGTTGTGGGTAATATTTATAAATTTTGCAAAGTAAGCAAGTTGTTATAAAATATTCGTTTGGTGGGAATTTTCTTTTTGTGGGGAATATTAAATACGACTACTCAATCATTAGTGGACCCCTGGCGGAAGTATTGTCGTAGTTAGAAAAGCGACAAAATTATTTTTCTATAAAAAATAACGGCAGAGGTGTTATTCCAAAACTGTTGAACTATCCAGGTAGTAAAAGTACGATGAATATGCGTAGTTGTATAGTAGCACACAATAATATTGATTATTGATGCTTACGTGAGAAGTCACTCAAATTTATGCTCAATTATTACTACTGATAATTCACGTGCATCATATCTCTTATATTATTGATTCAATTATTGTCACAAGATCATCATCGTATAATATGTTATAGTATTAAATTATTAATTCAGACGACAAGTTATAAATGATTAATAATTGTTGAAAGATTAAATATGTGTTGATTAAAAATAAAATGATTTGAGGTAATATTTATTCAATCCTTGATGTATATAAAGAGTCTGTTATGAGAAGTTTGTGGTAAGTTTGATTATTTTATGGGGGGGCCCATATGTCATCATCTAAGAGTCCCTTCATCAATAGTAATTACCTTTGTGAATAGTAATTACCTTTGTGAATAGTAATTACCTTCGTCAATAGTATTTACCTTCGTCAATAGTAATTACCTTCTTCAATAGTAATTACCTTCGTCAATAGTAATTACCTTCATCAATAGTAATTACCCATTCGCAAATAGTAGTTGTCCCTTCAATATTACCAAGAGTTAACTGCCTCTTCGGTGTTCCAAGGGTTAATTACCCTTCGCAAATAGTAGTTGTCTCTTCAATATTACCAAGAGTCATTTTGACCCTTCGTTAAGACCAAGAGCCACCCTCAGGTTTTCTATAAATAGAAAGCTCATTCCTTCATTATTTCTTACGAATTCACTGAAACTCTAGAGAGAGAAACTATAGAGAGAAAGAAGAAAAGTATTTTGCTACTTCACTTTTCCAATATTCAGCTCTTCTAAGGTAGGGAATATTATTTGTTATACTCGTAAGGGGTGTTATTCTTTCTTATTCATGAAGAGAACTGTTGTTATTCCATTGCTTATTATTCTGTTGGAGTAATCTGTAAAAGTGGCATACCCTATACATGACCTGTATATGCGGAATACCCTATACTTGGTGAAATCCTTATATTATTCCATTCTTATTTATTCTGTTGGAATAACCTGTATATGCGGAATACCCTATACTTGGTGAAATCCTTATATTATTCCATTCTTATTTATTTACATTGGAATAACTTTTGTTTATCTGGAATCCCTATACTTGGTGACATTCTTCTATTATTTTATTATTCATTCAGTTGGAACATCCTGCGTCAGGCTTTTTATGGGACCTGGTTAAAATCTTTATTATTCTGTCTTTATTATTCTATTGGAATATCATGTCTGTGTGTTTTACACCGGACCTGGTTCCGTTTTTATTATTCTGTATTTATTATTCTGTTGGAATAACCCGTCTATGCGAAGTACCGCATGCATGGTGATTTCTTTGTTATTTCATTCGCTATTATACTCAGTTGGTTAAAATTTTGACTTCTATACTCCATGAATTTAGTGGAATATCCTTGATATTTGTGCTTCATCCAGTATCTTTTCATGGAAATATTCTTCTGAGCATTCTTGAATTTTAATTTACAAAGAAGTATTATGTTGACAATTTGGATGTTATTAGTTCATGAATAAATTAATTCGTGAACATGTTTTATTGAATTATTATGTCATTGTTATCATCCTCATGTTATATTATGTTATCTTTGGCTTACGTGCATAGATGAACTTAGTATGATTATGACCAGGGATCATTCGGTATAATCATGGCTTGATATAAATGATGTGACAAAAGTCCTCAGTGGCCTGTAATGCAGTGATGGATAGTTTTTGGTATGATTATGACCATGGGTGATTCGGTATAGTCATGACCATTGATAATTTGATGAAAATCCTTGACCGTTGTACAAGGATGATTAGATATTGTGGTTTATTCATTAAACTGAGTCTTAGTGATAAAAATTGATGAAAACCTTTTAAAACCTAAAAGATAGTAGACTTTATTTTCTACTTGACTCTTTTAATGGATTCAGATATTCGCTGCAGATTAAACCGGTTGTCTATTGTATTTTATCAGTTTAACATTGTTGAAGACTATTGATAATTTATTCTGCATTATCTTAGTTATAATATTTCTTACTGGGCTAGTTGAGCTCACCCTTTCTTTCACTGTTATCTTCAGGAAATGAGAATATAGCTGGGACGAGTCGGGGAAAAGAGTGATGGTCCCAAAGATAGCATTAGTAGTCCTCACTATTCTGTTAAATAGTGTGACAATAAATGTAATGAGGACTCCTTGAGTATGGATATTGTCTAAATGACAATATTCCTATTAGAACTCTCAGTTTATGTATTGTCGTATGTTACACGACAGATGTATAATTAAGTTTGTATTTGAATTTTTGTACCATATAAGTGGCGAGCCAAGATGGGTGACGTATACTTAATTTTGGGGGCGTCACAAAGATGATATCACAGCATACCAACAAGTGGTCCAATCTCAGCTGTAACCCTGAGCAACGTCTACTTTCAACTCAAACCGGCGATAACCCAGGCGAGGAGTCAAAAGTCATCTTGTTCCTTTGACCAATGGCACGTCGTCTCAACACTTCATACATACATACATACAACAATGTCCCACAAGAGCCGAGGATTGACAATTCCGAGTGACTATTACGTGTGGCAGTACTTTGGATATAATTTGAAGCTTGAAGACCATGGGCATAGACCCTTCTTCGTACAACCTCTAATCCATGTCATTACGTAACTCTCGACACAAGCGATCCAAAGAAGTACAGATATACTTCATTCGGATGCTCAAATTTAAGTTCTGCAAGTTCGAGTGGACATTACAGTGCACGATTGCACGTTCTACAAGACGACTGGACCCGCGAGGCTCGGATCCACCACGACCAGCCGCAGGTACAACTGCGACTGCCGCAGGTGTACCTGTGACCATCAATCTATAAATATAAGCTGTCAGCCATTTGAAGAGAGAGAGAGAAGGAAAAAGGCGAGGAAGCCCTGTCCATTTTACTCTGCATACACATCTTTTGAGTGTTTCCTCTTCTTTAAACACTAGTTAGCTCAAATATAGCTACTTTTTATCTGGCGGGAGCTGAGTGTTTATCCATTTAAAGTCTAAGAAGTCTACTTTGGCAGCCCACTGTAAGCCTTCTTACATTCTATAAAGCCTCTTTCTCATATATCACACACTGTTGTACACGTTGATAGTCGTGTGAGTGTGTTTGCCGGACTTGATATCCGTGGTTTTCATTTAAAATCTGTATATATATATATATATATATATATATATATATATATATATATATATATATATATATTGTATATATGGACTAACATTATCGAGTTATGCCTCGATTGAGCCTGAACTTGATGCAGGCGTTTATACGCTTTATATATATATATATATATATATATATATATATATATATATATATACTATATATATATAATTTGTGGTCGAGATCATCGATGAGCACAGATTTTAAATCTGGAGCGTTTAATTGCGTTTGTATATATATATATTTATATATATAATTGATGTCAAACATATCTGATGAGCCTGGATTTTACATCCAGAGCGTTTAATTGCTTTTGTATATATATATTTATATATATAATTGCTGTCAGACATATCTGATGTGCCTAGATATTTACATTCGGTGCATTTACTCGCTTTTATATATATATATATATATATATATATACATATATATAATTAATTTATCGGGACATATCGATGAGTCTTGGATTTACATAGAATGCGTTCTTGCTTTATATATATATTTATACATATATATATATTTATATTTACATTCTGTCGAGCACGGAGTTTACTTCGTGGCCTTTTCTGACTTTATTTGCATTACGTCTGCACTGGAGTTCACTTACGTGGCGGTTGATCACTTTATAGCTTTAGTTACATTTTCGTCACTTTGGAGTTTACTTTCGTGGCGGTTGATCATCATCATATATATATATATATTTACCGCTTTTATATATTTACATTTCCGATCCCCATGGAGTTGCTTCGTGGTGGTTATCCGATCTGTATATATATATTTATAGCTTTTTTATATATATAAGCGCCATCGCTTTCCATACAAATTGCGATATCATGTGAGCCTAGGAATCATGTGATCATAGGTTGAGTTCTTGAATCTAGATTGAGTTCCCATGATGGACATTTTTAGTATAAGTGCGGCTTGTACATTATTTTATAGTGTCTCGAGTTTCCTTGGATGGTTGTCATGCCCATAAGGAGAGTTAAGATCTTCTTGTATATTATTTTCTCGAGGATGCTTCGCATCTGAAAAAAAAAGCAAACAATAGAACATTTAATAAAATGGAAGTATGAAAAGGTCTCAATTCTAGTTGAGCACACGGTTTGAAAAACCTCTTTACAAAACTTCATTGCTATATCTTGGTTAAAACTGGATTTTTCTATAAAATTCAAACCTTGTGTATATAGGTGCGAACGAGGCCTCGCACTACTTTCAAATAATTGCACATTGATCTACACACACACACACATTCATATAACAATTTCTTTGAAGAGTGGCGGTCACCGTGGTAACACGGATGTCAGGGGGTGCCTAACACCATCCCTCCACATAGTCAAGCCCCCGAACCCTTAATGAATCTCGGTTTCATAGACCCATTTAGCAGTGTCAAAACACTGGGTCAATGTGCTAACCTTTTCGGTTGCGTTGGTGCAACTAGTTAAATATACCAACTGACGACTCTTAAAGTCAATCATTGACATTATACATGTCGTACTTTTTTCACTTATATTTTTAAACAAATCTCACATTAACATAAGAACACCAAAGAACAAGTAACGAAAAGGGACACTCAAAAATCCCGACGTCGACGACAGTGTGGCGACTCATTGGGACTCGAAGAAGAGGGCTTAAGCCGCTATTACAAGCTTTTCAAAATTGTTATATGCTTGTGTGTGATTGTTGCATTTACATTTCTAATGAATGTGTACGAATGCATCTTACTTATTGTACTTCTAAATATCTATATGTGATATTAGTGCTTCGTACATGTCATCATTTTGCATAAACGGTGAGACACGTTGTATGTGAATGTATGTTGTGTTGTCCCTCCACCAGGAGGCTATCCTGTCGGTGTTTGATTACTGGACCCGTGGGAAAAATAATTCCCGGGGCTCAGGAAAGGCACCACTTAGATTCGCTCCAGTTGAAAGAGCGGATTAACTTCCTGTCGAGTAGATTGCGATGATCTGGGAACCTTCATGCCGAAAAGTCGCGAGAGTAACCCTAAGATAGGTCAGCCTCTGATAAACCAAACGAGGAGGAAAGTCTCTTCATGCTTTCCATTTTCAATTACTTGTAAAAGCATTTACTTGTAATTTTATTCCATGTTCATCCATATGTAATGGAAAATATGAAGAATATCTATGCATGACATGTTATCAATTAACAAACCGATTTTGCAGGAAAAATTCCTAAAACAGACATGTTATGATAACATTTACATTACCCCTAAGACTAAACTACGTAAGTCTTTTGTAGGGAAGCAATTGGGCCTATTACCCGCTCAAAATCCAAAAAGGCCACATGCCTACAGCCAATCATGTCTTCTTCCGAACAGTCTAATCTTGTTTCCCGAGAAGAATTTGACAGATTGAGTAAACAAATCACAGACTTGGTTGTTCTACTGAAGGAATTACACCAGTCTACTCAGGGTATGAAGATACCTACACATACGAACCCCTACGCATTACAAGGAGTTCAAGGTGCGGAAAAATAATTCCAGAACATCAGTTGGATACAACCAACAAAGACCCTGAAGGCACCCATCTCCAAGGAGATCCAGACAATGGTGACATCAGGAAGAAAGTCCTTCAAATGGAGGAAACCATTCGTGTTCTCAAAGGGATTGGAACTCATGGCAGTGTTTCATATACAAACCTTTGTATATTCCCTGGTGTTCATTATCCAGAGAAATTTAAAACCTCTGATTTTGAGAAATATGAAAGATTATGGGATCCTTATACACATTTAAAAGTGTTCATTGGAGAACTCGGATCTTATTCTGAGAATGAAAAGCTACGAATACAGCTGTTTCAGAAAAGTCTGACTGGACAAGCCCGTTTATGGTATACCAGATTAGATAACTCTAAGGTCCATAGTTGGAAAGAGCTGGCTCACGCCTTCCTCACTCAATACAGTTTTCAATCTTAAATGGCTCCTGACCGGTACCAAATTACCAAGGTCAAGAAACAGTCTAATGAGTCATTTAGAGAGTATGCTCAAAGGTGGAGACGCCTTGCTGCTCAAGTTATTCCTTCCATGATAGAATCAGAAATGGTCATGACTTTCATAGATATACAGGAAGCTCCTTTCTATGAAAGAGTTCTAGCTGGTATTGGCAAACCATTTTGTGAAATGATCAAACACGGCGAGATGGCTGAAATGTGATTGAAGTCCGGTAAAATTCAAGACCTAGCCGCTCTTAAAGCTGTTGCTGAGCACATCCAGTCCGGATATTATGGAAACAACCCCCAGAGGGTCCATAAAAAGAAAGAGGAGGATGTTTCCTTGATACTACAAGGATAAAAAGGCAATCCAAGCATGTCTATGCAGAAGAGAAACTACTCCCCTTTTCCAGCACAATCTTCAAACCCTCCATTGCCTAAAAGTGGAGAATTAAAGCGACCTCGAATGTTCACACCCTTAGGGGACTCGCTCAAGAATATTCTTGCTCTTCTAACTGCTCAGAAGAAAATTACGCATCTTTTTCCACCAGCCAACCCTAATGGGAAGGGTTTTAATGCTACTCGGAAGTGTGCTTACCATACCGGGGCACCCGGACATGATACTCAAGATTGTTGGGCCTTGAAACACAAGATCCAAGATCTGATAGACAACGGTGAGATCGTAGTCACCAAGCCAGATCAACCTCGTGTGCAAGATAACCCTCTCCCTCAACACAAAGAAGAAGAGGTTAACATGATCAGTTGGAGCACTGGACATGGTTCCAATTCTAATGGTGAATCATCCCAACCCATCAAAGACGGTGTTGACAAATGGGATTATGCAAAGTTCCAGTTTACTATGGAACGAAAGATGAAAGCTCTTGGCAAACAAATTGAGCAATTGGCAGAACTGGTGACCCACCATCATCAAGTCACATGCCAATTAATTAGGCAGGAGCATGCCTATCTCCTTCCATTTGTTATGAATGCTTCATCAACACCTTCAGAAAGCGAAGCTATGGAGGATAATGTTGCAAAGTGAGCAAGTGCTAAATCCCGTCGGGATTTCACCAATAACAGGGAATTCATATATTTAGGCTAGTCTATGGAGGAGATACTTTAAATGTTGATCAACGAAAGAAGAATTACATTCCTTCTACCTCCAATCAATCCCCGCTCAAGGCGGTTCAATCCAGATGAAATGTGTCAATATCATTCACATTCTCGCGGTCACAGCACAGAAGAATGCTGGGCACTCCGCCATCTCATTCAAAATCTTATTGATAGCGGTGTCCTGCAAATAGCGGATGATTACACTGTGCAACTTAAGGGTGGGAATGCATGCCCTACTCAATGGAAGGGATCAGTAGCAGTTATATCCGAAGTGGATGATGAGACTGTCAAAGTATTTCCCATACAACCAATTCATCTCAAAGGAGTTGACAATCCTTTGAAAGTGACCGCACCAGAGCCAATTCCTTTACCTTGCAGACTACAACATCCTATTGTCAGCTTACACAAAGTTCCATGGAATTATGGAGAAGCTGAAGGATCCACATCTCATACTACTGCTACAGTGTCAAAAGAAAATCCACTGTACCTTCCTCAATGGATTATCAAGCCTACTTGCAAAGCAAAGGGGAAGTTGCCCATGGAGAAGATTGAAAAATTCCTCCGTACTATGGGCCATAATGAAGCCAAAGTGGTTTTAAGCTTGCGAGAAGCTCCACACCAAATTTTGATACTGGACCTAGTTTTCTCTTTCGAGGAGCATCGGAAGGTCTTGCTAAAGGTTTTGGAAGAAGCCTACCTGCCAAAATTAGTGAATGTGGAAAAATTTCAACATTTGGTTGATCACATTTTCAACAACAATGTGATATCCTTCACTGATGAAGACATACCTCCCGAAGGGACCGGTCATTGCAAACCACTGCACATCGCAGTGTTATCTTGCGGGTATATGCTAGCTGGAGTATTGATAGATGGAGGTTCATTTCTGAATATCTGTCCTTATACCACCTCGGTGAAGATGAATATCAATCTCAAATGAATCCAAAGTAGCCATACGATCATCTGAGCTTTTGATGGATCTCGGCAAAATTCCGTTGGAGAATTTGAATTGCCAATTGAGATTGGTCCTAATACATTCAACGTATCCTTCCACGTCCTCAAGATAGATTTAGGATACAACCTGCTATTGGGGAGACCATGGATACACATGGTTGGAGCTGTTCCCTCCACCTTACATTAACAACTCAAATACATCATCAACAACAGTCTAGTCACCACAATCCGATCTTTGGCCGGAATGTCCTAACCAGAACTCTACCAATTATCGGCTTCAATTCGGAAGTGGTAGGCGGTTTCCATACTCTGGAAGTGAGTAATACGCAATACTATCCTATTGGAGCGCCACTTCCCGTACCCAAGATTTCTAACGAGGTTATGTCAGCCACTCAAAAAATGATGTTATTGGGTTATCAACCTGGATAAGGGCTTGGTAAGGATCAACAGGGTATTAAGCACCCTATCCAAATGTCCAGTCAAATTGGGACAGCCGGGCTAGGCTATTCTACTAATTCCACTCACAGGAATCCTCATAAGCATAAGCAGGTTCCTCAAACTTCCGCTGCACGGCGATTTTCTACACCTTTACCGCATGAGTTGATACAGTCTCCAGTAAAGGTACCAGCCCATGTTGTGGCTATGCTGTTTCCGAAACCAGTGACAATCAAGCTAAAGAGGTGCTGATTCCTGATCCCGAGGCGAAAGAAAAGGAATAGAAATGTAAACATGACCTTGCCTTGATGATGGCAGGCATTCGCGTCATTGTTCATGATGAACACACAAACAGATACACCCCAGACGATGATTGCCCAGATGTCATGGTTATCATTCGGGAAAAGGAGGACACTGACGATCCTTGTATCACTGCAGTCCATCAGGACTTTTTCCTCGACAATTGGAGCAGCACTCCATGCATTGGTCAATGAGGGTAAAATGGGCAGAAAATCCCTCTGCCCTGTAGATAACTTTAATTGCTTGCTTTCCTTTACAACACTAGCAGTTATTTTATCACGTACATGCTAACACTTTTGTATGATCGAAAAGTTGCATATATAAAGTGAAAGCATATTTTGTTTCAGGACTCTGAATTTAGATGTGTATGTACTTGCTGATGAGGTGCCTTCTCTCCACAAGGGTTGTAACTTTGATGCAAAGTTGGACTCAGACTTGATGGACATCCAAGAGGACATTGAGACACCTCAAGAGATTAAGGAATGGGTCGCCGACAAACCTAAACCCAATCTTGATCAAACCACTCCTTTCAATCTCGGAACCTTAGACAACCCTAAGCTAATCCAGATTAGTTCAGACCTTACCACAAATCAACGGAATGACATGGTTGTACTGTTAACCCAATTCCACGATGTGTTTGCATGGTCTCATGAAGACATGGTGGGATTTTCCACTGACATTGTTCTTCATCGCCTTCCCATTAAAGAAGGATTCAAGCCAGTTAGGCAAAAGCTCAGGCGATTAAAACCTGAGTGGAGTTTAAAAGTTAAAGAAGAAATTGTGAAACAATTTCAAGCTGACATCATCATGGTGTCTACATATCCAAAGTGGATATCCAATATTGTTCCCGTGCCTAAACCAGGAGGAAAGGTGCGAGTTTGCGTGGATTATCGGGATTTGAACAAAGCTTGCCTTAAAGATAACTTTCTCGTGCCTTTTATCCACATTCTCATTGACAATACTGCTCAATATGATATGTACTCCTTTCTGATTGCTTTGCGTGGTACCATCAAATTATGGTCGCTGAGGAAGATCATGAGAAAACTTCTTTCATCACGCCTTGGGGAAACTTTTGCTATAGACGATTGTCATTCGGCCTCATCAACACCGGGGCAACCTACCAGCGAGCTATGATGGTTCTCTTCCACGATTTAATGCACAATGACATAGAGATCTATGTGGATGACATCATTGTCAAATCCCGGAAGGAGTATGACCATTTAGACCATCTCAAAAAGTTATTCAACAGGTTGCGTAAGTACAACTTGAAGTTGAATCCCGCCAAGTGCGCCTTTGGTGTTAAGTCAGGCAAGTTATTTGGCTTCCTAGTCAGCCACAAAGGGATTGAACTGGATCCTACCAAAATCCAGGCCATTAAGGAAATGCCCATTCCTCAGACAAAAAAGGAAATACGGGGATTTTTGGGAAGGATTAACTTCATTAGCCGATTCATTTCTCAACTCACGGCAACCTGTGAGCCAATTTTCAAATTGTTAAGGAAGAACTCCTCCATGAAATGGAATGACGAGTGTCAAAAAGCCTTCCTCACAATTAAGGAGCAACTGATCAACGCTCCTGTTCTGGTACCTCCCAGGGATGATGTTCCCCTATTCATGTACCTGTCCATAAATGACAATGCTATGGGTTGTATGCTGGGGCAGAAAGACAATAGATGCCAAGAGCGAGCTATCTATTACCTCGGCAAAAGATTCAACATCAGTGAACACAAGTAAACTCTGATCGAGAAGACTTGTTGTGTGTTAGCATGGGCTTCCATGAGATTACAACATTATCTTCATGGTCACACAACCCATCTCATATCCCGCGTGGATCCTCTTAAGTATGTGTTCAATAAACCCATACTGAATTATCGACTATCCAGATGGCAGTTGATCCTACGACAATTTGACATCGTCTACGTGACTCAAAAGTCGGTCAAAGGTCAAGGAATTATGGATCAATTGGCCGCTGCACCTGCAAGGGATTATAAACCCTTAGAAACATACTTTCCTAAAGAAGGAGTAATGATAATTCAGCTACCACATCAGTACGATACATGCCGTTCGTGGAAAATATTTTTTGATGGAGTTGTTAACTCAGAAGGCTCTGGAGCCGGAGAAGTTTTAATATCATGTATGGGGGAGCAGTATCCCGTCGCCGTCAAATTGCTGTTTGTCAACACCAACAACACAGCTGAGTATGAAGGTTGTATCATGGGACTCAAACTTGCCCGTTCAATGGGTATCAGGCGGTTAACTATCTTTGGGGATTCTGAATTGGTAATCAAGCAATCCACAGGAATCTATCAAACCAAAGAATTACATTTACTGCCTTACCATCGGCAAATTCTACAGATGGCTTTGGAGTTCGAAGAAATCTCCTTTCTCCACATTCCTCGTAATAGGAATGACTTTGCAGATGCATTAGCAACGTTGGCCTCCTTGGTTACATACCGGAGAAGGAAAACATCCCAAGCATCACAATTGCTATGCAGAAAGCCCCAGTCTATGGGAATTACATTGGATAAGTATCGGATGAGTTGCCTCCCATCCACAACCCTTGGTATCAACATATCAAGGAATATCTATGAGATGGATCTACACCCGCTGAGGTGAGCCTAACTGAGAAGAGGCGGATTCATCGACTTGCTATGAAATTCTACCTGAGCAGAGATGAACTCTACAAAAGAGATGCAGGATTAGGTCTCCTCAGATGTCTGGACAAAGTCCAAGCTCAGCGACTCATGGATGAGATCCATGGTGGAGTATGCGACCCTCACAGGAGCGGACCCCTACTTGTCAAGAAAATTCTCAAAACGGGACATTATTGGCTTACACTCAAAGCTGACTGTGATGATCACATCAAGAGGTGCTATCAATATCAGATCCATGGGAATGCTATCCACGCCCCTCCATGGGAACTCGACAATATGAGTTCGCCATAGCCCTTTTCAATGTGGGGAATGGACGTGATCGGGCCCATCGTGCCCAAAGCCAGTAATGGACATCGATTCATATTCACCATGATAGACTACTTCACCAAATGGGTTGAAGCAACTTCCTTCCCCAGGGTTACTAAAGAAGTCATCATTGCTTTCATCAAAAACAATGTTGTTTATTGATACGGACAACTAGAGGTCATTGTATCAGACAATGCTAGAAACCTCAACAACAACATGATGGAGGAATTATGCAGAAAATTCCACATCAAACATCTTAACTCTGTCATCTACCGTCCAAAGATGAATGGTGCTGTTGAAGCGGCTAATAAAAAAATCAAGAAGATCATGCAGAAAATGTCCGCCAATCACAAAGGATGGCCTGACCTCTTGCCCCTAACTATATTAGCCTACAGAACTTCAATGCGTGCTTCCACTGGGGCAACCCCCTACCCGTTAGTCTATGGGATGGAAGCAGTGCTCCCCATAGAAGTGAAAATGGAATCCCTCAGAGTATTGATGGATGCTCAGTTGGATGAAGACCAATGGATACAAGACAGGTATCACCAATTGTCTCTGATAGATGAAAGGCAAACCGCGGCTATCTTCCATGGTTAGTTATATCAACAAAGGATCACACAATCCTATAACAGAAAAGTCCGACTACAGAAATTCAAACAACATGACTTGGTTTTGAAGAAGATCATTGACAACCAAGATCAATCTAAGGGAAAATTCGTTCCTAACTGGGAGGGCCCATTTATTGTCAAAGAAGTATTGACAGGAGGTGCTCTTAGGTTGCAGGAAATGGATGGCGATGAATTTCCACAGCTTATCAACTCGGACACCGTGAAACGGTACTATGTCTGAAGTTACCATCGAACAAACATCCTGGTTTTGGTCATCCAATCACCAGTCATTCCGGTTTTGAACCCTCTCTCCTTTTTATAAACTCTTCTGCCCCTCAGGGAAACATACACTTCAATCCAGCAGCCTAGTTTTACTTCATTTCAAACCTTTCATACAATCCTGCTTCTCCTGAAGACGAGATTAAACTTTTCACACCTGCTTCTCCTGAAGACGAGATTAAAATTTTCACACCTGCTTCTCCTGAAGACGAGATTAAACTTTTCACAGCTGCTTCTCTTGAAGACGATATTAAAATTTTCACCCCTACATTTTATCCTCAAGATGGGATTAAACTTTTTCCACACTTGCAGTTTATCCCCTCTATGGGATTAAACTTTCTTCTCCCCGCAGTATAGCCTGCACATGGGATTTACGCTTCTCTTCAGCTGCGATTCATCCTGAGGGGTGAACTACATCGACCTGATCTCCCTGATACCCGGGGGTACGTAGGAAACCATATTCTATATGTCCCGGTCGCAATAAAGAAAAACAACAAAAACATTTCTGCCCTTTCTTTACAAAAACAACAAAAATACTTCTACACCCATCTGCCTTCCACATTCAGCGTTGAACCTCTTACACCGGGTTCGAACTACGCAGACTTGAACTCCTCTTCAACAGGAGTACATAGGTAGCCATTCATGGTGCAGTCTAACCCCTACCAGAACAAACATACTTGTCACACGGTATTGGGATCAACCTTCAAATTGCCCCACTTCATCGGTTTCAGATCAAAGGGATGGAATTATCCAACCTCTTCTCACAAATAGAAGATTCGGTGACTATCTAAGCTGCGATCGTGCCTCAAAGAGCAATACCAACCCATAAGAGATGGAATTAACTAGGATTCACACAAATAGAAGTACTGGCTACCATCTGTGGTGCGGTCAATCTCAGAGAGGAAGAAACCACCCTCCTCTCCATTTTTTCCATACAGATACCAGTCCCAAGACACCAAAGATGGTAGGGATTTTCAGTAATCAATGATCCGTTCTGAGAGACCTTGCGACGTCTCAATGTCCATCTATCAAGGATAAGTTTAGAATGCATCAAGATCAAAGGCCCTGAAGAAACAGGCAAATATCAAGCAAGTATCAAGGCATAACTAAAAGGGAAGTGAATCAAAATATATTTCCCTGCCATATATAATACTGTTTGATATATACCTCGTGTTGTACATGACAAAATGGCTAAGCTAGTCTGATGCATGCGAGGAAAATACAAAGCTATCTACTGATCTGTATATATGCGGACTATCGGATCTAACATAGCATCCCTCTCTCGAAGACGCGGAGGTAACGCCGCAAGCTCACGCCTAAGGGTATCTATACGAGCCTAGCGATCGAGGCTAACCGCATGGTGGCAAAATGCTCATCAATGTAGGCACTCATGTCGGCCAGACTGACTGTCACCTGGGATCTCACTGAAGTGCTATCTATAATGGCCACATCCTTAGCAGATAAGGCGGCATCTCGCTCAACTATCAATGCATCCCTGGCTGATCTAGCCTCATCCCTCTCTAACAGAGCGGTATCTCTCTCATTAAGAGTCATCAACATCATGGCCCTAGCGACGATCTCATCATAGGTCATCAGATGTAAGCTCTGCTCCAAATGCTATGCCGAATACTGAGTAACAGTGGCACTCGGGGTGGTAGAATCTATCATAAATGCTGGCAGCCCAGCAGTCAAGTCATCAGTGGGAATGACAGCCTCATCTATAGGCTCCTCATCGTCAGAATCAGTCTTCTGCACTGTGGATACTGCCACAGCCAATGCAGTCTCTGTCTCCATCCATGCGGAATACTCTGCAGAACAACCTAGATGACTGACAAAAAACTCAACCTGGATCTGTCCATGCGGAATACTCTGATCCCAGCAGGCATACAACCTGGATCTGTCCTCCGCTGACAAACGGTGTGACGTGAAGTGCTGACTCACTGCCCCCTCATACGGATGAAAGTCCTGAAACTGGTCAAACTGACACATCAAGGCCAGTGGGTGGTAAGTAACCATGCCCCTCAAACCAGCCAGAGGGAGATAATCCATGCCCGAAGCATGAGTAATGAAGTTGTAGGGTGAGCTAAGCCCTGAACACGGTAATATATCAAACGAATCTCTAATCTCTGCCAAGAAAGCAGACCAAGATACATCATCTATACACCCCACGGGCTGAAAGGAGTACGACATGGCTATCTCATGGGTGAAACAAAATCCATGATGTCTAAATGTGCCAATCGGTCTCAAGTGTGACATGAACCACATATACAGCATGACCGAGCTACCTGTGAACACTCCTGCCGGATAAATGCAGCAGTATGTAGCCGACCTCAAGGTCTCTGTTATAATCATCGGTACAATGGTATGACCCTCCTTGAGAGCTATCACTTCCATAATGATGCCGATATCTAGCTCATCCATGTACCACGGCATGTATACGTATGACAATACGCATAGAAGCAGTACATCTACTCTAGCTGAACGCCAATGATCCTCTGGTGTGGTGAAATCCCCGGAATGTTGTGCATAGCTGTCCTCAAAGCCAAACCTGTCAAACAGGAAACACTGGGATATAACATGGCTTGATGTAATCTCATCCTGCACTACTCTGCACCTCAATCCTGTGAGAGTCATGAACTATCTACTCATGTCTCCTGTCACCATGTGCACACAAGGTCTGTCCAGAGGCAGCGTTGTCAATCGTGCATACTCCTCCAAAGTAGGAGTCAACGCACGGGTCCCAAAGCGGAATACCTGTCAGTCGGGTACCCATCCTCAAAGCCAACTCCCAAATGATGTCCAAAGTAGGGAATCCATGTGATGACATCGGCTGTCAATAGCTCCAGCTGTAGGTGACAATGAATGAAACCCTCAGCAACAGGGACCTCTGCTAGTATGGAATAATGCCATCTCTGTCCTCGTGGATAGGTATCTAAACCTAACACGCTCACAAGACACAAACAAGGAAGCCTCTCATAGGCCCAAAACTGCCAACACAAAGGCAAACATCTGTTGTCAGTCAACACTCTTAACCTATACATGGGAAAAGATAAGAGAAACACTCACCAGCAGAAATGGGTAGAATCCTAACCACGCCTCAAAATTGAGCCCTCGCGATCGCATGCGCATTCCCCTGAGGAAGTAGGCAAAGGTGTAGGAACCTCAATCATACTCTCCTATACGGTCCATGTGTCGAGTGGCGCTAATCAAAGCGAAGGACACTGTAGAGGAATTATCTGCTATAAAGTAGCCCCTAATGATCATCAGGAACAATCGCCGAAGAATGCGATCCCTGACTCTCACATCATCGGGTATAGGCTCACTCAACAGTTCGCTCATAGCATCTAAGCTCAAAGGACCTGTACGAATAGTCCTGCCCTTGAGCACTTCCGTCGGAACTCCCAACAAGGATCTGACGGCAGTAGGGGTGATATCCACCGTGCAAGGTACCGACTCCCCTCCAAACTTCATACCTGTGATAAACCACCAATCCATCAGCGTCATCATCACCTCGCAGTCCAGCAAATGGAGTTACTAAGTCTGGTGGAACCACCGCTCAGACAATGCCCTGAGGTAACCCTAGGGACAGCGATGGGGTAGAATGGAGAAGATCCTCCCGAATCCCCAGCCATGGACGATCGCTCTATAGTCATCATGCAAGGCCTGATACATAGAGTGGATGCTAAACCAATTCCCTCGAGGCTGTGTAAAGCCGAGAACCTACATCAAATGCAGATTAACATCAGACTCCTTAACTTCTCATCAATAGGAAATAAGGAAGATTAAAGATCTAACTTCATACCTCCTTTTGCGTGGTGTATCTTTCAAGGATGCCTACTCAAGTCACCCGTAAGATGCGGGTTCGCCACTTGAATACCTAGAAATTCCCCTACGGGGAACACGCATGCAGCAGAGCGGGAACCTCAAGCAAGACATCCTCCTCTCTCGTCCTCGACATTCGGCACTTCAACCCGAATAGGACGTATCACCGCCTCCGCTAAACGACATTTAGGTCATCTCACGTAAGCAGCTACCGAGGCTCTTCAAAAGCCCTCCTCCGTACACGAGAAATGGTCCTCATGGAGGCTGCTGGTGATCTAAATCTATAATATCTGGACAACAAGTCTCCAAATCACCTCAGAAAGGGTGTGGTAATTTCGTACCTGGAGTGTTTTTCAAAATACATTCTATGATTACATGCATACATGCATTGTTTTAACATACATCTACAGTAGAGTTAAAAATACATAAGTACTCAATGCCTACATTTTGGGAAAATTTTGCCATAGCCCCCTTTGTAAATGGGACTATCCACATGCACATAGCCATGACTAGGTGGCCATTTAGTAGCACACCTGTACACAGTCATATACATCCTATATGCATTCATCACATTACAGTAAAAATTTGTAAGTGTAGTCTAATTACCAGGATTATTTTACTATTCTACCTTTACTCATTTGTCCTCAGATAGGATAAGAAATGACAGTAAAAGGTGCCAATTTGACTGCTTCAAAAGTCAAATTTTTTCACATCATTATGTTCAGCATGGTTTAATACTAACATCTACTATGTTGAATATTTTTTATCAAGTAATATCAGTATGCATATTCACTACTATGTGTCTAAATGCATTTCATGCGATAAGTCATTTTCCAACGGATAGAAATTGGAAAACAATACATGCATGTGTTACCGTGATGATGAAGAACGCCAGACATGCGGTGGCAGAATATGCGAAAAGTTGCCTTAACTCAATGAGATCTGAAGAAGAGCTCTTGAATTTCCTTCGCTGCGCAACTTGAAAATGACTTATGAAAGCAACCAGCCACCTATACATAGGCACGGCTGGCAGATCCTGCAGGTACACCTGTGGCACCCCTACATGGGTTTTACACCTCTAACTCACTCCAGTTAGAGTTGCAAAGGAGGTCTCAAAAGCTGAAAAGGCCAAATAAGGAATAAAAATGCTACGCGATTGAAAATAGGTTGGTGGAGAAATTTTTTCAAAATGAGGTTCTAACCCGTTCTAGTATAGGGAGGATTTATAGGAGTGCTTGTTTTGATGATGATGATGATGAGGCAGTTAGGATGTCTATCATTTTCTTGCTTTTTAACTTCATACTAGCTACTGTTTCTGACAATTACGTTGATGAAGCTTTGTTTAATTTTTTGACTTATGGTGATGTTGCAAGTTATCCATGGGGAAAAGTTGCTTTTGAACAAACAAAGAATTCTCTATCACTTGCTGTAAAAGGACATGTAAAGAAGGATAAGTATGGTGGGGTGATATACAATTTCTATAGTGATAGTTATTGTAAATCTTACAAGCTTAGTGGTTTACCTTATGTACTTAAAGTTTTGTTGTTTGAAACAATTCCTACATTGAAAGTTAGGGGTTTCTGTATTGATGATAATGATTCAGAATTCAGATTATTCAGATGGAGGGAGTTAGGAAAGGCTCCCAAGAATGAGAAGTTGAACGACAAGGTTTTTGGTTCTGGTCAGGTATGTTGGTTACCATTTACGTTATATTCGGTTACCTTTTCATATGTTATTGGTTACTGAACCTATTTTTTTTATGTGTAATGTCTTGTTTCTTTTATGTGTTCAATGTTTCTGATATTGTATATTTGTTGCTTTTAATTTGTTTCAGTTAATTATTCAGAATCTTGTTCCTCGTCTGTCAGAAATCCTGGTTTCAGTTAATCTTGTTCCTTGTTTCAGTTAATAGCCTGAAATCCTGGTTTCTCATCTGTCAGAGTTAAACTCCCGTCGTCTCAAAGGTATTCGCCTGAATACAGGGTATACTATACCAATGAGCTCAGCTTTCACATATCATGCTCGGCAATACCCCACAAAGGTCCGATGCCGTCAATGAGTGTCAAGCAACCCTGACGTATCCCCGGCGGGGTTTACAACGCGAAAGCACGAAATATCAAACCTCCCCGGTAGGGGTTACAATGCTGAAGTTATCAAACGTCTACGCCTCCCCGACGGGGGTCACAACGCGCATCCTTCAAGCATCTACGCATCCCCGGCGGGGGTCACAACGCAATGCAACCATTGATACACACATCAATGAAGGTGACGCAACCTTGACATCATATCAGCCGATGGAAAGTAAACCCATCGAAGCAACCTTACCCAGTGAGGGCTACAACGCAATGCTACCATTGACACATACATCAATAAAGGTCAAGCAGCCTTGACAATGCACCCAGCAGGGATTCATCCGGTGATACACACATCAACGAAGATCAGGCAACCTTGATAACAACAAACTATTGGCAGTAACTCCGACAGTATGAGGGAACATGTTATACACATCCTCAAAACAGACAGCTTTATCCCCACAGCTCTCTTCCACACAAGAGGTACCTCTATGGAGTATAAACCAGTGTCTAGGATTCAAGACTTTGGTGATAGCCCCAACGTTAACATCCTTGGAAACTTGGATCGCATGTCCAAGCCATCACTGATTGTCATCCCAGCAGGATTACCTAACAATCATTAATGCATTCTACATGCATTTGCATCAAGTTGCTGCATATAGCATCATGTTTATCTTGCTTGCATTTCAAATGTCTAGGATTCTTTATCCTATCCATGCCTTGCATTGCATGAATATGATAAAGAGGGGCATCTGTAGACACTCGAAATTTTCTGCACTCCTATTCCTAACATTGCAGGAGAGTAGATTTGTCTTTTGGAGATAACCCTGAAAGACAACTTACATCCATGCCGGATACTACCGGAAGTTTAGCTCCAACCTAAAGCACACACCGGGAGTGTCATTTCCAATCTTGGAGATAACCCTGAGATATGCAGATCAAAAGACCGACAACAACACTGGAGAGGACAGTCCTATCTCGGCGATAACACCACGACGTTCAGTTCTAGTCCCAGAGACAACACTGAGAGTAACAATCCCATCCTTGGTGATAGCCCCAAGGGATGCCATTGCAGTTCCGGTGATAACCCCAGAAATGCTTGCTTCAAACATATGCGATCAGCTTCAGGCTCAGACATCCTATCAAGGCACATACACCTCAGTCCCGGGACTAACAAAATGAGCAGACAAGAATACCCACAGATGACAGTGAGGCATATAAATAAGCAGTCCAATCTCAGATGTAACCCTAAGTAACGTCTGCTTTTCGCTTAAACCGGCGATAACCCCGGTGAGGAGTCAACACGTCATCTTACTTTCTCAACAAGATGATATCACAGCATACCAACAAGTGGTCCAATCTCAGCTGTAACCCTGAGCAACGTCTACTTTTAACTCAAACCGGTGATAACCTCGGCGAGGAGTCAAATGTCATCTTGTTCTTTCGACAAATGGCACGTCGTCTCAACACTTCATACATATATACATACTACAATGTCCCACAAGAGCTGAGGATTGACAATCCTGAGTGACTATTATGTGTGGCAGTACTTTGGATAGAATTTGAAGCTTAAAGACCATGGGCATAGACCCCTCTTCCTGACTTCGTACAACCTCTAATCCATGTCATTACGCAACTTTCGACACAAGTGATCCGAAGAAGTACACATATACTTTGTTTGAATGCTCGGATTGAAGTTCTACAAGTTTGAGCAGATATTACAATGCACGACTGCACGTACTACGAGACGACGGGACTCGCGAGGCTCGGATCCACCACGACTAGCCGCAGGTACAAGCTGTGGTCGCTGCTGTACAATCGCTGACTCTGGCAGTGTACCTGCGACCATCGATCTATAAATATCTGCCGAGGGGTTGACCATTCAAGAGAGAGAGAGAAGGAAAAGGCGAGGAAGCCCCGTCCATTTTACTGCATACACATCTTTTGAGTGTTTCCTCTTCTTTAAACACTAGTTAGCTCACATATAGCTACCTTTTATCCGGCAGGAGCTGAGTGTTTATCCATTTAAAGTCTAAGAAGTCTACTTTAGAAGCCCACTGTAAGCCTTCTTACATTCTATGAAGCCTCTTTCTCATATATAACACACTGTTGTACACGTTGATAGTTGTGTGAGTGTGTTTGCCCGGACTTCGGTCCGTGGTTTTTATTTTTGTCTATATATATATATATACTAATATATGTATATATATATATATTGTATATATGGATTAACATTATTGAGTTATGCCTCGATTGAGCCCGGATTTTGCCCTCGAGCATTTATCTACTTTTATATATATATATATATATATATATATATATATATATATATATATATATATATATATATACTGTGGTTAGACTCAAATACGATGAGCCTAGATTTTACATCCGTAGCGTTTAATTGCTTTTTGTGTATATATATATATATATATATATATATATATATATATATATATATATATATATATTATATATATATATATCATATGAGACATCTCGATGAGCACGGATTTTACATCCAAAGCGTTTAATTACTTTTTATATATATATATATATATATATATATATATATATATATATATTATATATATAATTCGTATATATCTCGATGAGCCTTGATTTTACATCAAAAATGCGTTTACTCGCTTTTTTATATATATATATACATATATATAATTCTGCATCGGACATATCCGATGAGCCCTAATTTACATCCCAAGTGCATTTATCGCTTTTTATATATATATTTATATATATATATATATATATATATATATATTTACATTTCTATCGGGGCTTGGAGTTTACTACGTGGCCTTTTTAAACTTTTATTTATATTACATCTCGCTTGGAGTTCACTTATGTGCAGTTGATCGCTTTTATAGCTTTATTTACATTTTCGTCCCGCTTTGAGTTTACTTTCGTGGCGGTTGATATATATATATATATATATATATATATATATATATATATATATATATATATTTACCGCTTTTATATATTTACATTTCGATCCCCCATGGAGTTGCTTCGTGGTGGTTGATTCAGTCTGTATATATATATTTATAGCTTTTATATATATAACTGCTTACTACTTTCCATACAAATTGCAGTATCATGTGAGCCTAGGAATCATGTGATCACAGGTTCAGTCTACTAAATCTAGATTCGGTTCCCATGATGGACATTTTTAGCTGTAAGCAGCTTGTACATTATTTTACAGTGTCTGAGTTTCCTTGGATGGTTGTAATGCCCATAAGGAGTTCGACACTGCTGTATATTATTTTCTCGAGGATACTTCGCATCTCAAAAATAAAAGCAAACAAGCCGAACATTTAATAACATGGAAGTATGAAAGGTCTCAATTCCTATTGAGCACACGGTTTGAAAAACCTCTTTTACAAAACTTCATTGCTATAACTTGGTTAAAACTGGATTTTTCTATAAAATTCAAACCTTGTGTATATAGGTGCGAACGAGGCCTCGCACTACTTTCAAATAATTGCACATTGATCCACACACACACATACATTCATAAAACAATTTCTTTGAAGAGTGGCGATCACCGTGGTAACACGGATGTCGGGGGGTGCCTAACACCTTCTCTCCGCATAATCAAGCCCCCGAACCCTTAATGAATCTATATTTCACAGACCTGTTTAGCAGTGTTAAAACACTAGGTCAATGTGCTAACCTTTTCAGTTGCGTTGGTGCAACCAGTTAAATACACCAACTGGCGACTCTTAAAGTCAATCGTCGACATTATACATGTCGTACCTTTTTTACTTATTTTTTCAAACAAATCTCACATTAACATGAGAACACCAAAGAACAAGTAACAAAAAGGGACACTCAAAAATCCCGACGTCGACACTAAGAAATCAAAATATACAACTTAGAAGTAATTTACCTTGATTTAGCAAAGTGTTAGAAACCCTTCTTGTTCTCTTAGTAATCTCAGCAATTCTCTCTTCTCACCAAGCTCTCCCTCTTTCTAAACCCTATGTGTTTCTTCTTTTCTCCCAACTCTCTGCTCTTAGGCCTTAGGAGAGAAATAAGACGCGAAAGAAAAAAACCTGATATGGCTTATTTCCCACGTACTCTATCAATTAAAAAAAAAGACATCAGTTACATAAACCAAAGGCTACAAGGCCTTGTTTGGCTACCACCTATTCCCCCAAACTAGATTATTTTTATTATATAGTTTCATGTGTCACACATTAGTTAATTTAAATAACACATAATAATAGTAATTAATAATAATTATAATCTCATTATAATTATACTTATAATTAATAAATAATTACATATATCTAATTTAATTAATAAATTATATTTAAAAATTACTTTATTTAATTTATTTATTCCTTTAATATTAAACAATTCATTTAATTTAATTAATTCATTAAATTAAATCTTTAAAGAATAAAATTTACCTTTGCTTTAATTTAATTATCATACACACGTAACTAAATTATTATACCACAATTTCATAAATTATTTATTTTTTCTCAATAAATAAATTATTTAAAATATTTATTTAATTCAATAAATATTTAAAATAATTACCAAATTCATTTAATTCCTTCAATAGTTACCTCAACTATTAAACCTCACTTTCCCAATATATGAATATAGATTTTCTTCTTTTTGAGATCACATATTTCAAAATATATAGCACGTATATATACACATTCAAACTCAAAACATCTCATAATAAGAATTTTAATTATTAAATTCCTATTTTAATAACTTATAAAAATCCGGGTTGTCACATCCTTCTCTCCTTATAAGGATTCCGTCCTTGGAATCACCGAAACCCTACCTTACTAAGGTTTTCACAAAATCTCTTTCATAATTATCGTTGAATAACTTCAACACGTTAACGTAGCAAAAGTTTTTATATATATATATATATATATATATATATATATATATATATACTTCATTCATTTCTTCAATAACTTTTAGGTTTTATTACATAACCTTCAATTAAACACAGTCATATATCAAATATTATATATTCTTTAACCCATTCATTTCCTTTTCTAAGGATCATTATCATAAACACTAGGGATATTACATTCACCCTTACTTCTAAGAATTTCCTCCTCGAAATTTTATTTATTAATCTTTATTCATTCAATCTATCAAAATAGATTTTACGTTAATACTTTATTCATTCATTGGGTTCTGCAACCAAATTCTTTCTTTAAGGATCTTTCTAAGATTATCATATTCCTCACCTCTTCCTCTTCTAAGAGTTTCACATTTCTCTTCTTTCTAGAGTTTCAATTCTTTCTTGCAATTATTAAGTTTTTCTTAATTTTCTCATCCTTTCCACTTTCACCTTTCAGAATAATAAGAATCTTCTATAATTACTCAATAATTGGGAAGCGATATGAATAACATGAATTTTAAAGATTCCAAATCATGCTGAGGGTTATAAGACCTTGAACTACATCTACGGTTATAAGTACTCTTTCAACTTAAACCTTAACTGTCATTAGACTATAGGGACTCCCGTACTTAGGGTGTTAAGCCCTTCGTACGATGTATTGTGCACTATGTCCATAGTTATAAGTACTCTTTCAACTTAAACCTTAACAGTCATTAGACTATAGGGACTCCCGTACTTAGCGTGATCAGCCCTTCGTATCATGTATTGTGCACAAACATCTAAATGCTTTCGTGTAATCTCCTATAAAAGGGTTGTTCATCTCAGCTTTTCAACATCTGAATCCGCACCAAAACAATTTGGTTTGGCATAACTTCTCAAGAAACACTTGAATTTTATGATCATCTTTCAATATTCGTCTACCTAAATCAAATAGCATAGACTTCTACAACAATTCGGACATCAATCGAAATATACATATACATATATATATATGTATTCTCATATCTCAAAGAAATCTCAAAAATCTTTTTATGGCGTCATGATTATGACGTTGTCATACTACATCTCACCATAGTGGGCTGACGATCATATGATCACATCCAACACCAGGTTTCATTGCATTGAGGACTCCATCGTTTATCATATCACCCGATACATATAGTTAAAATATATTTTGAAAATTTAAAAATCATTTTTTTATCTAGTCGAAACAAACAACATAGATACGCGAATAATAGCACTATTTTAAAAATTCTTTGGTTCACTAGTGTGATCCAACATTTTTCAAAAATTAAAAGTACAACCATCAACACGAAGTCAACAAATTTTTAAAGTCTAGCATAGCTAATAGATTTAGAATATCTAATTTTCTCCATCAATTTCAATCTTTATACTAAATATTTTTGTATTTCAACTTACCATCCTCCTATACCCCTAGTATAGTTCATCAAACTTATCGCACATTCGAAGTTGAGGAACTTGCCACAATAATTTAAGTTTAAGAACTTATCCTAGTCAGACCATAGGCGTCCATTCGCTGAGGGGTTCAAAACATACCACATTATTGTGAGTCACAAACTTACCATATGCATTAGTTTTAAGAACCGCACCTAATCCTAATAATATCTGACTAATCTTAATAGTTTCTAACTATCAAACATACACATGAGAAAAGAATCACCTTTTTGTCACATATACATTGATAGCGCGACACACACATTCCAATGATTATCAATGTGATAAACTTAGTGCAAGCACAAAACCTTCGTCCATACAAAGGTTTGTACAACTCAGCCACCACATGAGTCCTCAGTTGAAATCCCACCTAACTCTATCCTGCTCATAACTTGCTCTTAACTTGCTCTTTGCTCGATATGAATTCCTCGTATCACATTATCTATAACTCCTCGTGAGTTTATCTCGTATTATATCATAGTACATCAACTTTATAGTATCAAGCTATAATTATTCAAACATTGCAGACCATCTTTCTTTTATAACTTAACTAATCACATCATGATCTTATTCTATAATCATCTCCCTTAAAAAAAAAATTAACTCGTGATCGTTTTGTTTTACGATCCTCTTTCTTTCCTTTTTTTCATCATTTATGATTTCATTTATGCTTTTAATCTTACAAAAAAATTCTATTCATCATTATTTGTTATCTTGGGTATTGGAGTTAGGCAACTCTGATTTCTTATCTTTATATCTCTTCAAGATTCTTCTCTGAATTTTCTTGTTTATATAACAATTCCTCCTTTAAGAATTTCTAACTTCATTTATATTGCTCAACATTTCATTCGAGTTCCATATTTTCATCCTATGTATCCATTTTCCATACTTGGTATACATCGAGTCTCTAATAGTTTCAATATGGTACGCTGAGTGGTTTCCCACAAACAACCAACAAACTAGGTTTCGAGTTTCTAGTTTGTATATACCTCCGCTCTATGAAGGAATCCTTTTGCCCAGATACCATACATCAACTATTAAAGAGTACAACTGTACCATACTTAACTATAACTTTTTATTCTTAACTTCTTTATCATCTTCTCCTTTATTCTCTATGGCTATAGCCTAGGGTACTCTTACCTAAGGTTTATAACCTACAGCTTTGATACTAACTGTAACGACCCCAAAATTCATACAATATAATTCTCAACTTCGGTCGTTAATAACACATCTACCTTCTGATTTTACATCATTATTCGATGTTAAACTTTATAAAATGCGAAATAATTTAAACTTTTATGTCTTCTTACTTTAATTGCCTGAATCGAAACCTTTATCATTTACATGTCTTTGAATCAATCTTATTTTATGATTCACTTTATCAATGTTATTATATAAACTTTTATATTTCAATCCGATAACCTTTACATATCAGATAACTCTACCTTTAGCTTTACAACTCAACATAAAACTATACATCATAAAACATTTAATACATATCATGAATCTTAATCATGGTATAAAGAAATAACAACTTTAGCTAAAATATTAATCTTCGTGTATTATTTTTGATCCACGTCATTCAAGTAGCACATTGTGTTACCTTCAATCCTTAACCTGCAAAAATGGTTATTTGCAAGGTTGAGCTCGACAGCCCATCAAAATCTAACAATTTTCATGCATCACGTAGCACATAATAACATGCTCAACATATATCTCATAAACATTGGACTAACATAACATACATGTTACAGTTCATATAACAAGTATAAAGATTGAGTTCCTTACTCAATCAACATACTTTACTCAATCAACGTAGTCATAAGTTGACTTTAACATTTCATACATTCAACATATAACACATCATGCTCTTTGCAATAAATATTTAAAACAATCAAATTCACATAGCAAATAGGAACTGAAAGACTTGCCTTGATCGTTGTTTACCAATAACAGTTTAACAGCTTACAGATATCTGCACTTCACGTGCCCTACACAATTATATAATCATTCACATTAACTATTAGTCACAAAGCAACGCATAGTAGTTGTAATGTAAACTTTACTCTACGTCTCATAACCCTTCCTATCATAGATACACAATGTTTAATTTGATTGTGTTAACTTTAACTTATATCTCACTGTATTTCATATTGAAGTTCATTCAAGTGTTTAAGTCTTGCTAGGACTACTTATTGTTTTTATATTAACACTATTCAATATCTTATAATATTCATTTCATTTGATTTAAAACACTTTTTACGTTCATTATCACTTATCACGGCGTTTCGACGTTTATTTGTCACACGCCCGATTTATCTGTCTTGTGTGTGCTTAGTATGCGTATAAAACTTATCTAATATATCATTTATTAATTTTAAGCATCATTATAGTTTATAATATTCATGTTATATAACTTATAAAAACATCTTTTATCATCAAGAGCACTACACTTGCATACGTGCATGCCCGACGCCCTCTGATTGCCTCCGAAAACACAACAGTCCTAAAGATGACCATTTTGAGCCCTGTTCCAAACCTCAAATTAAAACACTTAAAGAATAAACGTTGTAGGTCTATTCGTCCTCGTTCCAGATCATCTTGAATCACCTCAATCGGAGTTCGTATGAAAACGTTATGGCCGTTTTACCAATACAGGTCAAATCACACACACCGCTTACACTATGGACGCTAGCTCTTGGGTGGTGGCGCTTATGCATCTAGTAGCTAGACTTCACCCAGAGTTGTTGTGTTTTGCGATTTTTGACCATTTTCTCCTATTAATCTTCATAACTTCAGTTATACACATCCAAATTAGTCCGTTTTTGATTCTATGGATTCGTAATTCATAGAACTACAACATACTAGAATTCTAACAATTTATAAAAATATTAACCAACCTAAAATTTGACCCAAAACACATGTTCATACTCTATTTTCATGTTTTAAACACATTTAGCGAATTTGATC
Organism: Panax quinquefolius; assembly: GCA_020205615.1. Lineage (NCBI taxonomy): Eukaryota > Viridiplantae > Streptophyta > Magnoliopsida > Apiales > Araliaceae > Panax > Panax quinquefolius. The sequence continues at coordinate 112,418,787 of CM035156.1, forward strand.
GCCACGGCTTCGTTACTTAACCGATTAACATGATTTAAACTACGATGCTTTCGTTTCTTCACATATTAACATAATCCAACCTCAATTTATAGATTATAACACATATAGGGCATAAAGGTTTGTACTTTCTAAAGCCAATTTTCATGTATAAACATTGTTATATACTTTTCTTCCTACAAACCAATTTACATGGATTTTTATCATCAAACAACACTCACATGTGATGATTAATAGACTATAAACCCTACTTGCAAGTATATATATCAATCCAACATAACTATCAATTTACAATGGAGAATCACTAAGAAATAAAAATATACAACTTAGAAACAGTTTACCTAGATTTAGCAAAAAGTGTTAGAAACCCTTCTTGTTCTCTTAGCAATCTCTGCAATTCTCTCTTCTCACCAAGCTCTCCCTCTTTCTAAACCCTCTGTGTTTCTTCTTCTCTCCCAACTCTCTGCTCTTAGGCCTTAGGAGAGAAATAAGATACGAAAGAAAAAAACCTGATATGGCTTATTTCCCACGTACTCTATCAGTTAAAAAAAATAAAAAGACGTCAGTTACATAAACCAAAGGCCAAACCTTTTTTTGGCTACCACCTATTCCCCCAAACTAAATTATTTTTATATTATTTTTATTATATAGTTTCATGTGTCACACCTTTAGTTAATTTAAATAACACATAATAATAGTAATTAATAATAATTATAATCTCATTATAATTATACTTATAATTAATAAATAATTACATATATCTAATTTAATTAATAAATTAGATTTAAACATTAATTTATTTAATTTATTTATTCCATTTAATATTAAACAATTCATTTAATTTAATTAATTCATTAAATTAAATCTTCAAAGAATAAAATTCACCTTTGCTTTAATTTAATTATCATACACACGTAACTAAATTATTATACCACAATTTCATAAATTATTTATTTTTCTCAATAAATAAATTATTTAAAATATTTATTTAATACAATAAATATTTAAAATAATTACCAAATTCATTTAATTCCTTCAATAGTTAACTCAACTATTAAACCTCACTTTCCCAATATATGAATATATATTTCTCTTCACACCGATCACATAATAAAAAATATATAGCACATATATATATATACTCAAACTCAAAATATCTCATAATAAGAATTTTAATTATTAAATTCCTATTTTAATAACTTATAAAAATTCGGGTTGTCACTTCATTCTCTCCTTATAAGGATTCCGTCCTCGGAATCACGAAACCCTACCTTACTAAGGTTTTCACAAAATCTCTTTCATAATTATCGGTAAATAACTTCAACACGTTAACTTAGCAAAAAGTTTTACATATGTATGTATATATATATATATATATATATATATATATATATATATATATACTCCATTCATTTCTTCAACAACTTATAGGTTTTATTACATAACCTTCAATTAATCACGATCATATATCAAATATTATATATTCTTTAACCCATTCATTTCCTTTTCTAAGGATCGTTATCATAAACACTCGGGATATTACAGATAAACTACGATTCAGTTGAAACCTATCTATTATATTTCAAGATATAGATCATCCTAACATTTTTGATCTCTTCTTCTATACATTCATTTATAGAATGATAAACATTAAAGTCCAGATCAACCTAACAAATTTGATCTATCACTAAGTCCTTGTACATGTGTTCCTTTGAAGGACTTTACATATAATTATGACTATTAACTTTCAACATCAAATTTTAAATATGCAATCTCCCAACAATGACCATTCGTGATAATAACGAATATCATTGTCCCGTAGTGCATGAATAATTTGTGGATGTGATACTATTAAATATCCTTGGCCCGTAGTGCATGAATAATTTGATGATGTGGATTATTTATTGAGATTGTTACAGTGATAAAATATTGATGACGAACTTTTAAATCATAAAAAATAGTAGATATCATGCTCTGCTTGAATCTTCTAATGGATTGTTTGTTCCGCTGCAGTTAAACTTGTTGTCTATTGTATTCTATCAGTTTAACACTGTTGAAGGCTAACGATAATTTATTCTGCATTATCTTAGTCATAACATTCTTTACTGGGCTAGATGAGCTCATCCTTTGTTTTCATTATTCTCTTCAGGAAATGAGAATATAGTTGGGACTAGTAGGGGAATGGAGTGACGGTCCGAGATGGTGGCTATAGTAGTCCTCACTATTTTATAAAATAGTGTGATAATAATTGTAATGAGGACTCCATTTGAGTTTTGATATTGTCTACGGGGAAATATTCATGTTAAAACTCTCAGCTTATGTTACACGACAATTGTATAATTACGTTTGTATTTGAATTATGTATCATGTATTTGGTGACTTAGAATGGATGGTGTATACTTATTTTGGGGGCGTCACAGTTGGTATCAAAGCTTAAGGATATGATCCCTAGTTGAGATTTGAGGCTAGAACTAGGAGGGGAGAGTCGGGTAAATCCTTCGCTAGTATGACATACCTAAGTTTATTTGTTATTTAATTGGTCGGTTAGAATATAGGGATAAAATGTTGCATGTCAATTAACCCTTGTTTTGTGGCAGTGTTTGAAAATGGCATCTGAAAATGTTGAGATAAGCAATGGAGAACATGAGACTGTTGAGTCACCGGTGATCAATAACCAGGATAATGTGCATCAGGAAGGCAATAATCTTCATGTAAATAACAACACCGACCAAATGATGAACGATGGGATGTTCAGAAGCTTTTTGCAATTCATGCAACATCAGGCGAGAGAGACTCCTGTTCAAAATGTAGGTGGAAACACTGGCAAATCACGGATGGTCACCGCTAAGCAATTCAAGGAGCTGGGACCACCAAAGTTTTTGGGAAATCCAAAACCACTTAAGGCAAAGATGTTGATTAAGTAGATCACCAAGATATTTGATGTCTTGGGATGCTCCGAGGAGCAAAAGATTCCCTTTTCCACCTTCATGTTGCGAGGAGAGGAAGATTATTAGTGAGAATCTATAAAACGTACTCAACCTTCCGCACTACAGATGTCTTGGGAGAATTTCCAAGAATTTTTCAACGACAAGTACTTTCCTGAAAGTATTCGTCACATGAAAGAGGTAGAATTCATCAAGATAGAGAAAAACAATATGACCTTATCGCAGTACGAGGTTAAGTTTGCTGAGTTATCCTGGTTTGCATCCCATTTGGTTGATAATGGGGAGCGAATGATGCGAATAATTTTGTGAGGTTTGAAACCCAAAATACGTCAATACTTCATTTCTCACAAACTTTGCTTGTATTCAGATGTTGTGAATAGGGCTCAGTTATTGGAGCGCGATAATGAGTCAGCCCAACCAAAAGATAATAGCTGGAAAAATGATAATACTAGTGGTAGCAGTCATCAAAGTGGTGACAACAAATGTGGAGGAAATCAACATGCCAGAAATGGTAACCACTTCGGTGGTAATCTTGGCCGAGATAATAAAAGTGGAAATTTCAAAAAGAGGAGATTCAATAATGATGGAAAGATAGTAGCACTAGTACCTGTTTTCAAGGAAGGAGAATGACCACCAGTCATATGCTAAAAATGCAAAGGGGAGGGACACATCATTCCAAATTGTACGCAGCAACCCAAAGCGTGTTACAATTGCGGAAGAGAAGGTCACCTAGCTCGATTTTGTCATGTAGTGAAGTCAAGTCAAGCTAGGATGGAAACACCAAAGGTTGTCCCAGATAAGTCAAAGCCGGTAGTTCAAGGGAGAGCGTTTGTCGCGACCTCCCAAAAAGCGAGGAACCCAAATGAAGTTATCACGAGTCAGCTAATCATAAACTCTTGTGAAGTTTATTCCTTATTTGATACCAGTTCTACACATTCTTTTATTTCACCTACTTGTGCTTAACATTTAAATTTGAGTCCAAAGAAATTAGACTTTGACTTATATGTTGAAACTTTGTTGGGAGAAATCTTCATTACATCCACTGTTTATAAATCTTGTTCGATTCAAATCGGCACCCTCATGTTACCTGTCGATCTTATCTCTTTAAAAATACTTACATTTGATGTGATTTTAGGGATTGATTGGTTAACTACTCATAATGCTAAAATTGATTGTTTTCATAAGGTTTTTAGCTTTCATATTCCTAATCAACCTATTATACGAATTCAAGTAATCAAACCACTAAAGTCAGTCACTGTCATATCAAGCCATAAAGCCATTTGTTTATTGAAAAATGGATGTCAAGCTTTCTTAGCCCATGTCATGGATTTAAACAAAAATATGTCAGATTTGAATGATATTTATATTATTAATAAATTTCCTGATGTATTCCTTGAAGAACTTCCTGGCCTACCCCCAGAGCGTAAAATCAAGTTTTGTATTGACCTTGAACCCGGTACAAAACCCATTTCCAAAACCCCATATCGAATGGCTCCTATTAACCTTCAAGAGTTAAAAACCCAACTGAATGATTTGTTAGACATCGGTTTCATTCATCCTAGTACGTCTCCTTGGGTTGCTCCTGTTCTATTCGTAAAGAAAGAAAGATGGGAGTATGCGACTTTGCATTGACTATCGGGAGTTGAATCATGTCACCATCAAAAATAGGTACCCATTGCCTTGTATTGCTGACCTGTTTGACCAGTTATAAGGTGCCAAATTCTTTTCAAAGATCGATCTTCATCCTGGATATCATCAGTTAAAGATTAAAACTGATGACATTCCAAAGACTACTTTCAGAACTCAGTAAGGGCATTACGAATTCCTAGTCATGTCTTTTGGATTGACTAATGCTCTTACTGCCTTCATGGATATGATGAACCGAGTATTCAAGTATATGACATCCTCATATACTCCAAAAACCGTGAAGATCATGAGCATCACTTGAGGCTGATACTCCAAAAGCTTCGTGAAAACAAGTTATATGCCAAGTTGAAGAAATGTGAGTTCTGGCTTGAGGAAGTAGCATTCCTTGGGCACGTGATATCAAATCACAAAATATTTGTTGACCCAGAAAAGATTGAAGCAATACAAAGCTGGGAGCAGCCTAAGTCAGTAACCGAAGTACGTAGCTTTCTAGGCTTAGCTAGTTATTATCGAAGATTCATGGAATGGTTTTCTTGAATTGGTACTCCATTAACTCAGCTAACTCTAAAAGATATAAAATTCGGATGGAGCGAGGAATGTGAGAAGAGTTTTTAAGAACTCGAGAGGAGACTCATTTCAGCACCTGTTCTGACAATACCATCTAGTTCGGAGGGATTTGTCATCTACAGCGATGCTTCAGGCAGAGGGTTAGGATATGTTATCATGCAACATGGGAAAGTCATAGCCTATGCCTCATGACAACTCAAAGAATATTAGAGGAATTATCCTACTCATGATCTAGAGTTGGCAGCAGTCATTTTCGCGCTAAAAATCTTGAGACATTACCTGTAGGAGATAAAGGAGAGATCTATACAGATCGTAAAAGCCTCAAATATTTCTTTACCCAAAAGGAACTCAACATGTGACAACGACGTTGGCTCGAGCTATTGAAAGATTACAATCATACCATTCAATACCATCCTGAAAAAGCGAACGTGGTAGCTGACGCGTTAAGTAGAAGATCATATGCGGGTAGGAGTGTGATATTGTCAACGCAGAGGCCCATTTCGTATAACTTACAAAGGATGGAGATAGAATTAAAGACTCCAGAGACCCACGTGATGATGTCAAATATATGAGTAGAATCGACTTTAATCGATAAAGTTAAAGTTGCTCAAGCTAAAGACCTGGAGCTGATGCGTATGAGGAAGAAAGTTCAAGAAGGTGTTATTCTACAAGCAAGAATCGATGAATAAGTAATACTTCGAGTCAACTCCAGACTTTGTGTTCCTAACGACTCTGATTGGAAGTATAAAATCTTGATGGAGGCACACAACACATCGTTTGCAATCCATCCTGGGAGTACCAAAATTTATCGTGATCTTCAAGATACATTTTGGTGGAGCATTATGAAGAGAGAGATTGCAGAGTTTATCTTAAGGTGTTTAACTTGTCAACGTGACAAGGCAGAGCATCAAGTGCTAAAAGGACCATTGCAACCACTTGAAATTCCAGAATAGAAGTGGGAGTACATTACCATAGATTTTGTTACTGGTCTTCCCAGGGTTTCTTAAGGAATAGATGCAATTTAGGTCATTGTTGATAGATTAACCAAGTCTGTTCATTTCTTACTTATACGAGAAACTTATTCACTTGAACGTCTTGCTCAGATATATATATATATATATATATATATATATATATATATATGAGATTGTAAGACTGCATGGTATTCCAGTATCAATAGTTTCTAATCGAGACCCGAGATTCACTTCATGATTTTGGGTTAGTTTGCAAAAAGCTATAGGCATGGATTTACGATTCAGTTTGGCATATCATCCTCAGACGAACAGTCAGTCGGAGAGGACTATTTAAACTCTTGACGATCTATTATGACTCTGTGTCCTAGACTTCAAAGGAAGTTGGGACAAGTTTTTGCCATTAGTGGAATTCTCCTACAACAATAGTTATCAAGCAAGTATAGGCATGGCTCCATTCGAGGTGTTGTATGGACGAAAGTTTTGTTCTCCAGTATGCTGGGATGAGGTGGGTGTAGCAACGTTGTTGGGACCGGAATTGGTACGCATGACTACGGAAAAAATTCAAATAATCCGACAACGTATAATAACCTCACAAGATCGACAAAAGAGTTATGCTGATCTTCATCGAAGGGACATGAGATTCAATGTTGGAGATCATGTGTTATTACGTATTGATCCATGGAAGGGAGTTACGAGATTTGGAAAGAGAGGAAAGCTCAATCCTCAATTCATTGGCCCATTTGAAATCCTCGATCGAGTAGGAACTGTGGCCTATAGACTCGCCTTACCGCCAATTATGTCTCGTGTTCATAACATTTTTCATATATCTATGTTATGAAAATATGTGGAAGACCCGAACAACATTATTAAATTAGAACCAGACGAGATAGTAAAAGATTTAACATATGAAGAGGTACCTGTTAAAATCTTGGATAAGAAGAAACATATTCTACGCTCAAAGGTTATACCTCAAGTCAAAGTTTTGTGGAGAAACCACGATATTGAGGAAATGACCTGGGAGTTAGAATCTGAAATGAAAACAAGGTATCCTCATCTCTTCGATATACCAAGTACACACACTAATTTTGAGGATGAAATTTCATAAGAAGGGAAAGTTGTAAGACCCCAACTTTTATGAATAAAGATTTAATTTTTCTCTAAATATTATTTTTGAATAATAAGGTGTGGATTTGATATAATGTTATAGTTGAGGGTAATATTTATAAATTTTACAAAGTAAGCAAGTTATCATAAAATATTCGTTTGGTCGGGGAATATTTGTTTTATCAGGGAATATTCATACGATGGCACAATCATTGGTGGACCCCACAACAGAATTACTGTCGGAGTTAGAAAGCAGCGAAATTAACTTTTTTATAAAAATAATGACAAAAGTTTTACACGTTAAGCTTTATTTAAATAACCGGTGATAAAAGTACAGTAATACGCATAGTTGCATAGTAGCACACGATATTGTATAGTATCTTTGATTATTGATGCTTATGTGAGAAGTCACTCAGTTTTATTCAATTATTGTCACAGTAATTGCTACATAGTATCTCATATTATTGATTCAATTATTGTCACAGTAATATCTGCACAATATTTTATATTATTAAATAAATAACTAAGATGATAAAGTTATTCATATTATTATTTGTATTATTGATAATGTCTAGAGAGTTCTGTCGAGGAAAGGGGTTTGGTCACCTAATTGCGCACCAATAAGAAGAAGTCCTTATCGAAAAGCCCCATCTTTCCTAGGAATGATCTTATTATTAATATTGCGAGTTATAATATTAATGATTAATAAATGATATTAAAAATGTATTTAGTGAAGCCAAGTGAATTGAGATAAATAGAGGGATTTTTTACGAAGTATTTGTTGTAAATTTGGCTTATTACATGAACCCCACTTACTCATTTTTCAAAAATGTCGGTAGAAAATTATCTCAGTTTTATTTTATTACTTATATATATATATATATATATATATATTATATTTTATTGTTTACATAGTGTTTGTATAGTACTACATAGTGCAGCATAGTAAAATCAAAAAAATTCGTTAATTTCGCCCGTGAACTTCTCCCGTGAATTCCATTATTGTGCATCCGTGATATTATTTTGTAAATAGTATCATGTCATTCTCCTATAAATGGGATGCTCGGTTTAAAAAGTAAAATCACACCAGAATCAGAGAATTCTTCTTCTATAATATTGAGCGTATTTCTTTAGGGTTTAAGTAAGCTTTGAGTGTAGAAAATAATACAAGTTTTCTTCAAGAATATCTTCGCCATACCAGTTCGAAATACTCTCCTTTTCAGATAAGGGATATTATTTTGTTTAGTATCGTAAGAAATAATATTTTCTTCCATACTCTATAGTATGTAAGTAATATTATTTCGTTTCATATTCTTAATTCTACACTCATGTTGATAAGTATTGCTTCTATACTCCTTGAAATTAGTAGAATATCCTTGAAATTTACGCTTCATCTAGTATCTTTTCACGAAAATATTCTTCTGAACATTTTTGTTAAATTTTTTTATTTTCATGCCAGTGTACTATTTATGAAGTACTATTCATGGGGTACTATTCACTTGGATACTATTCACCCAGGATACTATTCATGACAAAATTTAATTTCTTTTCTGTCTAAATTATTTTTGATACATGACTATTATTCTTAAATTTTACTCCACAAAGCAGTTATCATGTTAACAATTTGGACATTTTTAAACTCTGGATAAATTAAAATTCTTTAATATTTATCATCGATTTCGTTTGATTGATTCTTATATCATTGTCATCATCCTCATTCTTATATTGTGATGAAAGTCATCTTTGGCACGTAGTACATAGATGGACTGTTAATTGGTATAATTTTGACCAAGAATTATTTATCAGTATAATCATGACCAGTAATGTTATAAATGATGTGGTAAAAGTCCTCATTGGCCTGTAGTTCATTGATGGACAGTTGTTGGCATGATAATGACCATTGGTGATAATAACGAATATCATTGGCCCATAGTTCATGGATAATTCGTGGATGTGATACTAACAAATATCCTTAGCCCGTAGTGCATGCATAATTTGATGATGTGGATTATTTATTGAGTTGTGTTACAGCGATAAAATATCGATGATGAACTTTAAAATCATAGAAGATATTAGATATCATGCTCTACTTGACTCTTCTAATGGATTGTTTGTTCCGTTGCAGTTAAACTTGTTGTCTATTATATTCTATTAGTTTAACACTGTTGAAGGCTAGCGATAATTTATTCTGCATTATCTTAGTCATAATATTCTTAATGGGTTAGTTGAGCTCACCCTTTGCTTTCATTGTTCTCTTCAGGAAATGAGAAAATAGCTGGGACTACTCGGGGAATGGAGTGACGGTCCGAGATGGTGGATGTAGTAGTCCTCACTATTTTATAAAATAGTGTGATAATAATTATAATGAAGACTCCATTTGAGTTTGGATATTGTCTACGAGGAAATATTTGTGTTAAAACTCTCAGCTTATGTTACACGATAGTTGTATAATTATGTTTGTATTTGAATTTTGTGTCATGTATTTGGTGACTCAGAATGGGTGGTGTATACCTATTTTGGGCATGTCACAAAATTGGTTTCTTTTCTGTCCAAATTATTTTTGATACATGTATATCATTCTTGAATTTTACTCCACAATTAGTTATCATGTTGACAATTTGGATATTTTTAAACTCTGGATAAATTGAATTATAAATCTTTGATATTTATCCTTGATCTCACTTGATTGATTTATTATATCATTGTCATCATCCTCATACTTATATTGTGGTGAAAGTCATCTTTGGCCCATAGTGCATAGATGGACTGTTGATTGGTATGATTATGACCAAGAATTATGTATCGGTATAATCATGACCCAAAATATTACAGATAAATGATGTGGTAAAAATCCTCTTTGGCCCGTAGTGCATAGATATACAGTTGTTTGGCTTGATCATGACCATTGGTGATACTAACGAATATCTTTGGCCCGTAGTGCATGGATAATTCATGGATGAGATACTAACAAATATCCTTGGGTGCATGGATAATTCGCTGATGTGAAACATTTATTAATTTGTTACAGAGATTAAATATTGATGATGAAATTTAAATCATAGAAGATAGTAGACATCATGCTCTACTTGACTCTTCCAATGGATTGCTTGTTCTGCTACAGTTGTTGATCTAAACTTATTGTCTATTATATTCTATCAGTTTTTACACTATTGAGGACTAATGATAATTTATTCTGCATTATCTTAGTCATAATATTCTTTATTGGGCTATTTGAGCCCACCCTTTTCTTTTATTGTTCTCTTCAGGAAATGAGAATATAGCTAGGACTAGTCAGGGAATGGAGTGATGATCTAAGATGGTTGCTATAGTAGTCCTCACTATTCTATAAAATAGTGTGATAATAATTATAATGAGAACTTTATTTGAGTTTGGATATTGTCTACTAGACAATATTCGTATTAAAACTCACAGTTTATGCTTTGTCATATTTTGAACGACAGTTCAATAGTTGTATAAATGAAGTGGTATTTAAATTTTGTACCATATATTTTTTTGACTCAGAATGGGTTGTGTAGACTTATTTTGGGTGTGTCACAACAAAAGAAAGAGAGATGGAGTATACCAAAGGGGCTATATGATATAAATTACGACGAACAAGCAACTTCTTAAGCAATAAAGGATCCAATTCGCGGGAATAAATCTCACTTATCAGGCACCGCGCACGTGTGAGTTCGAACCAAGTCTTGGCTAAGTTCTCTCCCTTCCACAAAAGTGGGGTGCCCCTTGGGGCCTAAACCCAAGAGCAACTTTCATGTATATAAACCTATTAAATCTTTATTTCTTAACCAATGTAGGACTTGGCTTCCTACATATATTTATTATCATTTACCAGTTCCAAGGTTGATCTTTGGGAGTTAATATCTCATTCATTACTCCATGGATTTGAGCTTCCAAATACTTAATTTAATCTACTCATGGAGTATAACACATTGATATGTGGATTCACTTTAAATAATTAATTAAATCCACTTTAATTTTGGCTCAAATTCTAACAATATTCACTTTAGTAATCATTGCAATCATGCTAAAACCTTTTAAAAATAAAACCAAAAATAAAAAAAGTTTAATCTACAGTCTTAACTCTTAAGATTTCAAAGACAGATTCCCATATTGAAGTCCCAATGATTTACAATCTTAATTAGGCATTAATACCACTTTCATTCAAATTAGTTTCACTTAGCTACTTTGAGTTATAAAACTAAATAAATTCAAGACACGGAATCTTATTTTTCAAAAAAAAAACTTTCATTTCATGAAAACTACTACAACCGGAGTAACTTAACTAAATTCCCCCAAAAAAATTTGTATTGTTTTCTATTAAATTTTATCAGCAACCAGAACCAGATATATTGTAAATAAATAATAAATCCATAAAATTTCTCTAAACAACCAAATCAAAACTATAAACAAAGTACAAAATTACCCATAACAATACTTATTAATTGAAATAAAAGCCATAGATTATGATAGAACCGATGATAAATGAAAAAATTGAACCAATTTTTGACAAATTAATGAGATTCGATGGAGTAATCAACTACCGATAAAAAAGGAAAACTAACTTTTCAATTTTGAGCTTTTAAACCATAAATTTCTTACGCTACAAAATTAAATTAAAACTTAATAGAGTTATGGAGCATTACCTTCGTAGTGAGAGACGCTAGACTGTCGATTTGTCTAGAAAGTTATCGATTTGGTAGGTGAGTTTGCGAAGTTGCGAGCTTTGGTTCAGAAAGAGAGAAAAAGAGTTAGAGAGATAAAGAGGTTACATAAAATGAATTTAGATGGGTTTTTTTGGGGTTAAGTTAACTGACCCATTTGACACCCAACCTAGCTAATCTAACAACCTGCGTATTTTTTTTTAAGTTTGTCTTTGGTTCGCAAAATTGGTTCGCTTTAGAAGGATTTTGTGTATATATATATATATATATATATATATATATATATATATATATATATATATGGGTACACATCCATGGGCAAAGGTTCTTGGGAGCAACAAAAAAAGTCACGTAACAATGACTTGTAGTGGGTCGAGACAATTAAAAGGATATGTCCCATTTTAATTGTCTCAACCGCTACATGTCATTTATGTAACTTGTTACTATTTATATTAATATTTTATAATATTATTACTTATATTAATATTTTTGTAATATTAGTATTAATAATATTAATAGTAATAACTAATATGAATATTAATACTAATATTACTATTATTCTTATTAATATAAATATTAATATCTGTCAACGTTAGGATTTTTATTTGTCCCTTTTCTATTCTTGTTCTTTGGTGTTCTCATGTTAAGTGAGATTTGTTTGAAAAAAATAAGTGAAAAAGGTCCGACATGTATCATGTCGACGATTTATTTGTAAGAGTCGCTTGATTGGTATTTTTTTATCTGGTTGCACCTAACTTAACCGAGAAAAGGTTTGCACATTGACCCAATGATGTGAAATCGCTAAAATGTGTCCGTGAAACAAAGAGATTCATTTGGGTTCGGGGGTTTGATTATGCGGAGGGAAGGTGTTAGGCACCCCCTGACATCCGTGTTACCACGGTGACCGCCACTTTTCAAGAAACTGTTATATGAATGTGTGTGTGTGTGTGTGGATCAATGTGCAATTTATTTGGAAGTAGTGCTATGCCTCGTTCGAACCTATATACACAAGGTTTGAATTTATACAAAAATTCAGTTTTAAACAAGATATAGCAGTGAGGTTTGGTAAAAGAGGTTTTTTCAAACCCTGTGCTCAATAGTAATTGAGGTCTTTGATACTTCCATTTTATTACTAAAGGTTCGGCTTGTTTGCTTTTATTTTTGAGATGCGAAACATCTTCGAGAAAATAATATATAGCAGTACCGAACTCCTCATGGGCATGGCAGTCATCTAAGGAAATTCAACCGCCGTAAATAATTTACAAGCTGCTTACAGCTGAAAAAGTCCATCATGGGAACCGAATCTAGATTTAGTGGACTGAATCTGTGATCACATGATTCCTAGGCTCACATGATGCCGCAGTTTATATGAAAATCGATAGCGATTATATATATATAAAAGCTGTAAAATATATATATATATATATATATATATATATATATATACAGACATGATCAACCACCACGAAGCACCTCCATGGGGGATCGGAAATGTAAATATATAAAAGCGGTATATATATATATAGACATGATCAACCACCACGAAGCACCTCCATGGGGGATCAGAAATGTAAATAAAGCAGTAAATGCAATCAACCGCCACGAAGTAAACTCCAGGCGGGACTGAATGTAAAGAAAACAGTAAAAACAATCAACCGCCACGAAGTAAACTCCAAGCGGGACGGAATGTAAATAAAGTTGTAAAAGGCCATGAAGTAAACTCCATGCCTGACAGAAATGTAAATATATATATATATAAGCAGTAAACGCACAAGATGTTTCTCAATCCGGGCTCGGTTTATCATTTCAGCAATTTGTCATATATATATATATATATATATATATATATATATATATAAGTAGTAAATGCACCGGATATAAAATCCAGGCTCATCGAACAGAGTTCGACAATTGTTTATATATATAAGTATGTGTATATATATATATAAGCAGTAAACGCTCCGGATATATAATCCAGGCTCATCGGATATAGTTCGACAACAGTTCATATATATATATATATATATATATATATATATATATATATATATATAAAGCAAGTAAACGCTCCAGACATAAGTCTAAGCTCAATCGAGGCATAACTCAATAATATTAGTCCATATATAAAAATATATACATATATAAGTATATATACAGACAGAAATGAAAACACGGACCGAAGTCCAGGCATACACACACAACATGACTTTCAATTTGAAGAATAGTGTGTGCAAAGATGAAGAGAAAGGCTTTATAGAGTGTGAGAAGGCTTACAATGGGCTGCTAAGGCAGGCTTTTATGACTCAAGATGGATAAACACTCAGCTCCCGCCGGTAAAATATAGCTATATGTGAGCTAACAGGTGTTTAAAATGAGAAAACACTTAATATGGGGTTTATACAGAGAAAATTGGGCAGGGCTTCCTCGCCTCTTTTCTTCTTACAAATGGTCACCCCAAGCTTTATATTTATAGAGTGGTGGGTGAGTTTACCGGCGTACCGTGAATGCACTTCTTAAAATTTGCCGGGGGTACCCCGGGATCCACGCGTCTTGTCGTCTCAAAGTACGTGCACTCGTGCACTGTGATGTCCGCTCGAACTTATAGAACTTCAATCCGAGCATCCGAACAAGGTGTACAAGACCTTCTTCAGACCACTTTTGTTGAGAGTTATGCAATGACATGGGATTAGAGGTTGTACGAAGTTAGAAAGAGGGGACCATGCCCATGGTCTTCAAGCTTCATATTCTATCCAGTGTGCTGTCATGCGTAATAGTAACTCGGGATTGGAACTCCTTGGCTCTTGTGGGACATTGCTGTGTAGAAATGTATGTATAAAATGTTGAGACGACGTGCTGGGGGTTGAGGTGGCAAGATGACGATTTTGCCCCTCACTGGAGTTATCTCCGGTTTGGGCTGACAAAGCAGACGTTGCTCAGGGTTACATCTGAGATTGGACTACTATAACTGTTTGACTTCTACAGGGTCATCTTTAAGTGTGCCTGTCTTCACGGTGTTAGCTCCGGGTCTTTGGAATGAGTGCCTCAGTAGGATGTTTGAGATTGAAGCTGATTCCATGCATTTGAAACAAGCATTTCTGGGGTTATCGTCGAAACTGTAACGGCATTCCTTGGGGATATCTCCAAGGATGAAACTCGGGGTTATCTTCGAGGTTGGAATTGCTACTCCCGGTGTGTGTTCTGGGGTTGAGACTGAACTTCCGGTAGTATCCGGAATGGATGTGAGCTGCTTTCCAGGGTTATCTCCGAAACACGAATCTGCCCTCCTGCAATGTTAGTAACAGGTGTGCAGAAAATTTCAAGTGTTTACAGATGCTCCTCTTTATCATATTCATGCAATGCAAGGCATGGATAGGATAAAGAATCCTAGACACTTGAAATGCAACAAGATAAACATGATGTTATGTGCAACAACATGATGTAAATGCATGATGCATGTATGTTGTTGGATTATTTTCCAACATGATGGAATGATTATCGGTTCCCTGTTAATCCCGTCGAGGATGATAATCAATGATATCTTGGACATGCGATCCAAGTCTTCAAGAATGTTGACGTGGGGGTTATCACCAAAGTCCTTGATCCTTGATACAGACTTTACTCTGAAGATGTGCCTCTCGTGTACAAGAGATCTGTGGGGATAGAGCTTTATCTGTTTGAGGATGTGTATAACATATACCACGATCCTGTCAGAGTTACTGCCAACAGTATGTATTGTCAAGGCTGCCTGACCTTCGTTGATGTGTGTATCACTGGATAGATCCCTATTAGGCAAACTGTCAAGGCTACTTGACGTTCATTGATGTGTGTATCAATGGTTGCATTGCGTTATGACCCCCGTCGGGGAAGGCTGTGGATAAATGCACTGATGGATGAGATCATCGAATGGCTTCTGATGCTTCGATGGGTTTACTTGCCATCGGTTGAAATGATGTCAAAACTGTTTGACCTTCATTGACACGTATATCAATGGTTGAATTGCATTGTAACCCCCGTCGAGGATTCGTTCATAGACGAATAATGTGTTATAACCCCCGTCGGGGATACGTGGATGAGTAAAAGTCTGCGTTGTAACCCCCACTGGGGATACTTTATCAACGATTGAAATCGGCGTTATGACCCCCGCTTGGGATACTTTATCAATGATTGAAATAGGTGTTATGGATCCCGCCGGGGATACTTTATCAATGATTGATATCGGCGTTGTGACCCCTGCCGGGGAGTTCTGCAGAGTATTCTGCATGGATGGAGACAGAGACTGCATCAGCTGCGATAGTATCCACAGTGTAGGGGACTGATTCCGACGATGAGGAGCCTATGGAGGAGGCTGATATTCCCATTAAGGAGGATTTGACTACTGGGTTTTCAGCATTTGTGATGGATTCTCCCACTACGAGTGCTACTGTATCTGGAGCAGAGTCTGCATCTGATGACCTTTGAGAGAGATCAAGCTAGGGCCTTGATGTTGAAAGCTCTTAATGGGAGAGACGCAACTCTATTAGAGAGAGACGAGGCCAGGTCAGCCAGAGATGCATTGATTGTAGAGCAGGATGCTGCCCTATCTTCCCAGGATGTGGCCGTCATAGATAGTACTTCAGTGAGATCCCTTACGACTGGCATTCTTGCTGATATAAGTGTATACATTGATGAGCATCATGCCACCATGCAGTTAGCCTTAGATTTGCTAGCTCGTGTAAATACCATTGGGCAAGATCTTACAGCATTACCTCCTTCTTCAGAGAGGGATGCTATGTTAGATCTGATAGTCCGCATACACACAGATCCGTAGATAGACTTGTATTTTCCTGTACAGACTAGCTTAGCCATTTTGTAATGTACAACACATATTGTATATATCAAACAGTATTATATATGGCAGAGAAATATATTTTGATTCACTTCCCTTTTAGTTGTGCCTTGATACTTGCTTGATATTTGCCTGTTTCTTTAGGGCTTGTGATCTTGATGCATTCTGACCTCATCCTTGATGTGTGGACATTGAGATGTCGCGGGATCTTTCAGAACGGATCATTGATCTGTGTGTATCCCTACCATCTTTGGTGTCTTGGGACTGGTTTTCTGTATGTAGATGTGAAGAGGAGTGTGGCTTTTCCTCTCTGAGATTGACCATACCATAGATGGTCTCCAGTACTCCTATTTGTGAGAAGCCTAGTTAATTCCATCTCTTATGGATTGGTGTTGCTCTTTGAGGCACAACCGCAACTTAGACGGTCTTCGAATCTCCTATTTGTGAGGAGAGATTAGGTAGTTCCATCCCTTTGGTCTAAAGCCAATGAAATGTGGTAGATTGAAGTTTGATCCCAGTACCGTGTGACAAGTATTTTTGTTCTAGTAGGGGGTTAGACCGAACCATAAATGGCTGCCTACGTACTCCTCTTGAAGAAGAGATCAGGTCTGCGTAGTTCGAACCTGGTGTAAGAGGTTCAACGCTAAATGTGAAATGGGTAAATGGGTGTAGAAGCTTTATTGATGAAGAAGGGTGTAGAAGTGTTTTTGTGGTTTTTGTTTTTGTAGAAAAAGGGCAGAAATGTTTTTGTTGTTTTTTGTTTATTACGACCGGACCATATAGAATATGGTTGCCTACGTACTCCCGAGTATCAGGGAGATCAGGTTGACATAGTTCACCCCTCAGGATGAATTGCAGCCGAAGAGACGTATGAATCCCATGTGCAGGCTATACTGCTGGGAGAAGAAAGTTTGATCCCATGTTTGGGACAAACTGCAGGTGTAAAAAAGTTTGATCCCATCTTTAGGACAAACTGCAAGCGTGGAAAAGTTTAATCCTGTCTTCAGGATAAACTGCAGGTGTGAAAGGTTCAATCCCTGGAGGGATAACCAAAATTGTGTGAATGGTTTGAAATGAGATGAAACCAGGCTGCTGGTTTGAAGTGTATGTTTCCCTGAGGGGAAGAAGAGTATGTAAAAAGGGTTAGAAAATCGGAATGATTGGTGATTTAATGATCCAAAACCAGGATGTTTGTTTGATGATAACCTCAGACATAATATCGTTCATGATGTCTGAGTTGATGAGTTGTGGAAATTCATCGCCATCCATTTCCTATAGTCTGAGAGTGCCTCCTGTCAATACTTCCTTGATAACAAACGAGCCTTCGCAGTTAGGAGCAAATTTTCCCTTAGATTGATCTTGGTTGTCAGTGCTCTTCTTCAAAATCAAGTCGTGATATTTAAATTGTCATAGCCGGACTTTCCTGTTGTAGGATCTTGCGATCCTTTGCTGATATAACTTACCATGGAAGATAGTCGCGGTTCGCCTTTCGTCTATTAGAGACAATTGGTGATACATGTCATGTACCCATTGGTCTTTGTCCAGTTGAGCATCCATCAATACTCTAAGGGATTCCATTTCCACCTCTGTGGGGAGCACTGCTTCTATTCCATAGGCTAATGAGTAGGGGGTTGCCCCAGTGGAAGTACGCATTGAAGTTCTATAGGCTAATAAAGTCAGAAGCAATAAGTCAGGCCATCCTTTGTGATTGGTGGACATTTTCTACATGATCTTCTTGATGTTTTTATTATCCGCTTTAACAGCACCATTCATCTTTGGATGGTAGATGACGGAGTTAAGGTGTTTGATGTGGAACTTACTACATAACTCCTCCATCATTTTGTTGTTGAGGTTTTTAGCATTATCTGACACAATGACCTCTGGTTGTCCATATTGACAGAAAATATTGTTTCTGATGAAAGCAATGATTACTTCTTTGGTAACAGTGGGGAAGGGGACTGCTTCTACTCATTTGGTGAAGTAGTCGATCATGGTGAATATGAATCGATGTCCATTACTGGCTTTGGGCTCGATGGGCCCGATCACGTCCATTCCCCACATTGAGAAGGGCCTTGGTGAACTCATATTGTGGAGTTCCCTTGGAGGGGCGTGGATAGCATTCCCAT
The DNA here is from genome assembly GCA_020205615.1 of Panax quinquefolius. Lineage (NCBI taxonomy): Eukaryota > Viridiplantae > Streptophyta > Magnoliopsida > Apiales > Araliaceae > Panax > Panax quinquefolius. The sequence goes on from CM035156.1 coordinate 112,437,654, forward strand.
GACTTTGGCATTGATAGCACCTCTTGACGTGATCATCACAATCAGCTTTGAGTGTAAGCCAATAATGCCCTGTTCTAGGATCTTCTTAACAAGTAGGGAGCCGCTCATATGTGGGCCACATACTCCACCATGGATCTCATCCATGAGCCTCTGAGCTTGATCTTTGTCCAGACATCTGAAGAGACCTAATCATGCATCTCTCTTGTAGAGTGCATCTCCGCTCAAGTTGAATTTCATAGCAAGCCGATGGATCCGCCTTCTTTCAGTCGGGCTCGCCTCAGCGGGTGTAGATCCATCTCGCAGATACTCATTGATGTGCTGATACTAAGGGTTGTGGATGGGAGGTAGCTCATCTGATACTTCTCCAACATAGTTCCCACAGGCTGGGGCCTTTTGCAGGGAAAATGGGATGCTTGGCATGTTTTCCTTGTCATGTATGTTGATCAAGGAGGCCAATGTTGCTAATACACCCGCAAAATCATTCCTATTACGAGGAATATGGAGAAAGGAGATTTCTTCAAACTCCAAAGCCATCTGTAAAACTTATCGATGGTAAGGCAGCAAATGTAGTTCTTTGGTTTGATAGATTCTTATGGATTGTTTGATTACCAATTCAGAATCCCCAAAGACAGTTAATCGTCTGATGCCCCATTAAACGGGCAAGTTTTAGCCCCATGATACAGCCTTCATACTCAGCTATGTTGTTGGTGGTGCCGATAAAGCGCAATTTGACAATGACGGATCTTTGCTCCCGTCTCGGATTTTAGAACTGCTCCAACTCCAGAGCCTTCTATGTTAATAGCTCCATCAAAATACATTTTCCACATACGACATGCATCGTACTGATGGTGTTGCTAAATTATCATGACCCCTTCATCGGGGAAATATATTTCCAAGGGTTTGTAATCCCCTGTCGATGCGGCTGCCAGTTGATCTGTAATTCCTTGACCTTTGATAGACTTTTGCGTCACATAGACGATGTTAAATTGATGTAGGATCAACTTCCATCTGGACAACCGATAATTTAGTATGGGCTTACTGAACACAAACTTGAGAGGATCCACGCGGGATATGAGATGGGTTGTGTGACCATGGAGGTAATGTTGTAACCTCATGGAAGCCCGTGCTAAAGCACATCAAGTCTTCTAATTCAGAATGTACTTGTGTTCACTGCTGCTGAATCTTTTGCTGAGGTAATAGATAGCTCGTTCTTGGCCTCTATCATCTTTTTGTCCCAACATACAGCCCATGGCATTATCATTAATGGATAGGTACATGAACAGGGGAACATCATCCCTGGGAGGTACCAAAACAGGAGTGTTAACCAGCTGCTCTTTGATTGTAAGAAAGGCTTTCTGACACTCATCATTCCATTTCATGGAGGAGTTCTTCCTTAACAATTTGAAAATGGGCTCACAAGTTGCTGTGAGTTGAGAGATAAATCTACTAATGAAGTTGATTCTTCCCAAAAATTCCCTTATTTCCTTCTCTATCTGAGGAATGGGCATTTCCTTGATGGCCTGGATTTTGGTGGGATCTAGCTCAATCCCTTTGTGGCTGACTAGAAAACCTAGCAACTTGCTTGATTTAACGCCAAAGGCGCACTTGGCTGGATTCAATTTCAAGTTGTACTTACGCAACCTATTGAAGAACTTTTTGAGATGGTCTAAGTGATCTTCTTCCCTTCGGGACTTGACAATGATGTCATCCACGTAGATCTCTATCTCTTTATGCATTAAGTCGTGGAAAGGAGCCATCATAGCTCGCTGATAGGTTTCCTCGGCATTGATGAGGTCGAATGACAACCGTCCGTAGCAAAAGGTTCCCCAAGGCATGATGAAAGTAGTTTTCTCATAATCCTCCTCAACGATCATAATTTGATGATACCCCACGAAGCAATCCATAAATAAGTACATGTCGTATTGAGCAGTATTGTCAATAAGAATGTGGATAAAGGGCACGGGAAAGCTATCTTTAAGGCAAGCTTTGTTCAAATCCCGGTAATCCACGCACACTCGCACCTTTCCTCTTGGTTTAGGCACGAGAACAATATTGGATATCCATTTTGGATATGTGACACCATGATGATTCCAGCTTGAAATTGTTTCACAATTTCTTCTTTCACCTTTAAACTCTACTCAGGTTTCAATCGCCTAAGTTTATGCCTGACTGGCTTGAATCCCTCTTCAATGGGAAGGCGATGAAGGACAATGTCAGTGGACAAACCCACCATGTCTTCATGAGACCATGCAAACACATGCTGGAATTGGGTTAGTAGCGCAACTATATCATTCCGTTGGTTTGGGGTTAGGTCTGAACCAATCTGGATTAGCTTAGGGCTTTTTAAGGTTCCAAGATTGAAAGAAATAGTTTGATTAAGATTAGGTTTAGGTTTGTCTTCGACCCATTCCTTAGTCTCCTGAGGTATCTTAATGTCCTCTGGATTTCCATCAAGTTTGAGTCCAACTTTTCATCAAAGTTACAGTCCTTGTGGAGAAAAAACACCTCATCAGCAAGTACAGGCACATATAAATTCAGCGTCCTGAAACAAAATATGCTTTCACTTAATATATGAAATTGTTTAATCATACAAAAGTGTTAGCATGTACTGATAAAATAACTGCTAATACTGTACAAAAAAGTAAGCAATTAAAGTTATCTACAGGGCATAGGGATTTCTGCCCGTTTTACCCTCGTCGACCAATGTACGGAGTGCTACTCCAATTATCGAGGGTAAAGTCCTAATGGACTGTAGTGATGGAGGGGCTTTCATCGTCCTCCTTTTCCCGAATGATGACCATAACATCTGGGCAATCATCATCTGGGGTGTATCTGTTTATATGTTCATCATGGACAATGATGCGTATGCCTGACATCATTAGGGCAATGTCAAGTTTAAGTTTATGTTCCCTTTCTTCCACTTTGGGATCAAGAATTAGAACCTCTTTTGCTTTGAATGGTACTGGTTTAGGAAATAGCATAGCCATAACGTGGGTTGGCACCTTTACCGGAGACTGTATCAGCTCATGAGGTGTAGGTAGAGAAAATCGCCGTGTGGCAGAAGCTTGAGGAATCTGCTTGTGCTTATGAGGATTTATATGACTGGAACTAGAAGCATAGCCTAGTCCGGCTGTCCCGGTTTAACTGGACATTTGAATTGGGTGCTTAATACCCTGCTAATTTTTACCAAGACCTTGTCCAGGCTGATGACCCAATGACATCATTTCTTGGGTAGCTTCCATCACTTCGGCAAAAATCTTGGCTACGGGAAGTGGTGCTCCAATAGGATGGTATTGTGTGTTGCTCACTTCCAAAGTATGAAAACTGGTCGGCTCAACTTCTGAATTGAAGCTGATGATTGGTAGGTCTCCTTGTTCAGGACATTCCGGCTCAGCATTCACAGTGACTAGGCTATTGTTGACAATGTATTTCAATTGTTGATGAGGTGTAGAAGGGACGGCTCCATCCATGTGGATCCATGGTCTCCCCAATTGCAGGTTTTATCATGAATATATCTTGAGGACATGAAAGGATACATTGAATGTATCAGGACCAATCTCAATTGGCAGCTTAATTTCTCCGACAGAATTTCGTCGGGATCCATCAAAAGCTTTGATAACCGTATGGATGCTTCGGATCCATTTGAGATTAACGTTCATCTTTACCAAGGTGGCATAAGGACAGATATTCAGAGATGAACCTCCATCTATCAAAACTCCAGCTAACATATACTCGGAGGATAACACTGCGATATGCAATGGCTTGCAATGACCGGTCCCTTCGAGCGGTATGTCATCATCAGTGAAGGATATCACATTCTTGTTAAAAATGCGATCAACTAGATGTTGAAATTTGTCCACATCCACTGATTTCGGTAAGTAGGCTTCTTCCAAAACCTTCAATAAGATCTTCATGTGATCCTCGGAAGAGAAAACCAAGTCCAGTATTGATATTTGATGTGGAGCTTCTTTTAAGCTTAGAACCACCTTGGTTTCAGTATGGCCCATAGTGCGGAGGAATTTCTCAATTTTCTCCATGGGAATCTTCCCCTTTGCTTTTATGGAGGGCTACATCACCCTCTAAGAAAGATATAGTGGATTTTCCTTCGACACTATAGCAGTAGTATGAGACGTGGATCCTTCAGCTTCTCCATAATTCCATGGGAACAACAGGATATTGTGGTCTAAAGGGTAAAGAAATTGGCTCTGGTGCATCCACTTTCAAAGGATTGTCAGCTCCTTTGAGTTGAATTGCTTGAATAGGAAATGGTTTGACAGTCTCATCAGCCTCAGCAGATATAACTGCTACTAGCCCCTTCTATTTGGTAGGAAAGGTATTCCCGCTTTCGAGTATCATAATGTCATCATCTGCCAATTGCAGGACACCGCTGTCAATTAGATTCTGAATAAAGTGGTGGAGTGCCCATCATTCTTCTATGCTTTGACCGCGAGAATGTGAATGATATTGACATACTCCATTAGAGTTTAACCATCTTGAACGGGGATTAATTGGAGGTAGAAGGGAGGTGATTCTTCCTTCGTCGATTAGCATCTGAAATATCTCATCCATATGTTAGCCCAGGTATGTAAATTCCCTTCTATTGGCAAAATCCCGACGGGCTTTAGCACTTGCTCTCCTCGCAACCTTGTCCTCCAGTGCTTCACTTTTTGAAGGTGGTGATGGAGTATTCATAACAAAAGGAAGGAGATAGGCATGCTTCTGGCTGACTAACTAGCGTGTGACTTGATGCTGATGGATCACCAGTTCTGCCAATTGTTCAACTTGCTTACAAAGATCTTTCATCTTTCGTTCCATAGCAAATTGGAACTTTGTTTAATCCCATCTGTCAACACCGTCTTTGATGGATTGGGATGATTCACTATTACGATTGGAACTCTGTCCACTGCTCCAACTAATCATGTTGACCTTTTCTTCTTTGTGTTGAGGAAGAGGGTTGTCTCGCACATGAGGCTGATCTCGTTTGGTAACCACGATTTCACTGTTGTCTATCAAATCTTGGATCTTGTGTTTCAAGGCCCAATAATCTTGAGTATCATGTCCAGGTGCCCCGGCATGATAAACACACTTCCGAGTAGAATTGAATCCCCTTCCATTAGGGTTGGCTGGTGGAAAAAGATGTGTGATTTTCTTCTGAGTAGTCAGAAGAGCAAGAATATTCTAGAGCGAGTCCCATAAGGGTATGAAAATTCGAGGGCGCTTTACTTCTCCACCTTTAGGCAATGGAGGGTTTGAAGACTGCATGAAAATGGGAGTAATTTCTCCTCTGTATAGGCATGTTTTGACTGCCTTTTTAACCTTGTAGTATCAAGGAAATATCCTCCTCTTTCTTTTTATGGACCCTTTGGGGGTTATTTCCATATGTTCTGGACTGGATGTACTCAGCAACTGCTTTAAGTGCGGCTAGGTCTTGAATCTTTTTTGACTTCAACCCCATCTCAGCCATCTCTTCGTGCTTGATCATTTCAGCAAATGGTTTGCCAATACCAGCTAAGACTCTCTCATAGAAAGGAGCTTCTCATATGTCTATGAAAGTCATGACCATTTTCAAGTCTGATATGGAAGGAATAACTTGAGCAGCAAGGCGCCTCCACCTTTGAGCGTACTCTCTGAAAGACTCATTAAACTGTTTCTTGACCTTGGTAATCTGGTACCGGTCAGGAGCCATCTGAGATAGAAAACTATACTGAGTGAGGAAGGTGTGAGCTAGCTCTTCCCAGCAATGGATCTTTGAGTTGTCTAATCTGGTATACCATGAACGGGTTTCTCCAGTCAGACTCTTCTAGAACAGCTGCATTCTGAGCTTCTCGTTTTCCACATAAGACCCAAGTTCTCCAATGAACACCATCAAATGTGTGTAAGGATCCCCTAATCCGTCATACTTTTCAAAGTCAAGGGTTTTGAATTTCTCTGGATAATGAACACCAGGGAATATACAAAGGTCTAGCATATGAAACACTCCCATGTGTTCCAATCCCTTTGAGAGCACAGACAAATTCTTCCATTTGAAGGACCTTCTTCCTGATATCACCGATGTCTGGATCTCCTTTATGATGGGTTTTTTCAGGTTCTTTGTTGGTCGTATCCAACTGAGGTTCTGGATTTGTTTTATCCAAACCTTGTGTTCCTCCTTGTGTAGAGGATTCTGTATGTCAAGGCATTTTTGAGCCCTGAGTAGACTGATGCAATTCTTTAAGCAGAACAGCCAAATCTATAATTTGTTTACTTAATCCGTCAAATTCTTCTAGAGAAACAGGATTAGACTGATCAGAAAAAGACATAATTGGCTGTAGGCTCGTGGCCTTTTTGGATTTTGAGCGGGTAACATGCCCAATTATTTCCCTATAAGAACTTATGTAGTTTAGTTTCAGGGAATATAAAAGTTTACATGCTATGTAATATACCCGTGTTAGGAATATTAACCTGCAAAACGGATGTTAATTGATAGCATGTCATGCATGTGCAAATATTCTTCATATTTTCCATTACATAACGATGAACATGGAATAGAATTACAAGTAAATGCTTTTACAAGTAATAGAAAATGGAAAGCATGAAGAGACTTTCCTCCGCATTTGGTTTATCAGAGGCTGACCTATCTTAGGTTTACTCTCGCGGCTTTTTGGCATGAAGGTTCCCAAATCATCGCAATCTACTTGATGGGAAGTTAATCCGGTCTTTCAACTGGAGCGAATTTGGGTGGTGCCTTTCCTGAGCTTCGTTGTAATTAGTCTCCCTACAAGTCCAGTAATCAAACACCGACAAGGATAGCCTCCTGGTGGAGGAACCATACAACATACATTCACATACAATGTGTCTCACCGTTTATGCAAATGATGACATGTGCAAAGCACTAATATCACAGATAAATATATTGTAGTGCAGTAATTAAAATGCATTCGTACACATTCATCATAAATGTAAATGCAAAATTCACACACAAGCATATAACAGTTTTGAAAAGCTTGTAGTAGCGGCTTAAACCCTCTTACTGGTGTCCCCAGCAGATTCGCCACCTGTCGACGTTGGGATTTTTATTTATCCCTTTTCTGTTCTTGTTCTTTGGTGTTCTCATGTTATGTGAGATTTGTTTAAAAAAACAACTTAAAAAGGTCCGACGTGTATCATGTCGACGATTTGACTGTAAGAGTCGCCAGTTGGTGTTTTTAACCGGTTGCACCAACGCATCCGAGAAAAGGTTTGCATATTGACCCAGTGATGTGACACTGCTAAACGGGTCTGTGAAACCGAGATTCATTTGGGTTCAGGGGTTTGATTATGCGGAGGGAAGGTGTTAGGCACCTCCCGACATCTGTGTTACCACGGTGACCGCTACTTTTCAAGAAACTGTTATATGAATGTGTGTGTGTGTGTGTGTGTGGATCAATGTGCAATTTATTTGGAAGTAGTGTTATGCCTCGTTTGAACCTATATACACAGGGTTTGAATTTATACAAAAATTCAGTTTTAAACAAGATATAGCAGTGAGGTTTTGTAAAAGAGGTTTTTTCAAACCCTGTGCTCAATAGTAATTGAGGCCTTTGATACTTCCATTTTATTATTAAATGTTCGTCTTGTTTGCTTTTATTTTTGAGATGTGAAGCATCTTCAAGAAAATAATATATTGCAGTGCCGAACTCCTCATGGGCATGACAGCCATCTAAGGAAATTCAAACACCATGAATAGTTTACAAGCTGCTTACAGCTGAAAAAGTCCATTATGGGAACCGAATCTAGATTCAGTGGACTAAATCTGTGATCACATGATTCCTAGGCTTACATGATGCTGTAGGTTATATGAAAACCAGTAAACAGTTATATATATAAAAGTTGTAAATATATATATACAGACATGATCAACCACAACAAAGCACCTCCATATATAAAAATCGTAAAATGTAAATATATAAAAGTGGTAATATATATATATATATATATATATATATATCATGATCAACCACCACGAAGCACCTCCATGGGGATCAAAATATAAATAAATCGATAAATGCGATCAACCGCCACGAAGTAAACTCAAAGGGATGAATGTAAAGAAAAGCAATAGAAACACGATCAACCGCCACGTAAGTAAACTCAAAGGGATGAGAATGTAAATAAAGCAGTAAAAGGTCACGAAGTAAACTCCGAACTGGCGAAATATATATATATATATATATATATATATATATATATATATATATATATAAGCGGTAAGCGCACAGGATATTTCTCAATCCCGGCTTGGGTTTATCATTTCAAATGATTTATATATATATATATATATATATATATATATATATATATATATATATATATATATATATATAGAATAAATGCAGGATATAAAATCCAGGCTCATCGAACAAAATTCGACAACAGTTTATATATATATATATATATATATATATATATATATATATATATAAGCAGTAAACACTCTGGATATAAAATCCAGGCTCATCGGATATAGTCCAACAATAGTTTATATATGTATATATATATATATATGTATATATAAGCAAGTAAACGCTCCAGACATAAGTCTAGGCTCAATCGAGGCATACCTCGATAATGTTAGTCCATATATAAAAATATATACATATATATGTATATATATATATATATACAGACAGAAATGAAAACCACGGACCGAAGTCCTTGCATACATACACAATGCGACTCTCAAAGTGAAGAATAGTGTGTGCAAAGATGAAGATAAAGGCTTTATAGAGTGTGAGAAGGCTTACATTCATCGTGCAAGGGTGCTTCTATGACTCAAGATGGATAAACACTCGACTCCGTTGGTGGTAAAATATAGCTATATGTGAGCTAACGGGTGTTTAAAATAAGAAAGCACTCAATATGGGGTGTATACAGAGCAAATTGGACAGGCCTTTCTCACCTCTTTTCTTCTTGCAAATGGCCACCCCAAGCTCTATATTTATAGAGTGGTGGTGGCCATGAGTGTACTTCAATGGCGGGTGGGAGATGCACCTACTGGCGTAGAAGGTTCATCACTGGTGCCCGAGGTGCCCGAGGCTCCATGGTCTGGCGTCTCAAAGTACGTGTACTCGTGCACTATGATGTCCGCTCGAACTTGTACAACTTCAATCCGAGCATCCAAACGAGGTGTACAAGACCTTCTTTGGACCACTTTTGTCGAGAGTTACGCAATGACATGGGATTAGAGGTTGTACGAAGTCAGGAAGAGGGGACCATACCCATGGTCTTCAAGCTTCAAATTCTATTCGGTGTGTTGTCACACGTAATAGTCACTCGGGATTGGAACTCCTTGGCTCTTGTGGGACATTGCTGTGTAGAAATGTATGTATGAAATGTTGAGACAGCGCACTAGGGGTTGAGGTGGTAAGATGACGATTTTTCCTCTCACCGGGGTTATCACCGGTTTAGACTGACAAAGCAGACGTTGCTCAGGGTTACATCTGAGATTGGACTGCTGCATGTGTTTGACTTCCGTAGGGTCATCTTTAAGTGTGTCTGCCTTCCCGGTGTTAGCTCCGGGTCTTCGGAATGAGTGCCTCGGCAGGAGGTTTGAGATTGAAGCTGATTGCATGCATTTGAAACAAGCATTTTCAGGGTTATCTCCGGAACTGTAACGGCATTCTTTGGGGTTATCTCCAAGGACGAAACTCGGGGTTATCTCCGAGGTTGGAATTGCTACTCCCGGTGTGTGTTCTGGGGTTGAGACTAAACTTCCGGTAGTATCTGGAATGGATGTGAGCTATTTTCCAGGGTTATCTCCGAAAGATGAATCTGCCCACCTGCAATGTTAGTAACAGGTGTGCAGAAAATTTTGAGTGTACAATATTATTAATATTACTAACTAAAATTTCATTGTAATTTAAGCTTTTAATTTTTGTCCAGCTCAATTTGAAACTCGACCAAGATTAATATGAATAGATCGACTATAAAAAAAAAGCAAGTAGAGCAGAGCAGAGTAGAATTGAATCCAAGAATTTCTAAGAATAATATAAATTAGTTAGTAATATTAATATTATTAATATAAATATTATTAATACTAATATTAAAAATATTAATATAAGTATTAATAATATTACAAAATATTATTATTAATATTAATATTATAAATACTAATATTATAAAATATTAATATAATAATATTAATAATATTACAAACTTTTAATATGAATAGTAACAAGCCGCTACAAACTGTTGTGTCATGACTTTTTTTAATTGCTCCTAAGTAGGATTTGCCATGGATGCGGATATATATATATATATATATATATATATATATATATATATATATATATATATATATATATATATATATATATATAGGAAAAAATGTATGTACACAACTATGTATTACACAATAGGCTATGACAACGATTTTTTGGGCTATAGCGACAGTTTCACCCGTCGTCATAGCTATTTTGGGCTATGGCGACAATTTACCGTCGTTATAGCCCAAAAAATCTGTCGCGCATAGGTCTACTGTGTAATACACAGTTGTTGTATATATATATATATATATATATATATATATATATATATATATGTGTGTGTGTGTGTGTGTGTGTGTGTGTGTGTGTGTGTGTGTAAACATAAAAAAAAGTTGAACAAAATAATTTAATAGCTAGACATTGTTAAATCATACATTTATTATATTTATATATAAGGGTAATATAATAATAGTGTAGTTTAAAAATAAAAAATTTTGTCCTTCACTTCCCTCCTTCTAAACTCAGAAACAAGGAAAATATAATAAATATCACATCTCTTCTCTTTCTTTTTAAAACTTACAAACATGATAAGGGAAAATTATAATTCCTTTCCATCCCTTCACCTCCCTTCCCTTTCTATATTTTTCCCTTCTCATCTCTTCCCTCCAAACTCATAAAAAGAGCCTTAGGTTCTGTTCGGGAACAACTTATAAGTTGGTCAAACGAATTTATTTGTTGTTTTTCAATATTAATGTGTTTTGCGCTCACTTAATTTTTGACTTATAAGTTGAGTTTTAAGTCAAAAAAATAATTATTTGTGACTTATTTAAAAATGACTTATAAGTCATTTTAAAATAAGTTAGTTTGACCAAATATAATATTTATTTTGCCCCTCTTTTTATTAATATTTTTTAGTAATCTTTACATTTATCTTAATTTATGATTCATTATGATTCGAACAACTCTATAACGTGTTTTAACTTAATTTCATACTTATAAGTTAAATTGATGTTGAACGCTTTTACTTATAAATTATAACTTAAAACAACTTATAAGTCAATTTATATTTTACTTTATAAATTATTTTAAAATAAGTCATTTCTCAAACAGTCTCTTCGAATGCGTGAAAAAAAATCAAAATTTTGAGAAATTTATCACGGACATGAAAACTAATGAGATTTTACATTAGTATTTCACATCAATTTTATTAAATATTAGTAATTGTCCGTGTCTGAATGCACGACGTAACAAAATTCTCACTCTCTCCCTGTTTCAACAATCCCATTTTTATTTTCTCTCTTACCTCTTTCCTTTCCTACCACTCTTTTCTGCCTAAATTCAAAATGGGTTCTATTTTATTAATATTGATTAGTTTTACTTTTAAGATTACAAACATTACAGGGTGGGTAAAAAAAGGTAAAAAAAATTAAGCTATTTTTTTAAAGCCAAAATTATATTCCAATGGAGTAGTATATTTTACTAGCAGGGAAGATCATATGTGTACAATTCTTTCAACTTATTAAAATTTTAATTTACTAGTATTATTGATAAAAAAAAAAGTAGGATTCATCAATAACTGATAGGGTCCTGCCATTTTGACTCATCTGTCTCTCTTTCCTATTCTCTGTAGAATAAAAAAAGATCTAAAGGATTAAAATAATAATAAAAAAAATGATAAATGTGATACAAAATTACTAAAGTTTTTATGAAAATTTTATAATAGAGATAGATGTATAAAAAATTTTGAGAGAGAAAAAATTTAAAAATTTTAAAGAGAAATTTTTAGGAGTGGAAGAATGTATAAAATATTAGAGATAAAAGGTGAAGGAATATATAAATTAAATATCATAAATAATTTATTTGATTGCAACATAATAATGGTAAACCTAAAATTTGAAATATGAGTCGACCTATATTTGACCCATAATTACATGATTCTAACCCACACAACTCATATTAAAAATAGGTAATATGGTTTTAGTTCTTAAATAGAATTATAACCAAATTTTGTAAATCAAAACTAACTCATAATTATATTTTGTTAGGCCTAGCTTCTCACAAAGGAAAAAGTTAAAATTCTCAATTCAAAATATAAGAATCTATATTATAAAGTCTGGAAGGAAGTCTAGTTATTTTGTGTCACAATTTTTTTTCCTTTTTGTCCCTATATAATTATATTAATATTTTGTCCTTTTTGTCCTTTTTATCTTTTTATTTAGCTCTCTAAATTTTATAAAAATTTTATTTTACTCCACATAATTTACACACGTATTATTATGTGTGCCATCAGATGTTAATAAAAGATAATAGGATAAATTACATATACTAGTGCATTTTTAAAAATAATTACAATAATGGTGCATAGATAAAATAATTACAAAAATAATACATTTTTCTATATTTATTTACAATATTAGTGCAATTAGGATTCCTTAATTTAGAGGATCATTATCTGGTAGTTTTTTATTTGAAACGCGTGAATCTCTGTAAACCCTTCTTTTTCTCTCAACTCCCATAATTTTTGTACTAGTATTTCTCTCTCTAAAATCTTCTTCTTCTTCTTCTTCTTCTTCTTCTTCTCCATAACTTTTGTTCTCGTATTTCTCTCTCTTCTTCTTCTTCTTCTTCTTCTTCATCACAGTTGTTAGACTAATTGGTGGCGTAAATTAATTGTTTTTTAATTTACTTTTGCTGCACTTGTTAATCAACAAATCACACAGTCGAATACGCGACTTTCTCTCTCCAACTCTCTCACAACTGAAAGGATTTTGGTTTCTCTCTCTAAGGTCTGCTTCTAATTTTTTTTAATTCTCATTCTACTAATTAATTGTCAATATGATCATATATATACTTTATGTTTCTAACAGAATGGAGTATTGATTGTTTGGATTTGTGTTGTTTTTATGTTTTGTATAGAATGATTAATACAAAGAATAAGGATGGGAAGAGGAAAAGAATTACAGAGGGTGATTTTATTAAGGACTTGAAGAAATTTATTTGGGTTTGTGCAGTTGGATTCTAATTTTGATGTTCCTGTAGTTAAGACAGAAGCTCAAGTTCATAGTCAGAAGATATTTGCAACCCAAAAAATTTAAAGGTGTGCTAATTTAAATTTTGTTATTGTTACTATCATATAACTGTTTGGTTACTTCTGCATTATGTTTTGGTTACTGTTATTTGTGATTCGGATACCATTTTTGTTACCTTGATTTAGTATTTTGGTTACTTTTTTATGTTGTTATGGTTACCATGTATTTGCTTAGTATACATAGTTGACTAAACTGATTTTGGTGTACATGTTGTTTATGTATTGGTTACCATTAAAACATGTTTTGGTTACTATCATATAAATATTTGGTTACTTCTATAGTATGTTTTTGGTTATTGTTAGTTTCTGATTTGGATTCTATTTTTGTTTCCTTGAGTTGGAATTTTGGTTACTGTTTTTTGTTGTTCTGGTTACCATGTATTTGCTTAGTATATTTGGGTTGACTAAACTGTGTTTGGTCTATATGTTGTTTATGTATTGGTTACCATTAATATATGTTTTGGTTACTAACATATAATTGTTTGGTTACTTCATTGGTATATTTTTTTTTTTTTGTTGGCTTATGATTTGGATAGCATTTTTTTCCCTCAATTGGGATTTTGGTTAATTTTATATGTTGTTTTGGTTCCAATGTATTTGCTTAGTATACATTGGTTGACTAAACTGAGTTAGGTATACATGTTGATTATGTGTTAGTTACCATTAAAACATGGTGTGGTTACTATCATGTAACTGTTTGGTTACTTCTTTAATATATTATTTGGTATACATGTTTTTGTTTTGGTGACCTTTAAATTATGTTTTGGTTAATATTTTATATAACTGTTTGTTTACTAAATAAAATGGTTGTTTATATTTTTGTCACCATTATTAGATTATATAATATAACTTTTTGGTTACTGCTTTATTATGGTATGGTTAATGTTATATTATGATATGATAACTATTATTGTGCAGTCAATGTGGGATGTTGGTTATTTGTTATAGTCTGTTTTGGCTACTGTGTAATTATTATATTATGTTTTGGTTAGTATGTTGTTATTTGTTGGTCACTACGTAACTGTTTATGTTATAAGTATTGTTTATATCTGGTTACTAATGACTTGTAAATCTGATTTTATTAATTTGCAGTTATGGGATCTTTACTATGAGGAATGCAACAGAAAATTCACTGAAATATATTGGTGTGACATGGAAGTCCCCAACATTATTACCAAGAAATTGAACCCAAGTCAGTTGGAGAAGTTTAAGACATCATTAGTTTGTGGATGTATTATTTTTGTAAATAATAAACCAAGTCATAATAAACCATGTATTTGCTTAGTATACATTGATGTATTATTTTTGTAAATTCCTTCAAATATATTCTACAAGGGTTATGCTCTTCTAGAAAATTCATTGGAAAAGTTATGGTTAAATGTACATGTGAGAGTATACATGTGTTGCCTAAACTTGGTTGGATATACACGTTTCTGTTTTGGTTACCATTAAAACATATTCTGGTTACTTTCATATAACTATTTGGTTACTTCTTTATTATGTTTTTGTTACTGTTACCTTATGGTTTGGCTACTATTATTGTGTCCTCAATGTGGGATTTCAGATACTTTTATTTTTTATTCTGGTTAATATGTAATTGTTTAGTATTCATGGATTGTCTAAACTGAGTTTCATTACATGATGTTTCTATTTTGGTTACCATTAAAACATGTTCTAGTTACTATCATATAATTATGTGGTTACTATTTTATTATGTTACATTATGGTTACTGTTATTAGTAACCAGATAGTTACAAGCTTAAATCAGGACAAACATCAATTGTTAAATGTACATGTGTGAGTGTCCTATTTATCTACAAGCTTGTTAGTAACCAGATAGTTATCATAGATAGTTACAAGATTGTTAGTAACCAGATAATTATAAACTTGTATCAAGACTGTTATAAAGTGTTAAAGGTATATGTTTTATTTATACCCGGTCATCATGATAGAATAAGAAACTCCAATTAAGAGTTCTCATTTATATATATGATGGTCACTTATAGATCTCATATTAAAATAAAAATAGGTTAAGAGGTGCAGTTGGTAACCAAACCTGCATATAAGGGTAACCATTTTAGTTTTTGTTAGTAACCAAATAATTAAAAACATATATCAGAACAATTATCAATGTATATGTATATGTTTTTCCAAATAGTTATTTGGAAATGGTCCATGTCAGTTGGTAACTAAATATGAATATAGAGGTAACAATTTTATTTTAGATGGGAAACCAAATTTACATAAAAATATTTCAGAACAGTTACCAATTGTTCAATGTATATGTTTACTTTATATTGATAACTCATGATGGAATCAAAAATTAAAATATTAATCAACATCAATTTTGGTTACTGTACACCATCAAAAATGTTACCAACCATGTGGTTAATAGTTACTAACAGTAAACAATTATATATTCCTGTAAACAATTAAATTTGTTGTATTGGTTACTGTCAGTCTCCATAGTCTAACAACTGAATAAACATTGTAAAGTAACCAAATCAATATTAGACAGTAACCAAATTACATAATCTTAGTAACCAGAACATAAATCAAATTTTTACATGCAAATTTGAAGGCCTAAATGATGGAATTTGACCAAAATACCATGCAGTTCACCAGCAAAGCTGGTGACTTTTGATCGTTGACCCATTTCCAATGAAATTAGGCTCCAAAAATGCCAAAATCTGACACTCCAAACTTGACAGAAATTGCCAAATTGTCACTGCAACCAAATAAACATTATACTGTAACCAATTAAATAGTATACAACAACCAATATATATAATCAGATTAATAGTTGTATGAAGGTAACCAATGTAGTCAATAAGTAACCACCAATATAAAAGAAATAATTATAAAACTCAATAACATTATAGAGTAACCAAATAAACACCTTACAGTATCTAAATACATATTATACAGTAACCAATGTATATGTAATTAGTAGCCAAGATTATAAAAAATATTTTCACATTCATTTTACAACTAAAACAATCAGTAATGACTTTGTTATTGATTAAAGACTAACAGGTGTATGAAGGTAACCAATGTAGTAAATCAGTAACCATCAATATAAATAAAATCAGTATAAAACACAGTAATATTATGTAGTAACCATGGTAATATTACACACGATAAATAAGTCGACATTATATACTAACCAAATCCAGTTAGACGGTAAATCAACATATATTTACTTAGTATCCATAACATAAAACATATTTGACATGCATTTTACAGCAAAAATAAACAATATAAAAAACATCAATATGTACTTAAAGATTCAACAGTTGCAGGAAGGTAACCAATGTATTTAATAAGTAATCATCAATATAAAAAACATCCGTAGAATATACATTTAAAGTATACAACAACCAAATAAACATTATACAGTAACCAAATCAATAATAAACAGTAACCAATTTCTATGTTCTTAGTAACCAGAATATAAAACATATTTTTACGTGCATTTTGCAATCAAAACAGTCAGTATACTGACTTTGTGACCAATTAAAGAGCGAAAAACTTAAGAAAGGTAACTAATATACGAGTATATAGTAACCACGGGGTAACAAATAAACATTTTAAGTATTGACAACCAAATAAACATTATCTGATAACCAAATCAATAATAAGCAGTAACAATTTATATGTACTTAGTAACGAATATAAAACATATTTTTACATGCATTTTGAAATCAAAGCGATTCGATTATCTTGACTTTGTTACCAATTAAAAAAGCGAAAAATCAAGAAAGGTAACCAATATACGAGTATATAGTAACACAGGGTAACAAATAAACATTTAAAGTATCAACAACCAAATAAACATTATACGAGAACCAAATCAATAATAAGCGATAAAGAACCAATTTCTATATACTTAGTAACCAGAATATAAAACATATTTTTACATGCATTTTAAAATCAAAACAGTCAGTATACTGACTTTGTTACCAATTAAAGAGTGAAAAATTTAAGAAAGGTAACCATTATACGAGTATATAGTAACCACGGGGTAACCAAATAAACATTATACAGTAACCAAATCAATAATAAATAGTAACAAATTTATATGTACTTATTAACCAGAATATGAAACATATTTTTACATGCATTTTGAAATCAAAACAGTTATTATACTGACTTTGTTACCAATTAAAGAGCGAAAAACTTAAGAAAGGTAACCAATATACGAGTATATTGTACCCACGAGGTAACAATATGCATATAAACTTTAAACTCAAAGTTGTTATAGAGGTTGATTTCTGATCTTGAAGTTGTTGTTGATCTTATTGAAGTTGTTGTTGATATTGAAGTTGTTGTAGATCTTGAAGTTGTTGTTGATCTTGAACTTGCTGTTGATCTTGAAGTTGTTGTTGATCTACTCCTCTATTATCCAATCTCAGAGTTCCGTGTTGTCTTCTCCGATCGATCTGTCGTTGCTCTATTTTTTCTGATCTCCAAGTTGCCTTTTTCTTCATTAGCGTGAATTTAGGATCGGTCAGTTAAAAATATGAAAGTCGATAACTGACGTGTAGGGAGTTAATGACGCGTAATTTTAGCAAGGTAATGTTGTGTTGTTTTATTTTTGTAATTATGTTGTGTGTGTTTTATTTTTGTAATTATTTTCTCATTGTTGTATATTAGTGTTAAGGACCCAAGATAATATCCCTAAACAAAGTTAGACTTAGCAAATTCAGATTCATGAGACATTTTGAAGGTAAATTTTCCTATATTTTCCAATAGTTTTATCTCATAATCCCTCTCCAGATTCTCTACTAGAATTAAATTGTAATAATATAGTATAAAATACATGTAATCCATATCATGTATGGAATTGTAATAGTATAGATTCACTTGACCATATTTATTTGCAAAGATTATAATATCGTAATTATAATCTATGAAATTAGAATTTCAAAACTATTAATCATAGGATTAAATAGTCATACTTACATATTTGTTTTTCATAGGATTATTCATAAGATAACTTAAAATAATCACATGTTATGTTTATTTTTTCTAAGATTAATTAGAGGATTAGATAAAAAAAAATATCGTGTGTGCTATTATACCCTTATCAATAATATATTTTAAAATTATTTATACATCAAAAAATAATAAACAATTAAATAACATAAATTACTCCAATAAGTATTTTATTTTTTACACTACTACAAAACAGTAAATTGACAACGCGAAAAAAACGTTGTGGTTTCAGTCAGAAAAATATCGTGGTTAAGGGTGTTGTCTATTTGACACCCTTACACAACGTTTTTAAGAAAAAAAACGTTGTAGATTTGTTATCCATAAATTAGCACATGCTAAAAAACATTGTAGAAGGTATGATTCCACAACGTTTTTTGGATAAAAACGTTGTAGAATGTATGATTACACAACGTTTTTAAAATGTTGTAGATTAAAAAAAAGAAAAAAAAGTTGGTTTACCTACATTACCAATGCACCTGCAATATGCTAATGCCATGATATATAACTAAAAGGTCTAAATTCTCATTTAAATTTAAAGTCAAAATGTATCAACAATTCAAAATACATTCCAATAATACCATTCGTGTAATTCAAATTACTACATCCACAAAACTAAGAATGTTGATATTTGATAAAGTCCACTCACATCACCGACTGTTGCTCCCTGGGCATTATTGAGAAAAGACACCAGGTTATTAGCAGGGTGTGATACAATAACACAGAATACACCAGCTACATAACCACCAGCAAAGCTCATGCCAAGCTGGAACGATTTGCTACACTGGTCCTTTGGGGTTGGGATAGCATACTTGTACAAGAGCTCCACAATAGTCTCAAAAGATGCAAACTTCATCATTGTATCTACAAGACATCAGTATGGATAATCAGCAAAAATAATTCACTCGCAAAGTAGAGACAAATAAGTAAATAACAGACAGGAAAAGCCCCCAAACTGCCATATTAAGAAAATAATTGCTTAGATAGATAGAAGGGGATATCAGATCACCAAGACAAATGTATTATCTTTTTCATGTCACTCTTTGACAATGCCAATGCAATAAAATAACAATTAAAATACAACATAATTAAAAACCATCATCAGGTTTGAACTATAGTGACCTACAATGTTGGGAGTAGGGATAAGAGCTTATGCGTGGATAATAAGATTCCAAGACAAGACAAATATCAAACTTGAATAGGAATAGCGAAAAAAAGAAACAACAAGATCATTTTGCCAACACATATTCAATGGAAAATGTATAAAAAAATCCTGAAAGTAAGAGAGGTTTTATACAAAGCACAAAGGCAAAGAAAATATATTTAAAAAATAGTACATAGAAAATCAAATTGCTGTTTGGATAGAGAACAACCAATACAGACCGACTGAAATGGGAATAAAAGTGAACAAAGAAATTATGACTGTCAAATAAATTCGAAGTAGCATCCAACTATGACTATAATATAAATAGGTGTAATTTGCTAGTAAATTAATTTTTTTTTCTCATAATTACTGAGTAAAAAGGAAGATAAGTCAGCTTACATGGAATCTGACGTCCCCAAAGAGGAACAATGCCCTTGTAGAGCCTGAAATGGAAAATAGGCACAAATAAATATACATAATTCTTTGAAGAAAAGAAAAATTGAAACCATGGATTACTATAGTAATTATGGTCTAGTTGTTTCACATCAATATCATATCCAAAAATTGAATATTGCTATAAAACTAAGAATGTTGTAGATATGGTCTTCAGATCTCATATAGATAGCATGTAAACAAGAAAGTAATAGTGAAACTCGCTCAATTTTGACAGTCTTTACTGTTTGAAACTGTTATTTGACTCATTTCTGTCTCTAATTACAAGCAACAGACAAAAACACACAAGGATATATTACTTGAACAATCACATGTTTCCTCCATCCAATCAACATAAGTCATGAAAGCAGTTATATAAAAAACACAGTAAATCTTCCAAATAAAAGAACATGCTAAAAATGTTTGCAACTCATGAATCTTAAGATTTATTCATACACTATTCAAATTCTCCTGATAGGAGAGAGGTCAATTATATTTTGGCCAAAAATATGAATGCACCTCATAAAGGTGCTTCTAAAGGTGCTTAAAGAGCTCCTACTTTATGATTGTGATTTTTTTCCTACAGGTTTCTAGAATCTCCTCTCAATATCAAGTATGATACTCTAAATACTCTAAGAAATGTATACCGACATATCAAGCTAGAAATGTAGTGCACCTCAGTTAGCTAAGTACAACAAAGCAGTGAGCCCTTGACCTGTGTTTCGAAAACACGAGAGAAGTTCTGTCCAAGGTTGTGGCTTGTCCCAGCCTGCAAGGCCTTACGGTCACCCATCATAGCTTCAATTGTATACGTCTTGGCAGCACCAACAAATGTCTCAGCCTTGGATTTTTGACCTGCAATAACAGGTATTGCAGCTTGCTCATAAGCAAATTTTGTATAGACATCAATCATCTGTAAATTGTATTAGTAGCAGCCTGTAAATTGTTCTTCCCAACTTTCATTAAATGGAAAACATGAGCAAAGAGCTGAGTGTTCACAGAGAGGCGGCAGTAAAGTGTGTCACCTGGCTGATCAACCAATCTCATGGCAAATTCCCTCTGGAACATTACAATAACGCACCTAAACACTGGCCGGTGCTTCAATAACTTGTCAGTTAAAGGAGCAGAGATTTGATAAGGAATGTTTGCCACAAAAATATCAAAATATGGAAGGTCAACCTTGAGCACATCACCTAAGTTAACCTACACATATCAACATTGCAAACGTATGTACAAATTCAGTACTATTAGGAAGTTTACGGAAATATATTAGCAATGTAATTCAAAAATAAGGATTTAGATCAAAAGGCAGAGTATGTTATTTCATTACTTCATTAAAGTACTTGTATCTAAATCAAATTACATAACAACCCACCATTCAGGATGATAATTCCTAATTCAGTCAAATGATTATACTTTTCTACAATCCTCCTAAACTGCGCCCGATATTCAATTTAGTAAGTTCAGCCAAATGGCTATACTTTTCTACAATCTTCCTAAACTTCACTTTCAATTTAGTAAGTTCCTTTAAACTTTGAACTGTAAACATCCCGGTAATGTACATACATATTCATTATGCTCCATGTGCACAAAATCTCGATATCAAAAGTACAACCATACAAATTATAACTATTTTTTTATTTAAATTCTTCTATCAACAGCTGCCTCATAAAACAACAAAAATCAAATGAGCAATGTACTTATCACTCCAGCAGCCAAAACCCATTTGTGTAAACACCATAAATCAGTTAAAAACATATGATTTCATGATTTTCACGATAAATTCACAAATTTGCACCGATAAAATCTGAAATGAAACACATAAAAGTATACCTTGAGGCGATTAGAAAAGGGGGTGCCTTGAAAGCGGCACTGCAATTCGAGAACCATACGAGGATCAAGCTCAACAGCAATAACAGATTTCCCAGCTTCAAAAAGCTTCTTGGTGAGATTACCGGTACCAAGACCGATTTTAAGGATTACATCTGTACTCTTGATGCCTGATTTTTGGACTATGGAATCTATAAGAAGTGGGTTTTTAAGGATATGTTGTCCCTTTGATTAGTGAAACTGTATGCCTCCTTGGTAAGGTTGACTTCTTTTGCTTTGTCAGAATTTGATTATATTTACCAGTGAGTCCCCTAAGGGTGTGTGTGACGCCCCCAAAATTAGGTATATGTCACCCATCTTGGGCCGCAAACTACGTAGATACGTATAAATTCAAATACAACTTACTAAAACATATGTTGCCGTGTCACAATCTGACATAAAGCATGAGTTTGAATCTGAATATTGTCTCTTAGATATTATCAAACTCAAAAGAGAGTCCTCATTCAATTATTATCGCAATTATTTCGCGAGAATAGTGAGGACTACTAATCTTATCCTCCGGACCATTACTCCAGATTCATGACTTCGTCCCAACTATGTTCTCATTTCACGAAGAAAACGGTGAAAGAAAAAGGTGAGCTCAACTAGCCCAAGAAGAAATATTATGGTAAGATAATGCAGAATAAATTATCATTAGCCTTCAATGATGTTAAAGCGATAAAATACAATAGACAAACCGGTTTAAGCTGCGATTGAATATGCAATCCATTAAAAAAGTCAAGTAGAAAATAAAAGTCTACTATCTTTTAGGTTTTAAAAGGTTTTCATCAATTTTATCATTTGAGACTCGAACAATAAATAAACCACCACATCTAATCATCCATGTATACTGGCGGTCGAGGATTTTCATCAAATTATCAATGTTCATGACTATCTTAGAATCACCCCGGTCATAATCATACCAAAATTATCCATCATTGCATTCACAGACCAATTGAGGACTTTTGTCACATCATTTATAGCGGTCGTGATTATACCGAATGATCGCTCAGTATAATCATACCAAGTTCATCTATGCTGCGTAAAGGCATAGATAACTTTCAACATAACATAACATGAGGATGATGATGATGACATAATAATTCAATAAAACAAGTTTAAGAATTAATTAATCCAAGAACCAATAACGTCCAAGTTATCGACGTGATCTTCTTTGAGAGTAAAATTCAAGAATGCTTCGGAAGAATATTTTCATGAAAAGTCTTGGATGAAACACAAATATCGAGGATATTCTACTAATTTCATGGAGTATAGAAGTCAAAGTTTTAAGCTAATTTGGGTATAATAAAGAATGGAATAACAAAAGAAATCACCAAATGCATGTGGTGCTTGGCCAGACATGGTTATTCAGCGGAATAATAATAACGGGAACCAGTCGGTGAAATTCACACCGCAAGCAGGATGATCCAATAGAATAATAAATCTTTGAATAATAAACAATGGAAACGAGTCCAGGTGTAAAACACACGAGACGAGGATATTCAGCGAGAATAATAAATGCGGAATAATAAGCAATGGAACTGGTAGGTGTAAAACACACGCATACATGATATTCCAGCAGAATAATAAAGAATTGAATAATGAGAAGAAAATCACCAAGTATAGGGGATTAAGCGATATCTGAGTTATTCAACGAGAATAAATAAGAATGGAATAATATAAAGGATTTCACCAAGTATAGGGTATCTGCGTATCTGAGGTTATGTATAGGGTATGCCACTTTTTACAAGAGTTATTCAATAGAATAATAATGAATGGAATAATGAAGTTCTCTTCATGAATAAGAAAGAATAACACCACTTACGGTACAACAAATAATATCCCTTACAAGTAAAAGACACTTTGGATATCAAAGTAGTGAAATACTTGGAATACTCTTCTTCTTTCTCTCTATAGTTTCTCTCTCAGAGATTGGTGAATTCGTAAGAAAATAATGAAGGAATGAGCTTCTATTTATAGGAAAATAGAATGCATAGTAATTAATCCATGAATGGTCCAGATTGATTTACTTTAATCGACGGTCCATATTTAAAGCAAAATCTTTTAAATAAAATATAATATATTCTATTTATATAAAAACATTTTCTTATCAAACACTATTTAACACTATGCAAAACACTACGCAACACTATCATAATAAAATATAATATATTTTATTTATAGAATAACTTTAATAAAAAGTATTTTGTTTTATATATAAAAGATGTTTACGTTTTATTACGTTAATAATATCTGAATAAAACAAAAGCGTCACTATCATTATAATAATTCATATTATTAATCCATGATAATGGAATCAAATGGTGAAACTTCACATAGCATCGATAATCAATACTGGTGTGCTACTTATACAACCACACGTATTCATTGTACTTTTACTATCGAGTAGTTTAACGATATCAGCGGTAAAACTTCCAGTTATTTCGATAAAATATTTTTGTCGTTTTCTCAATCAAATGATAATTACATTATGGGGTCCACCAATGATTGAGTAGTTGTACGAATATTCCTGCTAAACCGAATATTCCCTGAGCCAATCGAATATAATATAACCACTTGCATACTTTGCAAAATTTATAAATACTACCCACAACTATAATATTATCTTAAATTCACACCATAATATTAAAAAATTATTTCGACAAAATTTAAATCTTTATTGATAAAATCTGGGGTCTCACAGTGTGAATGTTCTGCGACGTTTAACTTCTCCGGTTTTTTAAAGTTGAGGATTTGAAGATTGTGCAGAAGTTTGGAAAGAGGAATTATTTCTCCCTTGAATGGGCAAGTTCTGATTACTCCTCTGATTTTGTCCTTGTAGTTCCATGTATACATCCTCTTCTTTCTTTTTATGACCCATTCGAGGATTATTCCCATAATTTTCAGCCTGAATATGCTCAGCCACGGCTTCTATAGTAGTGAGGTCTTTAATTTTTCCAAACTTCAACCCCATTTCAGCCATTTCTCCATGTTTAATCATTTTCGAGAATGGTTTTCCTATACTTGTTAGGACTCTATTATAAAATAAAGTTTCATGTATATCAATGAATGTCATTACCATTTCTGTTTCTATCATTAATGGAATGACTTAGGCAGCCAGGCGTCTCCACCGTTGAGCATATTCACGAAAAGATTCACTGATTTGCTTCTTAACCTTGGTGATTTAATACCTATCTTGAGCCATTTGTGATTGAAAACTGTATTGACTTAGGAATGCATATGCTAGCTCCTCTCAGTTGTGGATTTTAGAATTGTCCACATATGTTTAATCAGTTGTGGATTGGAAACTGTATTTTAAAAATATTTTTTATAATCTTGGCTACTAATTACATATACATTGGTTACTGTATAATATGTATTTAGATACTTTAAGGTGTTTATTTGGTTACTCTATAATGTTATTGAGTTTTATAATTATTTTTTTATATTGGTGGTTACTTATTGACTACATTGGTTACCTTCATACATTTATTAATCTGATTATATATATTGGTTGTTGTATACTATTTAATTGGTTCTGATTATAATGTTTATTTGGTTGCGGTGACAATTTGGCAATTTACATCCAAGTTTGGAGTGTCGATTTTGGCATTTTAGAACCTAATTTCATTGGAAATGGGTCAACGATCAAAAGTCATCAGCTTTGCTGGTGAACTGCATGGTTTTTTGGTCAAATTCCATCATTTAGGCCTTCAAATTTGCATGTAAAATTTTGATTTATGTTCTGGTTACTAAGATTATGTAATTTGGTTACTGTCTAATATTGATTTGGTTACTTTACAATGTTTATTCAGTTGTTAGACTATGGAGTAGCGATAAACCAATCAATACAACAAATTTAATTATTTGAGGAATATATAATTCTTTCTTGTTAGTAACTATTAACCACATGGTTGGTAACATTTTTGATGGTGTACAGTAACCAAAATTGATGTTGATTAATATTTTAATTTTTGATTCCATCATGAGTTATCAATATAAAGTACACATATACATTGAACAATTGGTAACTATTCTAAAACATTTTTATGTAAATTTGGTTACCCATCTAAAATAAAATGGTTACCTCTATATTCATATTTAGTTACCAAATGGCATGGACCATTTCCAAATAACTATTTGGAAAAACATATACATATACATTGATAATTGTTCTGATATATGTTTTTAATTATTTGGTTACTAACAAAAACTAAAATGGTTACCCTTATATGCGGGTTTGGTTACCATTCGCACCTCTTAACCTATTTTATTTTAATATGAGATCTATAAGTGACCATCATATATATAAATGAGAACTCTTAATTGGAGTTTCTTATTCTATCATGATGACAGGTATAAATAAAACATATACCTTTAACACTTTATAATGATCTTGATACAAGTTTATAATTATGCAGTTACTAACAAGCTTATAACTATCTATGATAACTATCTGGTTACTAACAAGCTTGTAGATAAATAGGACACTCACACATGTACATTTAATAATTGATGTTTGTCCTGATTTAAGCTTGTAACTATCTGCTTACTAATAACAGTAACCATAATGTAACATAATAAAACAGTAACTACATAATTATATGATAGTAACCAAGACAGGTTTTAATGGTAACCAAAATAGAAACATCATGTAATGAAACTCAGTTTAGACAATCCATGAATACTAAACAATTACATAATAACAAGAATAAAAAATAAAAGTATCTGAAATCCCACATTGAGGACACAATAATAGTAGCCAAACCATAAGGTAACAGTAACAAAAACATAATAAAGAAGTAACCAAATAGTTATATGAAAGTAACCAGAATATGTTTTAATGGTAACCAAAACAGAAACAACGTGTATATCCAACCAAGTTTAGGCAACACATGTATACTCTCACATGTACATTTAACCATAACTTTTTCAATGAATTTTCTAGAAGAGCATAACCCTTGTAGAATATATTTGAAGGAATTTACAAAAATAATACATCAATGTATACTAAGCAAATACATGGTTTATTATGACTTGGTTTATTATTTACAAAAATAATACATCAACAAACTAATGATGTCTTAAACTTCTCCAACTGACTTGGGTTCAATTTCTTAGTAATAATGTTGGGGACTTCCATGTCACACCAATATATTTCAATGAATTATCTGTTGCATTCCTCATAGTAAAGATCCCATAACTGTAAATAAACAAAATTAGATTTACACAGTCATTAGTAACCAGATATAAACAATACTTATAACATAAGCGATTCACGTAGTGACCAACAAATAACGACATACTAACCAAAACATAATATAATAATTACGATGCAAAAAGCAGACTATAACAAATAACCAACATCCCACATTGACCGCACAATAATAGTTATCATATCATAATATAACATTAATCATACCATAAAAAAGCGAATAACCAAAAAGTTATATTATATAATCTAATAATGGTGACCAAAATATAAACATGTAGTACAGACCATTTTATGTAGTAAACAAACAGTTATATATAATATTAACCAAAACATAATTTAAAGGTCACCAAAACAAAAACATGTATACCAAAAAAATATACTAAAGAAGTAACCAAAGCGATTACATGATAGTAACCAAACCATGTTTTAATGGTAACTAACACATAAACAACATGTATACCAAACTCAATTTAGTCAACCAATGTATACTAAGCAAATACATTGGAACTAAAACAACATATAAAATTAACCAAAATCCTAATTGAGGGAAAAAAATGTTATCCAAATCATAAGCCAACAACAACAAAAAATATACCAATGAAGTAACCAAACAGTTATATGTTAGTAACCAAAACGTATATTAATGGTAACCAATACATAAACAACATATAGACCAAACACAGTTTAGTCAAGCCATATATACTAAGCAAATACATGGTAACGAACAAAAAAAACAAAGAACCAAAATCCCAAATCAAGGAAACAAAAATAGAATCCAAATCAGAAACTAACAATAACCAAAAACATACTATAGAAGTAACCAAATATTTATATGATAGTAACCAAAACATGTTTTAATGGTAACCAATACATAAACAACATGCACACCAAAATCAGTTTAGTAAACTATGTATACTAAGCAAATACATGGTAACCATAACAACATAAAAAAGTAACCAAAATACCAAATCAAGGTAACAAAAATGGTATCCGAATCACAAATAACAGTAACCAAAACATAATGTAGAAGTAACCAAACAGTTTTATGATAGTAACAATAACAAAATTTAAATTAGCACACCTTTAAAATTTTTTGGGTTGGAAATATCTTCTAACTATGAACTTAAGCTTATGTCTTAACTACAGGAACATCAAAATCAGAATCCAACTGCACAAATCCAAATAAATTTCTTCAAGTCCTTAATAAAATCACCCTCTGTAATTCTTTTCCTCTTTCCATCCTTCTTCCTTGTATTAATCATTCTATACAAAACATAAAAACAACACAAATCCAAACAATCAATACTCCATTCTGTTAGAAACATAAAGTATATATATGATCATATTGACAATTAATTAGTAGAATGAGAATTAACAAAAATTAGAAGCAAACCTTAGAGAGAGAAACCAGAATCCTTTCTGTTGTGAGAGAGTTGGAGAGAGAAAGTCGCGTATTCGACTGTGTGATTTGTTGATTAACAAGTGCAGCAAAAGTAAATTAAAAAATAATTAATTTACGCCACCAATTAGTCTAACAACTGTGATGATGAAGAAGAAGAAGAAGAAGAAGAAGAAGAAGAAGAGAGAGAAATACGAGAACAAAAGTTATGGAGAAGAAGAAGAAGAAGAAGATTTTAGAGAGAGAAATACTAGTACAAAAATTATGGGAGTTAAGAGAAAAAAAAAGGTTAACAGAGATTCACGCGTTTCAAATAAAAAACTACCAGATAATGATCCCCTAAATTAAGGAATCCTAATTTCACTAATATTATAAATAAATATGGAAAAGTGTATTATTTTTGTAATTATTTTATCTATGCACCATTATTATAATTATTTTTAAAAATGTACTAGTATATGTAATTTATCCTTTTATCTTTTATTAACATCGATGGCACATAATATGTGTGTAAATTATGTGGAGTAAAATAAAATTTTATAAAATTTAGAGAGCTAAATAAAAGATAAAAATAATTTAATATAGAAGGACAAAATATTAATATAATTAAATAGGGACAAAAAGGAAAAAAAATTGTGACACAAAATAACCAGACTTCCTTCCAGACTTTATAATATAGATTCTTATATTTTGAATTGAGAATTTTTACTTTTTCCCTTTGTGAGAAGCTAGGCCTAACAAAATATAATTATGAGTTAGTTTTGATTTATAAAATTTGGTTATAATTCTATTTAAGAACTAAAACCATATTACCTATTTTTAATATGAGTTGTGTGGGTTAGAATCATGTAATTATGGGTCAAATATAGGTCGACTCATATTTCAAATTTTAGGTTTACCATTATTATGTTGCAATCAAATAAATTATTTATGATATTTAATTTATATATTCCTTCACCTTTTATCTCTAATATTTTATACATTCTTCCACTCCCTAAAAAATTTCTCTTTAAATTTTTAAATTTTTCTCTCTAAAATTTTTATACATCTATCTCTTTTATAAAGTTTTCATAAAAACTTTAGTAATTTTAATATCACATTTATCATTTTTTTTTTATTATTTTAATCCTTTAGATCTTTTTTATTCTACAGAGAATAGAAAGAGAGACAGATGAGTCAAAATGGCAGGACCCTATCAGTTATTGATGAATCCTACTCTCTTTTTTTTTATCAATAATACTAGTAAATTAAAATTTTAATAAGTTGAAAGAATTGTACACGTATGATCTTCCCTGCTAGTAAAATATACTACTCCATTGGAATATAATTTTGGCTTTAAAAAAATAGCTTAATTTTTTTAACCTTTTTTTTACCTACCCTGTAACATTTGTAATCTTAAAAGTAAAACTAATCAATATTAATAAAATAGAACCCATTTTGAATTTAGGCGAAAAAGAGTTGTAGGAAAGGAAAGAGGTAAGAGAGAAAATAAAAATGGGATTGTTGAAACAGGGAGAGAGTGAGAATTTTGTTACGTCGTGCATTCACGGACAATTACTAATATTTAATAAAATTGATGTGAAATACTAATGTAAAATCACATTAGTTTTCATGTCCGTGATAAATTTCTCAAAATTTTGAAATTTTTTCCACGTCATTCGAAGAGACTGTTTGAGAAATGGCTTATTTTAAAATAATTTATAAAGTAAAATATAAATTGACTTATAAGTTGTTTTAAGTTATAATTATAAGTAAAAGCGTTCAACATCAATTTAACTTATAAGTATGAAATTAAGTTAAAACACGTTATAGAGTTGTTCGAATCATAATGAATTATAAATTAAAATAAATGTAAAGATTACTAAAAAAATATATTAATAAAAAGAGTGGCAAAATAAATATTACATTTGGTCAAACTAACTTATTTTAAATTGACTTATAAGTCCTTCTTAAATAAGTCACAAATAATTATTTTTTTTGACTTAAAACTCAACTTATTAGTCAAAAATTAAGTGAGCGCAAAACACATTAATATTGAAAAACAACAAATAAATTCATTTGACCAACTTATAAGTTGTTCCCGAACAGAACCTAAGGCTGTGTTTATGAGTTTGGAGGGAAGGGATGAGAAGGGAAAAATATAGAAAGGGAAGGGAGGTGAAGGGATGGAAAGGAATTATAATTTTCCCTTGTCATGTTTGTGAGTTTTAAAAAGAAAGAGAAGAGATGTGATATTTATTATATTTTCCTTGTTTCTGAGTTTAGAAGGAGGGAAGGGAAGGACAAAAAAAATTATTTTTAAACTACACTATTATTATATTACCCTTATATATAAATATAATAAATGTATGATTTAACAATGTCTAGCTATTAAATTATTTTGTTCAAACTTCTTTTATATATATTATATATATATATATATATATATATATATATATATATATACATATGTATTACACAAAGTAAACCTATCTTGTGACAGATTTTTGGGCTATAACGACGGTGAAATTGTCACATAGCCCAAAATAACTATAACGACAGGTGAAAGCTATCAGCTATAGCCCAAAAAAATTGTCATAGCCTTTATTGTGTAATACAGGTTGATTTGTCATACATACATTTTTTCCTATATATATATATATATATATATGGTCCGCATCCATGTGACATTCTTTGAGAGCAATTAAAAAAGTAAATGACACAACGGTTTTATGCATGACATTATTCATATTAAAAGTTTATAATATTATTAATACTATTATATTAATATTTTGTAATATTAGTATTTATAATATTTATATTTATAATATTAATATTAATAATAATATTTTGTAATATTATTAATACTTATATTAATATTTTTTAATATTAGTATTAATAATTTTTATATTAATAATATTAATATTACTAACTAATTTATATTATTCTTAGAAATTCTTGGATTCAATTCTGCTCTGCTCTGCTTGCTTTTTTTTTATAGTCGATCTATTCATATGAATCTTGGTCGAGTTTTAAATTGAGCTGGACAAAAATTAAAAGCTTAAATTACAATGAAATTTTAGTTAGTAATATTAATAATATTGTACACTCAAAATTTTCTGCACACCTGTTACTAACATTGCAGGAGGGCAGATTCATCTTTCGGAGATAACCCTGGAAAATAGCTCACATCCATTCCAGATACTACCAGAAGTTCAATCTCAACCCCGAAACACACACCGGGAGTAGCAATTCCAACCTCGGAGATAACCCCGAGTTTCGTCCTTGGAGATAACCCCAAGGAATACCGTTATAGTTCCGGAGATAACCCCGAAAATGCTTGTTTCAAATGCATGCAATCAGCTTCAATCTCAAACCTCTTGCCGAGGCACTCATTCCAAAGACCCGGAGCTAACATCGGGAAGGCAGACAAACTTAAAGATGACCCTACGGAAGTCAAACACTTGCAGCAGTCCAATCTCAGATGTAACCCTGAGCAATGTCTGCTTTGTCAGCCCAAACCGGAGATAACCTCGATGAGAGGCAAAATCGTCATCTTGCCACCTCAACCCCCAGCGCGTCGTCTCAACATTTCATACATACATTTTACACAAAGCCAATGTCCCACAAGAGCGAGGAGTTCCAATCCGAGTGGACTATCGTGTGACAACACACCGAATAAATTTGAAGCTTGAAGACCATGGCTATGGTCCCCTCTTCCTGACTTCGTACAACCTCTAATCCCATGTCATTGCATAACTCTCGACAAAAGCGGTCCGAAGAAAGTCTTGTACACCTCGTTTGGGTGCTCGGATTGAAGTTGTACAAGTTCGAAGCGGACACAAAGGCACAGTGCACGTACTTGAACAGTAGGACCCATGAAGCCGGGGCACCGGGCACCCAATGAGTGCATCTTCAGTGCCAGCAGTGCATCTCCATTGCCGCAGTGTACACCTGACCACCACTCTATAAATATAGAGTTTGGGGTGGCCATTTGCAAGAAGAAAAGAGGCGAGAAAGCCCTGTCCAATTTGCTCTGTATACACCCCATATTGAGTGCTTTCTCATTTTAAACACCCGTTAGCTCACATATAGTTATATTTTACCGACGGGAGCTGAGTGTTTATCCATCTTGAGTCATAGAAGCCTGCCTTGGCAGCCCAATGTAAGCCTTCTCACACTCTATAAAGCCTTTCTCTTCATCTTTGCACACATTATTCTTCACATTGAGAGTCGCATTGTGTGTGTATGCAAGGACTTGATCAAGTGGTTTTCATTATATATATATATATATATATATATATATATATATATATTTTTATATATGGACTAACATTATTGAGTTATGCCTCGATTGAGCCTAGACTTATATGCGAGGCGTTTACTTTCTTATATATATATATATATATATATATATATATATATATATATTTCATCAGACACGGAGTTTACCTGTGGTCTTTTACTGCTTTATTTACATTCTGTCCCGCCTTGAGTTTACTTCGTGGAGGTTGATCGTGTTTACTGTTTTCTTTACATTCAGTCCCGCCTGGAGTTTACTTCGTGGCGGTTGATCGCATTTACTGATTTATTTATATTTTTGATCCCCCATGGAGATGCTTCGTGGTGGTTGATCATGTATATATATATATATATATATATATATATATTTACATTTCTGATCCCCCATGGAGGTGCTTCGTGGTGGTTGATCATGTCTGTATATATATATTTACAACTTTTTATATATAACTGCTTACTGGTTTTCATATAAATTGCCGCATCATGTAAGCCTAGGAATCATGTGATCACAGATTCAGTCCACTGAATCTAGATTCGGTTCCCATGATGGACTTTTTCAGCTGTAAGCAGCTTGTAAATTATTCATGGTGTTTGAATTTCCTTAGATGGCTGTCATGCCCATGAGGAGTTCGACACTGCTATATATTATTTTCTCGAAGATGCTTCGCATCTCGAAAATAAAAGCAAACAAGTCGAACATTTAATAATAAAATGGAAGTATCAAAGGCCTTAATTACAATTGAGCATAGGGTTTGAAAAAACCTCCTTTACAAAACCTCACTGTTATATCTTATTTAAAACTGAATTTTTGTATAAATTCAAACCCTGTGTATATAGGTTCGAACGAGGCATAACACTACTTCCAAATAAATTGCACATTGAAACAATGTAAAGACTAACATGTGTATGAAGGTAACCAATGTAGTAAATCAGTAACCATCAATATAAATAAAATCAGTATAAAACAAAGTAATATTATGTAGTAACCATGGTAATATTACACAGTAAATAAGTCAGCATTATATACTAACCAAATCCAGATTAGACAGTAACCAACATATATTCACTTAGTATCCATAACATAAAACATATTTGACATGTATTTTACAGCAAAAATAAACAATATAAAAAACATCAATATGTACTTAAAGATTCAACAGTCGCAGAAAGGTAACCAATGTATTTAATAAGTAATCATCAATATAAAAAACATCCGTAGAATATACATTTAAAGTATACAACAACCAAATAACCATTATACAGTAACCAAATAAATAATAAACAGTAACCAATTTCTATGTACTTAGTAACCAGAATATAAAACATATTTTTACGTTCATTTTGCAGTCAAAACAGTCAGTATACTGACTTTGTGACCTATTAAAGAGCGAAAAACTTAAGAAAGGTAACCAATATACGAGTATATAGTAACCACGGGGTAACCAAATAAACATTTTAAGTATTCAACAACCAAATAAACATTATACAGTAACCAAATCAATAATAAACAGTAACCAATTTCTATGTACTTAGTAACCAGAATAAAACATATTTTTACATGCATTTTAAAATCAAAACAGTCAGTATACTGACTTTGTTACCAATTAAAGAGAAAAAAATTTAAGAAAGGTAACCATTATACGAGTATATAATAACCACGGGGTAACCAAATAAACATTAAACAGTAACCAAAACAATAATAAACAGTAACCAATTTATATGTACTTAGTAACCAGAATATAAAACATATTTTTACATGCATTTTGAAATCAAAACAGTTATTATACTGACTTTGTTACCAATTAAAGAGCGAAAAACTTAAGAAAGGTAACCAATATACTAGTATATTGTGCCCACGAGGTAACAATATGCATATAAACTTTAAACTCAAAGTTGTTATAGAGGTTGATTTCTGATCTTGAAGTTGTTGTTGATCTTATTGAAGTTGTTGTTGATCTTGAAGTTGTTGTAGATCCTGAAGTTGTTGTTGATCTTGAAGTTGTTGTTGATCTTGAAGTTGCTGTTCATCTACTCCTCTATTATCCGATCTCAGAGTTCCATGTTGTCTTCTCCGATAGATCTGTCGTTGCTCTAATTTTTCTGATCTCCAAGTTGCCTTTTTCTTCATTAGCGTGAATTTAGGATCGGTCAGTTGAAAATATGAAAGTCGATAACTGACGTGTAGGGAGTTAATGACGCGTAATTTTAGCAAGGTAATGTTGTGTTGTTTTATTTTTGTAATTATGTTGTGTGTGTTTTATTTTTGTAATTATTTTCTAATTGTTGTATATTAGTGTTAAGGACCCAAGATAATATCCCTAAACAAAGTTAGACTTAGCAAATTCAGATTCAACAGACATTTTGAAGGTAAATTTTCCCTATATTTTCCAATAGTTTTATCTCATAATCCCTTCTCCAGATTCTCTACTAGAATTAAATTGTAATAATATAGTATAAAATACATGTAATCCATATCATGTATGGAATTGTAATAGTATAGATTCTTTGGCCATATTTATTTGCAAAGATTATAATATCGTAATTATAATCTATGAAATTAGAATTTCAAAACTATTAATCATAGGATTAAATAGTCATACTTACATATTTGTTTTTCATGGGATTATTCATAAGATAACTTAAAATAATCACATGTTATGTTTATTTTTTCTAAGATTAATTAAAGGATTAGATAAAAAAAAAATATCGTGTGTGCTATTATACCCTTATCAATAATATATTTTAAAATTATTTATACATCAAAAAATAATGAACAATTAATTAACATAAATTACTCCAATAAGTATTTAATTTTTTACACTACTACAAAATAGTAAATAGACAACGCGAAAAAAACGTTGTGGTTTCAGTCAGAAAAATATCGTGGTTAAGGGTGTTATCTATTTGACACCCTTACACAACGTTTTTAAAACGTTGTAGTTAAGCAACTTACACAACGTTTTTAAGAAAAAAACGTTGTAGATTTGTTATCCATAAATTAGCACATGCTAAAAAATATTGTAGAAGGCATGATTCCACAACGTTTTCTGGATAAAAACGTTGTAGAATGTATGATTACACAACGTTTTTAAAATGTTGTAGATTAAAAAAAAGAAAAAAAAAGTTGGTTCACCTACATTCAACGTCTGCGCGTAATATCTAACGCCATGATATATAACTAAAAGGTCTAAATAGTCAAAATGTATCAACCATTCAAAATACATTCCAATAATACCATTCGTGTAATTCAAATTACTACATCCACAAAACTAAGAATGCTGATATTTGATAAAGTCCACTCACATCACCGACTGTTGCTCCCTGGGCATTATTGAGAAAAGACACCAGGTTATTAGCAGGGTGTGATACAATAGCACAGAATACACCAGCTACATAACCACCAGCAAAGCTCACGCCAAGCTGGAAAGATTTGCTACACTGGTCCTTTGGGGTTGGGATAGCATACTTGTAAGGAGCTCCACAATAGTCTCAAAAGATGCAAACTTCATCATTGTATCTACAAGACATCAGTATGGATAATCAGCAAAAATAATTCAATCGCAAAGTAGAGACAAATAAGTAAATAACAGACAGGAAAATCCCCCAAACTGCCACAGTAAGAAAATAATTGCTTAGATAGATAGAAGGGGATATCAGATCACCAAGACAAATGTATTATCTTTTTCATGTCACTCTTTGACAATGCCAATGCAATAAAATAACAATTAAAATACAAACATAATTAAAAACCATCATCAGGTTTGAACTATAGTGACCTACAATGCTGGGAGTAGGGATAAGAGCTTATGCGTGGATAATAAGATTCCAAGACAAGACAAATATCAAACTTGAACAGGGATAGCGAAAAAAAGAAAGAACAAGATCATTTTCCCAACACATATTCAATGGAAGAGGTATAAAAAATCTTGAAAGTAAAAGAGGTTTTATACAAAGCACAAAGGCAAATAAAATATATTTAAAAAATAGTACATAGAAAATCAAATTGCTATTTGGATAGAGAACAACCGATACAGACCGACTGAAATGGGAATAAAAGTGAACAAAGAAAGTATGACTGTCAAATAAATTCGAAGTAGCATCCAACTATGACTATAATATAAATAGGTGTAATTTACTAGTAAATTAATTTTTTTTCTCATAATTACTGAGTAAAAAGGAAGATAAGTCAGTTTACATGGAATCTAACGTCCCCTAAGAGGAACAATGCCCTTGTAAAGCCTGAAAAGGAAAATAGGCACAAATAAATATACATAATTCTTTGAAGAAAAGAAAAATTGAAACCATGGATTACTATAGTAATTATGGTCTAGTTGTTTCACATCAATATCATATCCAGAAATTGAATATTGCTCGAAAACTAAGAATGTTGTAAATATGGTCCTAAGATCTCATATAGATAGCATGTAAACAAGAAAGTAATAGTGAAACTCACTCAATTTTGACAGTCTTTACTGTTTGACACTATCATTTAACTCATTTCTGTCTCTAATTACAAGCAACAGACAAAAACACACAAGGATATATTACTTGAACAATCACATGTTTCCTCAATCCAATCAACATAAGTCATGATAGCAGTTATATAAAAAACACAGTAAATCTTCCAAATAAAAGAACATTTTGACAGTCTCAAGTCATATTAATCAGTAACCATCAATATCAATAAAATCAGTATAAAACACAGTAATATTATGTAGTAACCATGGTAATATTACACAGTAAATAAGTCAGCATTATATACTAACCAAATCCAGATTAGACAGTAACCAACAAATATTTACTTAGTATCCATAACATAAAACATATTTGACATGCATTTTACAGCAAAAATAAACAATATAAAAAACATCAATATGTACTTAAAGATTCAACAGTTGCAGGAAGGTAACCAATGTATTTAATAAGTAATCATCAATATAAAAAACATCCGTAAAATATACATTTAAAGTATACAACAACCAAATAAACATTATACAGTAACCAAATCAATAATAAACAGTAACCAATTTCTATGTACTTATTAACCAGAATATAAAACATATTTTTACGTGCATTTTTCAATCAAAACAGTCAGTATACTGACTTTGTGACCTATTAAAGAGCGAAAAACTTAAGAAAGGTAACCAATATACGAGTATATAGTAACAACGGGATAACCATATAATCATTTTAAGTATTCAGCAACCAAATAAACATTATACAGTAACCAAATCAATAATAAACAGTAACCAATTTATATGTACTTAGTAACCAGAATATAAAACATATTTTACATGCATTTTGAAATCAAAGCAACAATTATCTTGACTTTGATACCAATTAAAGAGCGAAAAACTTAAGAAAGGTAACCAATATACGAGTATATAGTAACCACAGGGTAACCAAATAAACATTTAAAGTATACAACAACCAAATAAATATTATACAGTAACAAAATCAGTAATAAACAGTAACCGATTTCTATGTACTTAGTAACCAGAATATAAAACATATTTTTACATGCATTTTAAAATCAAAACAGTCAGTATACTAACTTTGTTACCAATTAAAGAGCGAAAAATTTAAGAAAGGTAACCATTATACGAGTATATAGTAACCACGGGGTAACCAAATAAACATTATACAGTAACGAAATCAATAATAAACAGTAACCAATTTATATGTACTTAGTAACCAGAATATAAAACATATTTTTACATGCAGTTTGAAATCAAAACAGTTATTATACTGACTTTGTTACCAATTAAAGAGCGAAAAACTTAAGAAAGGTAACCAATATACGAGTATATTGTACCCACGAGGTAACAATATGCATATAAACTTTAAGCTCAAAGTTGTTATAGAGGTTGATTTCTGATCTTGAAGTTGTTGTTGATCTTATTGAAGTTGTTGTTGATCTTGAAGTTGTTGATCTTGAAGTTGCTGTTGATCTTGAAGTTGCTGTTGAGCTACTCCTCTATTATCCTATCTCAGAGTTCCATGTTGTCTTCTTCGATCGATCTGTCGTTGCTCTATTTTTTCTGATCTCCAAGTTGCCTTTTTCTTCATTAGTGTGAATTTAAGATCGGTAAGTTGAAAATATGAAAGTCGGTAACTGACGTGTAGGGAGTTAATGACGCGTAATTTTAGCAAGGTAATGTTGTGTTGTTTTATTTTTGTAATTATGTTGTGTGTGTTTTATTTTTGTAATTATTTTCTAATTGTTGTATATTAGTGTTAAGGACCCAAGATAATATCCCTAAGCAAAGTTAGACTTAGCAAATTCAGATTCAACAGACATTTTGAAGGTAAATTTTCCCTATATTTTCCAATAGTTTTATCTCATAATCCCTTCTCCAGATTCTCTACTAGAATTAAATTGTAATAATATAGTATAAAATACATGTAATCCATATCATGTATGGAATTGTAATAGTATAGATTCACTGGCCATATTTATTTGCAAAGATTATAATATCAGAATTATAATCTATGAAATTAGAATTTCAAAACTATTAATCATAGGATTAAATAGTCATATTTACATATTTGTTTTTCATGGGATTATTCATAAGATAACTTAAAATAATCACATGTTATGTTTATTTTTTCTAACATTAATTAAAGGATTAGATAAAAAAAAAAATATCGTGTGTGCTATTATACCCTTATCAATAATATATTTTAAAAATATTTATACATCAAAAAATAATAAACAATTAATTAACATAAATTACTCCAATAAGTATTTAATTTTATACACTACTACAAAACAGTAAATAGACAACGCAAAAAAAACGTTGTGGTTTCAATCAAAAAAACATCGTGGTTAAGGATGTTATCTATTTGACACCCTTACACAACGTTTTTAAAACGTTGTAGTTAAGCACCTTACACAACGTTTTTAAGAAAAAAACGTTGTAGATTTATTATCCATAAATTAGCACATGCTAAAAAACATTGTAGAAGGTATGATTCCACAACGTTTTCTGGATAAAAACGTTGTAGAATGTATGATTACACAACGTTTTTAAAATGTTGTAGATTAAAATAATAAAATAAAAAAAGTTGGTTCACCTGCATTACCAATGCACCTGCAGTATGCTAATGCCATGATATATAACTAAAAAGGTCTAAATAGTCAAAATATATCAACTATTCAAAATACATTCCAATAATACCATTCGTGTAATTCAAATTACAACATCCACAAAACTAAGAATGTTGATATTTGATAAATTCCACTCACATCACCGACTGTTGCTCCCTGGGCATTATTGAGAAAAGACACCAGGTTATTAGCAGGGTGTGATACAATAGCACAGAATACACCAGTTACATAACCACCAGCAAAGCTCACGCCAAGCTGGAAAGATTTGCTACACTGGTCCTTTGGGGTTGGGATAGCATACTTGTACAGGAGCTCCACAATAGTGTCAATAGATGCAAACTTCATCATTGTATCTACAAGACATCAGTATGGATAATCAGCAAAAATAATTCAATCGCAAAGTAGAGACAAATAAGTAAATAACAGACAGGAAAAGCCCCCAAACTGCCACAGTAAGAAAATAATTTCTTAGATAGATAGAAGGGGATATCAGATCACCAAGATAAATGTATTATCTTTTTCATGTCACTCTTTGACAATGCCAATGCAATAAAATAACAATTAAAATACAACATAATTAAAAACCATCATCAGGTTTGAACTATAGTGACCTACAATGCTGGGAGTAGGGATAAGAGCTTATGCGTGGATAATAAGATTCCAAGACAAGACAAATATCAAACTTGAACAGGAATAGCGAAAAAAAGAAAGAACAAGATCATTTTGCCAACACATATTCAATGGAAGAGGTATAAAAAATCCTGAAAGTAAAAGAGGTTTTATACAAAGCACAAAGGCAAAGAAAATATATTTAAAAAATAGTACATAGAAAATCAAATTGCTGTTTGGATAGAGAACAACCGATACAGACCGACTGAAATGGGAATAAAAGTGAACAAAGAAAGTATGACTATCAAATAAATTCGAAGTAGCATCCAACAATGACTATAATATAAATAGGTGTAATTTACTAGTAAATTAAATTTTTTTCTCACAATTACTGAGTAAAAAGGAAGATAAGTCAGCTTACATGGAATCTAACGTCCCCAAAGAGGAACAATGCCCTTGTAAAGCCTGAAAAGGAAAATAGGCACAAATAAATATACATAATTCTTTGAAGAAAAGAAAAATTGAAACCATGGATTACTATAGTAATTATGGTCTAGTTGTTTCACATCAATATCATATCCAGAAATTGAATATTGCTCGAAAACTAAGAATGTTGTAGATATGGTCTTCAGATCTCATATAGATAGCATGTAAACAAGAAAGTAATAGTGAAACTCACTCAATTTTGACAGT
Source organism: Panax quinquefolius (assembly GCA_020205615.1). NCBI lineage: Eukaryota > Viridiplantae > Streptophyta > Magnoliopsida > Apiales > Araliaceae > Panax > Panax quinquefolius. Next base: position 112,478,713 of record CM035156.1, read on the forward strand.
CTTTACTGTTTGACACTGTCATTTGACTCATTTCTGTCTCTAATTACAAGCAACAGACAAAAACACACAAGGATATATTACTTAAACAATCACATGTTTCCTCCATCCAATCAACATAAGTCATGAAAGCAGTTATATAAAAAACACAGTAAATCTTCCAAATAAAAGAACATTTTGACAGTCTCAAGTCATATGCAGGTAAACAGAAGCCAAAATATCATTAAGATAATCATCAATAAGTACTAACTATTTCTCATAATGACACCACGGACAAAACGGGTGCTGATAGCCCATGATGTTTGACATACATGCTCTTTTTGTCCATTTTCGTTGTGAAACTGTTCAGACATGCATATCAGGCATACTACTACTGTTATTAAGTGCCATCAAATAAGTAAAAGAAGAAAGTAAGGATGGGGAAAATCAATAGTACTAGTTGGACAGATGGGAATCATTTAAAAACATAAAAAGAATACCCTCAGCATGAAATGAACCACTTAAATGCATAATTGAAACATGAGGTACCCATCCAGGCTAAAGGCTACAAGTAGAAAAATCTTAAAAGGATGGACACTCTAAGCAGCTCTAAAGTAACCATGCTAAAAATGTTTGCAACTCATGAATCTTAAGATTTATTCATACACCATTCAAATTCTCCTGATAGGAGAGAGGTCAATTATATTTTGGCCAAAAATATGAATGCACCTCATAAAGGTGCTTCTAAAGGTGCTTGAAGAGCTCCTACTTTATGATTGTGATTTTTTTTCCTACAGGTTTCTAGAATCTCCTCTCAATATCAAGTATGATACTCTAAATACTCTAAGAAATGTATACAGACAGATCAAGCTAGAAATGTAGTGCACCTCAGTTAGCTAAGCACAACAAAGCAGTGAGCCCTTGACCTGTGTTCCGAAAGCACGAGAGAAGTTCTGTCCAAGGTTGTGGCTTGACCCAGCCTGCAAGGCCTTACGGTCACCCATCATAGCTTCAATTGTATACGTCTTGGCAGCACCAGCAAACGTCTCAGCCTTGGATTTTTGACCTGCAATAACAGGTATTGCAGCTTGCTCATAAGCAAATTTTGTATAGACATCAATCATCTGTAATTTGTATTAGCAGCAGCCTGTAAATTGTTCTTCCCAACTTTCAGTAAATGGAAAACATGAGCAAAGAGCTGAGTGTTCACAGAGAGGCGGTAGTAAAGTGTGTCACCTGGCTGAGCAACTAATCTCATGGCAAATTCCCTCTGGAACATTACAACAGCGCACCTAAACACTGGCCGGTGCTTCAATAACTTGTCAGTTAAAGGAGCAGAGATTTGATAAGGAATGTTTGCCACACAAATATGAAAATATGGAAGGTCAACCTTGAGCACATCACCTTGGATAACCTACACACATCAGCATTGCAAACGTATGTACAAATTCAGTACTATTAGGAAGTTTACGGAAATATATTAGCAATGTAATTCAAAAATAAGGATTTAGATCAAAAGGCAGAGTATGTTATTTCATTACTTCATTAAAGTACTTGTATCTAAATCAAATTACATAACAACCCACCATTCGGGATGATAATTCCTAATTCAGTCAAATGGTTATACTTTTCTATAATCCTCCTAAACTGCGTCCGATATTCAATTTAGTAAGTTCAGCCAAATGGCTATATTTTTCTACAATCTTCCTAAACTTCACTTTCAATTTAGTAAGTTCCTTTAAACTTTGAACTGTAAACATCCCGGTAATGTACATACATATTCATTATGCTCCATGTGCACAAAATCTCGATATCAAAAGTACAACCATACAAATTATAACTATTTTTTTATATAAATTCTTCTATCAACAGCTGCCTCATAAAACAACAAAAATCAAATGAACAATGTACTTATCACTCCAGCAGCCAAAACCCATTTGTGTAAACACCATAAATCAGTCAAAAACATATGATTTCATGATTTTCACGATAAATTCACAAATTTGCACCGATAAAATCTGAAATGAAACACATAAAAGTATACCTTGAGGCGATTAGAAAAGGGGGTGCCTTGAAAGCGGCGTTGCAATTCGAGAACCATACGAGGATCAAGCTCAAGAGCAATAACGGATTTCCCAGCTTCAAGAAGCTTCTTGGTGAGATTACCGGTACCAAGACCGATTTCAAGGATTACATCTGTACTCTTGATGCTTGATTTTTGGACTATAGAATCTATGAGAAGTGGGTTTTTAAGGATATGTTATCCCTTTGATTAGTGAAACTGTATGCCTCCTTGGTAAGGTTGACTTCTCGAAGAAGACGAGGTTTTCAGAGAGACGCGGTTCGCCATTGAAGAAGCTTCGTACGCTAACAAGGGTTTTCAGAGAGACGCGGTTCAACAGTTTGAAGAGAGAGAATAACCCTAGGAAAGAGAACGTAGATGAAGAAAATAGGAAATTAAAACCCTCACATGGGCAATAATGGAGGAAAGTTAAAGGAGAGGCCAACACTATGTCGCCGCTGCCGCCACCACTACGCCGCCACTATTTTTAGGGTTAGAGGGAGTCGAGAGGGAGGAGAATGAGATGTGCTGCAGATCTGAGTGAGAGAGTTGAGCTGGTGAAATGAGAGAGACAGAGTTGGGCAGAGACGGGAAAGTAGTAGAAGGAAAAAAAATTTAAGTTCCGTGTTTTTTTTCCTTGTGTTTTTTACATACACAACATTTATTTAAAAAAATATTATCTATTTAAAATTAAAAATTGTCTTTTATAAATAGATAATATTTTTTTATATATATCTACAACGTTTTATTAAAAAATGTTATAAAAAAAATATCACAATATTTTTTATAAAACGTTATAGTTTAAGTGTTGTTTATTTACTGTTTTGTAGTAGTGTTACCCGACTTCTAAAAAATTTCATAACCGAGGAGTCATCTTTTCTTCATCATATCTCAATTCTCATCTCAATTCTCATCTCAATTCATCTCTCAATGGGAATGGAAGAATATACTACTAATATAATATGATAATAAAATTTTAAAAGTTGTAAATAGTCTCATTTATAAGTATTTTAATTTGTACCCGACTTTTAAAAAATTCATAACGGATGAGTCATAAGTGGATGAGTATATATCAGAATTATGTTATTGTACTTTTACATAATAATAATAATAATTATTATTATTATTATTTTATTGTTATTATTATTTTAAGTACTGCATGGTGTGACATTTTTATTATCAGGCTGAAACTAAATGACCCGAAGAAGGTTGAGGTAATGAATAAAAGGGAGGGAAATGAGAAAAAATTATAAGAGGTTGAGGATATTATGGTTATTTTAAAAAAAGGTTGAGATTAATTTTGTCTAGTAATTTTTAATCTCAAATGGTAAGGATTATAATACCAAGTAGAACATAATATTAAATAATCTCACATCTTAAGTTATTTTATAATTTCATGACTAATAGTCACAAGCTCAAATTTAAGAATAAACACGACACTTAGGATTAATAGTCATATCTCAAGTATAATCCTTACAAACAAACATAGCCTGAGTTTCTTAAAATATATAGATTATTCAAACTATAAACTCTATGTGATGCCCCCAAATCCGGGTTCTCTAACCTCAGATCCAGTGCTCACGGTCCCTTAACAACATACACATTCTATAACTATTGCGAAATAATAAACATGCATTGTTCATCATAATAAAGTCTTACAACATACTGTCAGGGTCTTCTTAACCTTAACTTATACATAAACTTAATATTATAAAGGTTTACATAATCAAAGTAAATTAATACATAAACATTCTCATCAACTATTCTTGTACTTTTTCTTTTCCATTTCCTTTGCCCCTCTTGGACGTCTTTGGCTTAGCTGAAATAAATGTCATGATATAGTAAGAGTAAGTAACTAATGTAAGACCCCAACTTTTATAAATAAAGATTAATTTTATCTAAATATCATTTTGAATATTATGGTGTGAATTTGATATAATGTTATAGCTGTGGGTAATATTTACAAATTTCATAAAGTATGCAAGTTGTCATAAAATATTCGTTTGGTCGAGGAATATTCATTTATCAGGGAATATTCGTACGCCGGCACAATCATTGGTGGACAACACAACGAAATTACTGTCGGAGTAAGAAAACGACATAAAGAACTTTTTATAAAAATAACGACAAAAGTTTTACCGTTAACTGTTGAAATACCCGGTGATAAAAATACAGTAATATGCGTGGTTGCATAGTAACACACGATATTGATTATTGATGCTTACGTGAGAAGTCACTCAGTTTATTTTAATTATTGTCACATTAATTGCTGCATAGTATTTCACGTTATTGATTCAATTATTGTCACAATATTTTATATTATTAAATCAATAATTGAGATAACAAAGTTGTTCATAATATTATTTGCATTATTAACGATGTCTAGAAAGTTCTGTCGAGAAAAAGGGTTTGGTCACCTAATTGCGCGCCAATAAGGAGAAGTCCTTATCGAAAATCCCCCTCTTTCCTGAGAATGATCTGAAAGTAGTATGCACACAAGCCAATCATGTTTGATGATAAAGCATATACTTTGTAACAATCTTATTCATTTATTAATAAAAACTATTAATTTATTAAAGATTTTTAATTATCTACATGACGTTGTTTTATAATATTTGATAAACTCATAGTTTTAAGCAATACTTTTAGAATAATCATGATGATCATTCTAATGAGATCTAAATTTTTAGAAAGCTTAAAACTAAAATAGTTCTGATTGAATCGTTGGATTACTAAATTGGGGATTAGTGAATCCAGATAGATTGGTACATACGTTGCTTGCTCATTGGATGAGGATGATTGATCTCATGATCATTTCTGTGGAGACACTAAAGTAAGTATATACGTGCTTATTAGAGAATAAGTTCACTGAACGTGGCTCGCTAAGGAATACCTAATGGAGTTTTATTTGTCTGTCAATAGGAATTCCTGTAGTGATAGTAGTACAAATGATCCTTGGACTTGATATCATCATAGTATCTTGTGTATGATGAGTTATACTTTGACTTATTCTTTAAGACCTTTAGGGTATAACAAAGGGTATATTTTGGTATAATAAGTTGTATATGGAGATAATGTATGATCAATAAAGAATCTACCGCTTCTAGTAAAAGAAGAGAAATGTCCTATGTGATTCGATAAATGACAACCCAGTAGTCCTTGGCCAAGGCAGAATGAAATTAGAAAGGAGTTTCTAATTTGCATTATTTGGTGTTGTGCATTTAAGAATCGAAAAACATATAATTAAATAAAATAAGACTTGACAGTAATTCCATGTCTTATATTTAATTGGGAGATTGTATGGTGGAATGATTGAATTGTATGGTAACTATTTACTCAAAAGTTCTTTTATGATTAATGTTGAAATCTATATTATATGGAAAGTCGTTAATCGCTAGGGAGGCTTATCCCTATTGTAGAATAAATAATATTTATTTAAATAAATTAATAGTTTAATTTTTTTTTTATTTAAATAAGATTAGAATTATTCTAATTGATTTATTCATAACCGGTTTAATATGGAGAACCAACAGGGTCACACCATAAAAAGAAGAATAATTATTTAAGAAATTAATGGCATAATCATAATAATAAGATAAGTATATTTAATTTAATCTATGGTGATAGAATAAATTAAATACCTTAATATTTATTATTTAATATTTTGGAAATATTAAATATAAATTAATAAGAGGAGTCTTATTATTATTGTTATTACTATTATTATTATTTAATTCTTAAAGGAGTTTGAGAATTAATTAATAAAAGTACTCTCATTTATTCTAATAAGATTAGGAGGCTAATTAATTAAAAGATTTTAATTAATTAATCCTAATAAGATTAGGAGGTTAAATTAATTAAAAGAGTTTAATTAATTATCCCTAATAAGATTAGGGAGCTTAATTAATTAAAGGAATTTAATTAATTAAATAATGCCCTATTTTCTAATTAGATTAGAATGGTTAACTGATATCTTTATAAGAGGAGTCTTATATCAGATATCAAGATAGATGTGATGCTAATTATTGGAGAGTATGCTCTTTTTCTATGAGAGATAGAAAAACTAGGATTTTGCCAAACACCCATCTTCTTGAATCTTTCTTCTTCCTTGGTGGATCACCTCTAGAGGCCAAACACTTGGGTGGCTAATGTTGATCAAAGGAAGGAACCAAACCCGGTGAATTCAAGTTGAACGCGAAAAAGGATTTGGAGGTGAACTTGTACCTGAGGAAGCTCGAATCTTCAAGGGTATGATTCTTGTTCTTTATATTTTCGTTTAATTAATAACTGTGCATAAAAGATGATCCGAGTATATTGTTTGTAAAATTTTAAAACTCTAATTTTCCATGCTTTCGCTTAATTTGTGCAATTTGATTGCGTTCATGAATATTACAAACCTAACATGATCTGGTTGTTAATATTGTGAGTTATAATATTAATGATGAATGTTATTAAAAATATTTTTTGAGAAGCCAAGTGAATTGAGATAAATAAAGGGGTATTTTATGAAGTATTTGTTGTAAATTTGGCTTATTATATGGACCCCCCCCCACTTACCTATTTTTCAAAATCGTCGGTAGAAGTTATCTCAGTTTTTCTATATATATATATATATATATATATATATATATATATATATATACACCATTTCGAGAGAAAATAGAATGGCGCATAAAAATAACACAATTTAATTACTAAACATAAATAATTTTATTGATAACTAAAAAAAGTATTTACAAAACTGAAATTTAAAATTGACTTACAAATTTATTCAGAACATTAAGAAGAGAAGAAGAAGGGGTTGAGAGAGGCTAACAGCAGTGAAGGCTAAAGATTAGTCTGAGAAGGAACTCAGAGTCTTTTCAAGTCTGCCTCAATAACTAAGTTCAATTCCCTTTTATAGAATAAGGAAAGAACTATTACAAAGTTACTATTACAAAAGTAAATGATTATAGACAAGATTTACTATTGATGAACAGTAAAACAGTACTGAATTTTTTACTATTCATGAACGCGTCTGGCAACTTTTGATGAAGTGGCCAAAACTTTTGACTTAAAAAATGCTTTCGGTGGAAAAGCAGGAACATACTCAAGTGGTAGAAGACTGCTTTCGGTTGAAGAGCATCTTTGAGCTGACTGGCTGCATGAGCAGGTGCATGTGACTGAAATGAGATGTCAGGCAAATGGGTCCTGAGCATCTTGTAAATCGATGGTGCCGTATGGGTCATCATAATCACCATATTGACTAGGAGAAACATTCTTTGAAGAAGATGAAGAACCTGCAGAGGCTTCTTCATGCAATTAATCAATTCTTTTATTTAATGCTTGAGCAATTAATTTGAACTCTTTATCGGAACAATTCTTAAAATCAGAAATATCTCGGGAACAGGATGAACCAGTAGGACTGACTATGGACTCTTTTGGTTTTGACTCTTGACTGTAAGGCTCTTGAGTTGTAACTGGAAGAACCTTAAGAGGGACAGTGGGAAACTCTAACTGAACCTAACCAATAATTATATTAACATCAAATTTATCCCACCATTTGATGAACCATTGACGGGAGACAAGGGGATATGGATCAACTGTGGGAGAAGCAAGGTAACTAAATTCTTCACCATGAGGATGGGTAACTTTAGTTGGAGTTTGAATGTCATATTGCCATTTAATAATCCAAGGAACCTTATACTTACTCACAAATTGAAGAATGATA